>OX457088.1:32438169-33032617 GCA_949752835.1 Empis stercorea
AATTCCGATATTGAATCATGTAAATTTGTACAAAAGTCTTTTAAATTCAATAATCTATTTCACATTTTATACGTAGAATCCCATCTAGTAACACAATGTAAAATCGGTTTTCTTAAGTTTTCTTAAGCTAAATTGATAAAGAATTGATGGATTCCTTAATTTTTTCACGACTGCAGCGGATTTTTGTAATATATTTCTTTTTGATTAGAATATTTTCAAAAAATCCATAATAGCCAGCTGAAGAGTATGTTCAGCACAACGCAAACTATTTACAAATCCTGAATCTGATAAATGACCAATTTCAATATCTACATATATTATCAAGCAATTGATTCATTAAATAGTTATTATTATTAATCAATTCATTTTCATTATAATTATCAAAATCGTCGTCAATATCATAATCGTCATCTTCTGGTTCTGAATTATTTGCTGTGCATTGGAAATTTGCAAAAACATTCCCAGTCTATCATATTTGCGCCATTGTCAGAAGTGAATGAATATATATTATTAGGACTTATATCATATTTGTCTAAAGTATTTAAAATTTGTTGCACTATTAACCATCTCAACACATGTATTTTTTAAGATATCAGCAGATATTTTAATATTTATTGTTTCCTTAACTGAGACTAAAATAAAGCTGTCAAGAGAAGATTGTTGTATATATGATTTTTTAGACTTTTTTTCTTAACTTATATCAATTTCCTCAAAATGTTCAGGATGTTTCCTTTTAAGGTGGCGCATTAAATTTTCTGGATGGGAGCTTTTTAATTCATATTGGAAAGTTTACATATATTGGCGAAAGTTTACATATATTGGATTGACTTTCGATGTTGTATGAAAATTTTGAAAAACCTTTTATTTTTCTATTTTCGATTTTGGGTGAAACATTTGAAGAAAATTTTCATAAGTCAAGCTACAGGAAACAAATTTAAAAAATAAATAAAACAAAATTTTTTAATAATTTAAAGTAAATTAATTTTAATTATTTAAATTTTAAACCTTAGGTGGTGCTGTCAAATTTACATCAGAACACGACAATGAAAGCTACAATACTTTTAATATTGCATGTAGTTGATGTTTGAAAATGACAATAGCCCTGTCTTTTTGTAGACACGTATATTGTATTGCAAATTTTTACATTGAAAACATAACGTAATGGATAAATAGTTAATAATATGACATGTAGATGGCTCCGTTGTCAATATTTCATTTCATTTCATTTATTTCAAATACATTGGACAAAAAAGGCATAGCCTAAGTTTTTTTTACATTAAAAAATGGCAATTTATTAAAGAAAAATAGCAAGTTTTGTATTTTTTAATTATATTTAATGAATTTTTGTTTACGTTTATAAAACTCAAAGCTAATGTGATTTAAAAAAAATTATCTGCTGATATATTCAACTGTGTATGAAGTAAAATATTTGTCGCCTCCTATGTTCAGTGGATAGTTTTTTTGCAAAAATTTTCAAATGCAATATACCCGTCTACAAAAAAGCAGGGCTAATGAAGCCTACAATACTTTTAATGTTGTATGTAGTTGAAGTTTGAAGTTATTGAGAAGTTCAATTAGATCTAGTGGAAAATTTTAGAAGCTCCACCGGTTTAGCAAAAAAATAATAATGGTTCTGGTTTTGGTTTGGGTTTCGAAAAAAAATAAGAAATGGTTTTGGTTTTGGTTTCGGTTTCGAAAAAAAATCAATAATGGTTTGTGGTTTTGGTTCTGATTTTGGTACCTAAAAATGTTGCTAGTTCGCATGGTTTTTTTGGTTCGGTTCGAAACCGGTTTCTATCCCTTATTTGGATTTTGGTTAAACATGCCCAAAACTAATCGTTTTATTCTGAAGTATCAATTTTTTTTAATATAAAAAAATTATACTGTAATGTTGGTAATGTTTACCATCCATACTATTGAAGTGCTAAAAAACTGGCTAATTCGTTCAAAAGCCAAAATTTATTAATAAACATAAAATGTTTTCAATTTATTAAAATTAGAAACAATAAAAGCTTTTCGAATAATTGTCAATTTTAGTTGACTATATTTAATACCTTTGTATATAGAAATATATATGTATTACTATCACTTGACTCGATTGTTTTGATAAATGCCCATGGCAAAAGTACGAACTAAAATATAGTAAAAACAAATCATATATTTGGACTATCTAGGTCTAGGGTCATCTATATTTGGCGATCTGATCTGAAACATATTTATTTTATTTTAAATGTCAAATTTGTATATATTTTGTTGTTGTAATATATTTTTGGTATTTTCTCATTCCGTGGGCACACATCAGTGAAAACATAAAGAAAGTTAAAGAAAAATATTTATACTGATGTGTGCCCACGAAATTGGAAAATAACAAAAAAATATTATAATTTATTATAAACTCATATATATATATGTGCCTATAATGTTTCATTATACGTATACAAAAATAATATTTATCTATTTCAAAATATTTCTTTTTATAACTTTTTAAAAAAACGATACAATAAAATAAATTTTATGACCTAATCTAAAATTGTAGTTCATAATTTTTGTGCTAATAAACTACTCAAATTGTTAAATTTGTTGAAGGATTTTGTTATGATACTTAATAAAATTTTAATACAAATTTAAGTTCAAAACTTCAAGAAATTAATGTTTCAGGTTTATGTTCTGAATAGGTTTTTAAAATATATAAAAATAACTCATGATTACATTTTCTACGTAATTTGAATGCAGAATTAAATTCTAAAAAAAGATATCTTAGCTGCACTATTTTTTTTTCAATAATATTATAATTAAGTATAACCATAGACACAATTACTAGATGGGACATTTCATACAGCAAATTTGAGCGCACCAAACTTAACATGCCAATAGATGGCCGTATATTTTAAAAATATATTTTTTCTGGATATTTGGATAACTAGATATATTACGAAATAACGAGTTTTGATTGGTTGAAAAAAATATTTAAATATCTTGATAGTGTCAAAAAAATATCAAAAAATACATGCCGCTGGGCATGCTGGGCAATTCTAATTTTTAACAATATTTGTTTAAATTATTTCAGTGCTACCAGATTATATAAATATGTAAAATAAACGTAAAAACATGAAATATTCAGTACTGCCAGACATAAAATGTAAAAGAACCTAATTCACCTAATTTTATAAACAAATATCCAAAAATTCAGAAAAAATATTTAGGTCGTGAAGAGCACTATATAATATATTTTGAAACTCGAAACTATTTTCTCCTCTTCCCGTCTTCTAATTTTTTTTTACACAGGATCTACATTTTCGTACATCATTCGTGTATAAATAATGAATTTTCGTTGAGAAGCAAAAATTCTACTTGTTTTGGGTTTCTTAAAACAAAAGATTTTAAAGGATACAAATTTCATTTATTTTTTAAATTTCAATTTTGTATTTTTATTTATTTTTGGTTAAAGATCAACGAACTTGCGATCGTACTAAAAGTATAATTGATTTTTTTACAGGAAATATTGACAATTTTATTATAGTTTATAGTTAGATAATTAATATTCAGAAATGTTATTGTTGGAAATTGACTCATATTTGTATTTGTAAAATATTTGTAAATGTAAAATGCTATTTCTTTAAAGGAACAGGAATGGAAAAATAGAATATTTAGTTTTAGATGATAATTATTGTAAATAGTAAATCTCTTACTAAATTTAAACTGAAACAGGTCGACTTATAATTTTAATTATTAATTGTTAAAATTTGAAAAAAAAATTTATTAATTTTAATAAGGAAAAATTGTAAATGGCAATTTGAGGCTATTCAAAAAAAAATTAAATATTATTAAAAATTAAAATTAAAATCTATGTATCTTTTTCCTTATTAAAATTAATCTATGCATAATGATTGTCTGTGATAAAAAGATACAAAATAAATCGCTGCCAAACAATTTTTTATGTTATTTTTTTCCTATTATGACAAAATAATATTTTATGGCCGCTTCACAAAAAAATATTCACAAAAATATTTTATTAGAAGAGGTAACACAAAAAAAATGCCGCGCAGCAGAACTACTGATCAGTAGTTTTATAATTATGGGCTTTTTTAAATTCAAATACTCTAAATGCATATTTGGAGTATATTTTGCACCCTCTAGTCAAATTAAAATTATTACTATGATTTTATTTTATACTACTACTTACTACCATTCTGGTGTGACATTATACCTATTTTTTGGCTCTTATTGAGAATTGGAAAACACATTTTCAGAATATTAAAATTTTACATTTTTTTAGTATTCGGCGCCTCTAGCGGTAGAAATTAGTAATACGGTTACTGGCATTGTATTCTACTCTTAAATACCTTTCCAACGACTAGTCACATTTCATTTTTGGCACATTTGCTATATTAAATAAGGTTTTTTATATGTAATTTACTGCCTCTAGTGGCAAAAAATCAGGTTATTATATCTGCTTTGTTTAAGTTTATATTAGCTTTCCTGCGCTTGTTTTCCCTTTTTTTTGGTAAAGATTCACCAAGTTAAATAACATTTTTTAAAAACAATATAATTATATGTCTTGCCCTCTAGTGGTAATTGTCTAGTAATTGTCTCTATGGTATGGTATAACTTTAATGGTGTGTGTGAAGTGGGGGGTATGAAATTATAAGAAGTTAAATTTCAACATTGATTTCTAATTATGTAATACAATACCTTTGTATATTTACATACTTGAGTCGATTATTTTATAAATGGTCGTGAGGTCGTTAACAGGGCCATCTATATTTGAATAACTGAAACAATTCAAAATGGCAAATTTGTGTATATTTTGTACTTGTAATTTTTTTTTTATTTTCTTATTCAATTGTTAAAGAAGTGCAAGGGGGCAAGAAAATATATAGAAAAAAAATTCTATATTTGAAAATTTTTAATTTTAGCAATAAATTTAATACCCTAGGCCTAGACACACCAAATTTGAAAACCAAAGTTTTCGCAAAAACTAGAGCTGAAAACTTTTATAGTGACACACCAAAAATTGAGCGAGATTTTATTTTGGGGTGTCAAATTATGAAAATTATTTATTTAAACAACTCTATACGTAAAAACCAAAAATTTAAAAACAATAATTATTTGCTTTGAATGACAAATTGTCATAGATGGCGCTAGCACATATTTTCGCAAAAACCTTACAAATTTGTAGGTTTCGTTTATTAAATTTGTCCCTGAAAACTGTACTAAAACATTATGAATTTCTATCTAGTTTTTTTTTTACTTTTCTAAATTTCCTGTGTATTTTTCGTAATTTAAAATAATGGGGGTTATTCTACAAAACAATTATATTCTACAGTTATTTATGCCCATATTTTCATCTGGGATTTTCTCTTGCACCCCTGGATGGATTGTGCTGATATTTGGTAAACACACTCATTATAGTGTTCTATAGTTAGCTATGCGTACTAAGAGCATACCACAAAAAAATCACCATTTCATCCAGACCACTAATTTGAATGTGTTTACCAAATATCAGCACAATCCATCCAGGGGTGTCGGTATTTAACAACCAGATTTGAGTGGTTGTTATTTAACAATTCCATATAAAAGTGATTTTTTTTTTACATTTTTAGCACATTTCCAACATATTGGAAGAAATGTGTATATTAGTTTCACTCTGTCTGTCCGTCAGTCCGTTTACACAAACTTCTACATCTTTTAAGATAGACTGTTACATAGATAGATAGTAATAAAATAATAGGTCCAGTAGAACAAAATTTTCTTCTATCTCTTTTCCCCTCTGAGTTATTCCCCATCCAAATTCGAAAATTGCCAATATTGAACATCTAATAACTTTTAAACCAATAAAAATTTTTCAGGTCTGTAAAAGCCATAAGATAGGAAAATCTTTTATCTTTTTTGTGAAATTAACAAATTTTTTAAAATTTAATTTTTTGATGTATAAAAATACCGTTATCTTCATACAACTTTTTGTAGTTTTTTTAACACCCTGTATTTCCCAAACTGCTTATTATGGAAGGCTGAAATTTATGTGCCAAAGAGATATCCAAAAAATAACTAGAGTCTCTGAAGAAATTGTATCTGTATCTCCTCTCCGCTTTCCGTTGTGGCCCATCGAAAATCAAAAAATTACATTTTTAATTTACTTGTAAAATTATAACTGCACAATATGTTTAAAAACAAATATTGAGAAAAGTTTAGAAAATCATATTTCTTTAAAGTACATTAATTAATAAATTATAATCATTTGCCTCACACTTATAATTAATCATAATTCTTAATCATGTAAAATTTTGGAAAAAATAAACATTTTGCATATTTTTAGGTGCTATATAAATGGAATATTGGATATTATTTCATATCACATTATATGTTCAATTAAAATCAAAATTAGGGAAAACTTAAATGATAAGTTTATATATATGTATTTTGTTGGAATAATAAACTTGGAAGGAAAAAAATTAATAAAATTGAACAGGGACACATTTTTTACCTATATTTACCATATCATTTTTTATCTTTCCTAAGTATAGTACATTTAAAATACTACTAAAACTGCACAATATTTACTACTAAAACTGCACAATATTATAGTACATTGAAAATACTACTAAAACTGTACAATATACACATATAGGAATTCCCATTGTTTTAGAATAGCTCATAGTTCTACATGTGGCGATTTTGAGGAAATGTGCTTTTTGTTTATCGTATTTTTTTAATAAAAAGTTGTTTGAAAAAAATTTGCGTATATTTTTATTTATATTTTTAGATGATCCTAGGTATCAATTATGAAAATGAAAAGTACGAAAATAGATAAAGATGTATTTTCATTTCTACCATAAATATATATATATTTTATTTGTATATATATATATATATATATATATTTATATACATATATCGTATATATATATATATAATAGATAAATGGATAAACATGTATATATATAGTATATACATATATATATATATGTAAATTGTATGTAAAACTACGGTTTACTGCCAGTTTTTAGAAAAAAAACATAAAATTTGAACTAAAAAAATAAATTTTTCAATTCTAATAAAAAAAATTTCAAAATTCAGTGGTGGGATGTTGGTTTAGCGTTTCTACTTCGCTTCATTTACGATTAGCGATGCGCAAATATCAAAAGTCGGTATGTTAAAAAAATTTCGCTACGCTACTTTTCTCGTGCTTCGGCAGTACCAATAATAGTATTTCGATATTAATTTCGAATGTCAAAAATATGTATTTCATTGATAAAAATATATAAATATTAAAATGGCAATAATAAAAATAATAAATTTTCTAATGTGGCTTTCGTTTGGGATTGTTTAAAGTTTTTATCTAAATGCCGCCCAATCGAACATGATAACAAAATCGATTTTGCTATTATTAAATGGAGGGGGTAAAACTTGAAGAAAATTTTAGATTTTTAAACATTGATTTAGATAAAAAAAAATGATTTTATTTTACCTATCGAACATAAAAATTGATCTAGATAAAAAAACTATTTTTCTGCTCAATCGAAACCGACATTACATTTGTAATTGTAATTGAAATTATTATTTCCATTAAAATAATATTTCGCTATAGGCAACGTTGATTAAAATACAATCGATAAGTATCGCAAATTACGCCTAGCGAAAAGTGACAAAACATACCAATTTTCGCTAAGTAGTGTTTTCGAAACGCTTCGTTGGCACTAACATCCCACCACTGTTTTAGAAACCGGTTTTTTAGAAAATTTATTCACAATTTGACGATTTTTCATTCACATTTTAACAAGCAAAATTCACCTCATAATTTTTAACAATTGCATATTCACCATTTTTGTGAATAGAATTTTTACGATTGCTTGTTATGGCTCTTGTTATTAATTTTGAACAAGTGTCAAATCAGTTGTTAAGCTGTTAATTTGTGAATAGGTCTATAAGTGTGACTTCTCGCTGGAAAGATAATTAAGATTAGAATACGATTTCAGTGCACATATTATATTCTATCAGTAGAGACGCTGAATACCAAACATATTTTATGTGTACATTTACTATGTGAATATGAAATTTAACAATTTAAGGATTTTTTTTTTCAAATGCTCTAAAAAGAATTAAAAGTAAACTAACAAAATTAGCCAATATATACTGAAGTGCAATAATTAAGACAGATGACAGTATAAAAGTAAAATAATTAAAATTTTAGTATTATAATGTAAAATTTATATAAAACGTCTAAGTAAATGATATTGTTATTTTATTTTTATTTTTTTTACTAATCAATAATTATTTATCATAAATATTATTTTTTTGAATTTTATTGATATTAAACACAATAAAAAGTAATTATTATAAAACACGAAACCAATGGGATATAAAAATTGGCGAGCAGCTGAACAACTCCGCAGTAGTTTCATATTACATTAGGCTGTTTCTTAATTACTATATTATACAAATTTTATTTCTTCTCCTTTCTACATATGATTTATAGCATCAAATTCGGTGACTGAATGGTAACACATATGGTAACTGTAGTTTTTTACTTGTATATTTCTGCCTTTTAAAATTGAATTATGCAAATGTTGGATTTATTTGACTCTAAATTACGATTACTCTTATTTATATCGGAGCAACAGACCGATAAAAGCGCTACAAGGTGAAAGGGATGTTCGTTTTAAAAAGCTCTAAAACCATGATAAGTAATTTTTTGTATTTTCTTTCATTATTGAATTTTTATAACTTATTTGCCTAGAAAATTGCAAACAACAACAGAGATGAAATTAATAATGTCAATAACAGAATTTTAATTTTATGTGGGAAATAAAATAATTATACATAAATATAAAATGTTCTTAATATTTTGTGCCAAATTATTTATTTATGTAAAAACATTAAAAAAAATTTGATATTTTGTCATTATACTCCGAAATTACATATTAATTTAATCTGAGAAGCATCAAGATAAATGTTATGTAAGAAATATTCATTTAATTTTGTTTAGGGAATCACGAGTATAAATAGTTTTAAACGTGGTTTGCGTATTAATATGAAATGAAACATACACAAAATACAATTGTATTTGATAACATTTGTTCTGTCAATTTTATTGAACTTAAAAGCATAATTTTGTGCTAAAAAAGTTTTTATTATATTACAATAACCCACGATCGAATCGAATGATGTTAAATTGCGTGCATAATAAACAACATTTTATTTCCTTTTGCGTTTTATGTATTTTTTAATAAGTTTCTTGTTGTCAATTTAACACAATAATTAAAAAACAAGTATATTTTCTTTATTTGTTTTTTTAATTATTTCAATAAACACCGAAAAAAGCGAAACAGCTTAAACCCAAGGATTTTTTAGAATTTCAATGTTTTTTGCCATCGAAATTTTCCGGTAGATTTGTAATCAGTGTTGTTATAAAGAATTTTTTGACATCTGATTTCTGAGCGTGCCCATATCTGAGTATACGTCTTATTTAAAAAAAAAGTTCACGAACCATTTTATGTACGTGGTATTAAAATAATCCCAAAAAAGCTATTTAATTTACGTAATGGTGCATAGTCACTACTTTTGATAAAAGAAAAACTTAAAGCTGTTTTAATATTTATTTTAATAGAAATAAAAAATATAAATAAAAAAAAGTTTTTTAAAAATACTTTCCCTTAAAGAAATATTCAACTAGAAAGTAATAAACAAGCAAATAATACCACATCAATGTACTTTCCCGTTGAGTTTAAGCCACTGTCAGCAATAGTAAGGGTAAGTAGACCTCCTTATAATGGTCTTAATTCTGATAAGATCTACTTTCCCTTACTACTGCTGACAGTGGCTTAAACTCAACGGGAAAGTACATTGATGTGGTATTATTTGCTTGTTTATTACTTTTTAGTTGAATATTTCTTTAAGGGAAAGTATTTTTAAAAAACTTTTTTTTATTTATATTTTTTATTTTACATTTTTTAGTCGGTCAAATATTTATTAATTTGACCGACTAAAAATATTTAAATACTTTGACAACTTGGGAATGATTTGTTTGAGCTCCTCATGGCCCACTATTTGGAATTCCACATGTGGCCGATGTTTTGGACCTTCCATGGCCCCCGGTGCTCCACATATTTTTTTTGTATAACTGGCGCCACATTACCCAGGGTACTGCTCGGACTACTCTTCAAGACCATTCATTTGATGCCCCACATGATTTTTTTATGATGGGCCCTCACATGACACAGGTTTTGGGCCCTAACATAAATTACGAAGCCCAACGGACTGCGAAACGAGATGTATTCTTCAATATCTTTTATTTGATACCTCTCATGTCTTTTTACATTATGGGCCCCACAAGACCCAGAGTACCTCTCGGAGTACTCAACAAGATGTCCTCTTCCAGTGCTTTCATTTGATACCCTACATGATTTTAGTATGCTGGTGACCCACATTACCCCGTTTTGGGCCCGAGATGACTCAAGGCGGCCTCCGGATTACTCCCCAATGAGATGTACTTTTGGAGACCTTTCATTTGATACCCCACATGATTTTTGTATAATGGTACCCAACAATGCCGCCGTTTTGGGCCCGGCATGGCCCACGGCGCCCCCCGAACTACGCCATTGAGATGTACTCGGCAAGACCTTTTATTTGATACCCCACATGCTTTTTTTGGTACATATAAAAATTTAAGCAGCCCTCCGTGCCTCTTCCCCCTGATCAAAAAGACCCTTAATTTATAGGGCACCAATCATCTGATGACACGAACTCAACTTCCAAATTGGAGCTCAATCGGTCCAGCCCTTTAAGAGTTATGGCCAGGTGAGGAGATACCGACATAACGACATACAGGAAATGTGAATTCATAAAAGGGAAAGTAATAAATATACTGGAGGTGTAAATTTATAAAAGGAAAAGTAATAAATTTTACATTTTTTGTAAAATTTTTCATTTTCTGTTAGATTTCGCATTTAGCAATAAATTTTACATTTCTTTAAAAATTTTACATTCTCTGTTAAATTTGCATTTTCTGTTAATTTACATTTTCTGTTAATTTTAACATTTAACATTTTCATTTTCTGTTAACTGGGGCCCGTTTTACCTATGGACTAAGCAACAAGATGTACTCTTCACGAACTTTCATTTGATACCCAAAATGATTTTTTTGATTTTGGGCCCCACTTGACCCACGGCAATCCCCGGACTACCACCCATTGAGATTAAATCTTCAAGACACTTCATTTGATACCCCATATGATTTTTTGTATTACAGGGCCCAACATTGCCCCCGTTTTGGGCCCGAAATTACCCACGGCGCCCCCGGACTACCACCCAATGTGATGTGCTCGTCAAGACCTTTCATTTGATACCCCACATGTTTTTTTGTATTATGGACCCTACATTGCCCCCGTTTTGGGCCTGATATGACCCACGTCGACCCCCAGACTACCGCTCAATGAGATGTACTCGTCAAGACCTTTCATTTGATACCCCACATGATTTTTCGTATTATAGGTGCCAGCATTGCCCCCGTTTTGAGCCCGAAATGATCCACGGCGCCCACCGGACTACCGTCCAATGAGATGTACTCGTCAAGACCTTTCATTTGATACCCCACATGGTTTTTTGGTACATTCAAAAATTAAACGGCCCTCCGCGGCCCCTTCCCACTCATCAAAAAGGCCTGTTAATTTCTGTTAAATTTACATCTGCTATTAAATTTTACAATTTCTGTTAAATTTTACATTTTTCTGTTAAATTTTACACTTTCTGTTATAGTTACATTTTCCTGTTAAATTGTAAATTTTCTGTTAAATTCTACATTTTCTGTTAAATTTTACATTTTCTGTTAAATTTACATTTTCTGTTAATTTTAACATTTAACATTTTCATTTTCTGTTAACTGGTTTTGGGCCGGTTTGACCTATGGACTAAGCAACAAGATGTACTCTTCACGAACTTTCATTTGATACCCAAAATGATTTTTTGATTTTGGGCCCCACTTGACCCACGGCAATCCCCGGACTACCACCCATTGAGATCAACTCTTCAAGACCCTTCATTTGATACCCCATATGATTTTTTGTATTATAGGGCCCAACTTTGCCCCCGTTTTGGGCCCGACATGACCCACGGCGCCCCCCAGAATATCGCTCAATGAGATGTACCCGTCAAGACCTTTCATTTGATACCCCACATGATTTTTTGTATTATGGGGCCCCACATTGCCCCGATTTGGGCCCGTCACGACCCACGGCGCCCCCGGACTACCACCCAATGTGATGTGCTCGTCAAGACCTTTCATTTGATACCCCACATTTTTTTTTGTATTATGGACCTCACATTGCCCCCGTTTTGGGCCTGACATGACCCACGGCGCCCCCCAGAATATCGCTCAATGAGATGTACCCGTCAAGACCTTTCATTTGATACCCCACATGATTTTTTGTATTATGGGGCCCCACATTGCCCCGATTTGGGCCCGTCATGACCCACGGCGCCCCCCGGACTACAATCCAATGAGATGTACTCGTCAAGACCTTTCATTTGATATCCCACATGGTTTTTTTGGTACATTCAAAAATTAAACGGCCCTCCGCGCCCCCGTCCCCCTAATCAAAAAGGCCCCAAATTTATATGGTACCAAGCCATTGATGACACGAGCTGAACTTCCCAATTTGAGCTCAATCGGTCAAGCCGTTTAAGAGTTATGGCCAGGTGAGGAGATATATATATACCTACCTATATACTGGAAGTGTGAATTCATAAAAGGGAAAGTAAAATAAAACAAAATAATTATTACAATAATAATGAACACAAATTTTTTATTTAATTTTTTTGCTTCATATATTGAAAATATATGAAGCTTTGTGGCGCGGTCTAAATTTCGAAAATTTTTTTTTCGAGAACTTGATTTTTCTGGACGTTTTAGATGTCAGGGAATCAGAATCAGCAAAAAAAAAATCCGTGTCCGCCGTACGCCGTACGCCGTACGCCGTACGCAAAGTAAAAATACACTTTTTTAAACGCTTAGAAATAGTATAAGCACTCATGCGATTTGTACAAAAATTGCAACATATATAAAGTAAGGATGGAAATTTATGTGTATGGTATCCTTTTTTAAATCATTTCCCTGCAACCCCCCCTAGCGGAGCGTTGAAAATGCACAATTTTGTGCACTTCAAAAAAATACCCCTAAATATAGTCGGATCTTTACATTGTTTCACAGATATATGTATAGACGCCATATAAAGAAGATTGTACAAATTTGGAGCCCTAGGTCCTCGCCCCCCTATTTTATAGTAATATTAAAACAAAAATTTTGAAATTTGAAATGCCTATAAAACCGGTTTGATTTTATATAAAACATTGTTACTTCTAACATAGATGCAGCAGGTAAGTGCATTTCGATTTCATATAAAAAATTTACCCCCCACCTTCTTTAAGTGGGTGAGGGGGCTTATGTATGAAATAAGCTACATACATTGAGGGGGGAAATTAATTGAAAAAATGAGAAACTATATTCTTAAATATACTATGTTACACATTGTGCATAAAAATCAGCTTCGTACCTTTACCCCCCTGGATTTTACAGGTGAAAGAATTTTTATGGGACTACTAAAATTTAATTTTTGGTATTTAAAATGACTATAAAATAAGCCGCATTTCAGATAGGGTCTTATATCTTGTAGGTTTGGTATAATAGATTGGTATCTTTCGAAACCATTCAAAAAATTTACCCTTTTCCCTTTTATTATGGGTGAGGGGGTAATTTTATGAAAGAGGCTGCAGCACCTCAGCGGGGGACTGGATTGAAAAAATGAGAAATTATTTTCTTAAAAATACTATCTTACAACTTGTGCCAAAAATTTATTTCCCTACCTGCAACCCCCTCTAAGCTACATCACTTAGAAATGTTACATTTCAAAATTTATTATATAGTTTATGAAATTGAATTTTTGGAAATTAAAATGACCATAAAATAAACCGAATTTCAGATAGGGTGTTATATCTTATAGGTTTGGTATAATAGATTGGTATCTTTCGAAATCATTCAAAAAATTTACCCCTTTCCCTTTTATTATGGGTGAGGGGGTAATTTTATGAAAAAGGCTTCAGCACCTCAGCGGGGGACTGGATTGAAAAAATGAGAAATTATTTTCTTAAAAATACTATCTTACAAGTTGTGCCAAAAATTTATTTCCCTACCTGCAACCCCCTCTAAGCTACATCACTTACAAATGTTACATTTCAAAATTTATTATATAGTTTATGAAAATTGAATATTTGGAACTTAAAATGACTATAAAATAAGCCGCATTTCAGATAGGGTCCTATATCTTGTAAGTTAGGTATAATAGGTTGGTGTCTTTCGAAATCATTCAAAATTTTCACCCGTTTCCCTTTTCATATGGGTGAGGGGGTATATCTATTAAATAGGCTGCAACACCTCGGCGGGGGACTGGATTGAAAAAATGAGAAATTATTTTCTTAAAAATACACACCTACACATTGTATACAAAATTGAGACGCGTACCTTCAACCCTCTTCAGTTTACAGGGGAAAAAAGTTCGAAATTTATAGAATAAAAACATAATTATGTATATTACATTTCGAGTATTTAGTATATATACATATATAGTATTACAAATTCAAGTACTTATTTATAAAAACTTGATTGTAATTTTAAATTGTACAACATTGGGAGTTTTGTAAAAATCGTAATTTTTATTTAATTCTTCGTTTTCACTAAATCCTAGGTAGATCAAAAGGGTATATGAAGCACTCTTCCAAATTGGCAGCTTTTTTATTATTTATTATTATTTTACTTTGTGAATTCATAAAAGGGAAAGTAAAATAAAACAAAATAATTATTACAATAATAATGAACACAAATTTTTTATTTAATTTTTTTTTATTATTTATTATTATTTTACTTTCCCTTTTATGAATTCACACTTCCAGTATATAGGTAGGTATATATATATCTCCTCACCTGGCCATAACTCTTAAACGGCTTGACCGCTTGAGCTTAAATTTGGAAGTTCAGCTCGTGTCATCAATGGCTTGGTACCATATAAATTTGGGGCCTTTTTGATTAGGGGGACGGGGGCGCGGAGGGCCGTTTAATTTTTGAATGTACCAAAAAAATGATGTGGGGTATCAAATGAAAGGTCTTGACGGGTACATCTCATTGAGCGGTATTCTGGGGGGCGCCGTGGGTCATGACGGACCCAAATCGGGGCAATGTGGGGCCCATAATACAAAAAATCATGTGGGGTATCAAATGAAAGGTCTTGACGGGTACATCTCATTGAGCGGTATTCTGGGGGGCGCCGCGGGTCATGCCAGGCCCAAAACGGGGGCAATGTGGGGTCCATAATACAAAAAAACATGTGGGGTATCAAATGAAAGGTCTTGACGAGCACATCACATTGGGTGGTAGTCCGGGGGCGCCGTGGGTCATGTTGGGCCCAAAACAGGGGCAATGTAGGGCTCCATAATAAAAAAAATCATGTGGGGTATCAAATGAAAGGTCTTGAAGAGTACATCTCAATAGGGGTAGTCGGGGGCCGACGAGGGTAATTCCGGGGGCCAAAACGGGGGCCATGTTGGACCCCATATTACAAAAAAGTTTGTATGTGTACATTTCAGTGTACATCTCAATGTGGTGTATTTCTTGGGGCGCCGTGTGTCATGTAGGGCTAAAACGGGGGCAATGTTGGGTCCCATCTTACAAAAACCATGTAGGGTATCAAATGAAAGGTCTTCCACAGTACATCTCAATGGGTAGTAACCCAGAGGGCGTCGTGAGTCATCTCGGGCCCAAAACGGGGGCAATGTGGGGCCCCATCATACAAAAAATCATGTGCGGAATCAAATGAAAGGTCTTGAAGAGTACATCTCGATGAGGGTAGTCCGTGGGGCACATTCGATTATACGAGGGCCCAAATGTGGGTCATGTGGGCTCATTATACAAAAATCATGTGGGGTATTAAATGAAAGGTCTTGAAGAGTATATTTAAATGAGCATAGTCCGTAAAGGCACACTGGGTTACACGAGGTTCCAAAAGGGAGTCATGTGGGTCAACAAGGCCTTAAATCATAAAAATATCGTGTAGGGTATCAAATGAAAGGTCGTGCAGAGTACATCTCGTTTCGTAGTGCGTGGGTCAAGTGGGCCCAAAATCTGTTCCCAGAGGTACTCTGGGTCTTGTGGGCCCATAATGCAAAAAGACATGAGAGGTATCAAATAAAAGGTATTGAAAAATACATCTCGTTGCGCAGTCCGTGGAGCTTCATAATTCATGTAAGGGCCCAAAACCTGTGTCATATGGGGGCCCATCATAAAAAAATCAGGTGGGGCATCAAATAAAAGGTCTTGAAGCGTAATCCGAGCAGTACCCTGGTTCATGTGGAGCCGATTATACAAAAAACATCATCCACATGTGGAATTCCAAATCGTGGGCCATGAGTAGCCCAAACAAATCATTCCCAAGTTGTCAAAGTATTTAAATATTTTTAGTCGGTTAAATGCATAAATATTTGACCGACTAAAAAGTATGTAAAATAAAAAATATAAATAAAAAAAGTTTTTTAAAAATACTTTCCCTTAAAGAAATATTCAACTAAAAAGTAATAAACAAGAAAATAATACCACATCAATGTACTTTCCCGTTGAATTTGAGCAACTGTCAACAATAGTGAAGGAAAGGTAGACCTCGTTATAAATGGCATTAATTCTGATAAGGTCTACTTTCCCTTACTATTGTTGACAGTTGCTCAAATTCAACGGGAAAGTACTTTGATGTGGTATTATTTGCTTGTTTATTACTTTTTAGTTGAATATTTCTTTAAGGGAAAGTATTTTTAAAAAACTTTTTTTATTTATATTTTTTTTCATACTCATTTGTAATACATTCATAAATCATAAGTGCTGTGCTTTTTCCTATCTGGTCAGCATCAAGATCTCATTTTTTATATAGAAACAATAACAACAAAACCTAAATTTTTATCTGGATCAGCAAAATCAGACCTAATTAGATTTAATGTGGAAATTTACAAACAGATGGCGTTACAAATAAAATTAGACATATTTTTGTAGTGATTTATTTTTTTAAAAATACTGTAAAAATATAAAAAAATTTAAAAATATATGTTGCTAAGATGAGCCTTTTTTAAAACTATTCATATAGTTAACTGTAAAACTCCGGTTTAAATTTTAAGTTATAAACTTTATTTTTATTTAATAATTATTAATTATTACAATTTATGATTCTTAATTCTTAATTGTATAATTATGCAATTTATTTCTTTAACAAATTATTATTAGGTTTACAAATCATAAAGTGTTTTACGTTGGTAAAAGCCGAAAACGAACTGACTTAAACTTAAATTATAATCATTTTATTAAACTTAGAATATTGAAATCAAAAGTGAGAATTTAACATATATGATTTTCCCAGAAAGGTGCTAGACGCAAAGTCAGCATTATAAACGGAAAAGTTGAAATTAAATATGTACTTTACAAAACAAAAAAATTCTTGGGAAAATAATTATAAATTATTTTGTTATTCATTTGATTACTCCAATTTAGCATATTATATTACTATATATAATAATACGAATAAAAAAATTATCATATCTACATAAAATTAAAATTATGACAAACCGGTCCCACCTGTTTAAATTTATGAAACCCGAATATATGATCTTTAAGGCCTAAACAGAATCAAAGACACAACGACTTATTACAACGCCTGTCAAATTAGAAATATACGTAAGGCCGTTTTCGTTAACGCAGTTTGATCGCAGTACTGCAATATATTAATTCTTTTTACTGGTATTTTGACTATCGAGATAGTGAAAAGTCGAGAAATTTAGCTTAAACAATGCTCCTCCTGTCGACTGGTTGCTGTCTCGTTGATTAAACTACCATAAAATATAAAAACGGAATAAAAACATCATTGCAGTACTGCGATCATACTGCGTTAACCAAAACGGCCTAAATCATGTGCTGTTGGCACAATCACGACGTTGGAGCCGAGCGACATTGTCGTTGTATCTTTCGTTCTGTTTGGGCCTTAATTGTTTTTTCCAAACCTTGACCCTGACCCGTTTGCAAAAAACACAGCTAATGTAAATAAGAATTTCGTATTATAAATGAGTTTCTGAAATAATTAATTGTGTACATGCATTTTATATATTAAATATATTTATATATGTATTAATAATAAATAAATATATATTAAATGTATTTAAATATTTTGCACTTTTTAAATAACTTTAGTTGTAAATAAATATTATTATATTATAAATTGACTTTTTCATACAATATTTATTTTTTATAAATATTTGAATCGCACTTTTGCAACATTTGGTCGTCTATTTTAAGATCGAAACATTTAAAGTTATTTTTTTAAATGGTCTTTAGTAAAAAAAAAACCCTTCTCAGGTGTAGACATCTAGTCGATTTCAATTTTAGTTTTATTTAGATTTATTTGTGAAAAGGTTCTCTACGTTTGCTGAAGAATTTGGAAGACTTAACAATAGGAAGATAAATTTTGAAATCAATGGAAAAGCTATCTTAATATCATTTCTTTTTACAAGTGAAATTTGTTTCCAAAAGTGTTCAACGTTCACATCTTCCATCACCAAAAATATTATTAAAGTCTAAATTTCGTACCTGGAAGGAAGCTGTTAGCATGCATATGATGTACAAACATCTGAATTCTTTACATATAAAATTTGTGACCCTTTCAAGAACACAAAAAATATATTTAGTAATAATCTTAGCAATTTTTTACTAATAAAAAAATTAAGTTTGTAGCTTATTACAAAGGAATGGCATATGCATTTTAAAACAACCAAATTTGGGCAATCTAGTTTTAGAAGATTGGCTACGGAATGATTCTTTCCTGTCGCATTATTGGTGCCATCAGCGGTATATCCTATTAATTGGTTTTTATAATTTATTCCAGATTCCGTAAAATATTTCTTTATTTCATCATAAATAGACTGAGAGTCTGCGGCTACGACCTTTGGTAAGCCAAATAAACGATCAATAACTTCAAAATTTTGTACAAATCTAACCACATTACTCAAAATTTAAGTGGTAGAAAAGTTGTTTTTAACAATTTTGTTGTTTTTAATACCTCGATAATTTTGTGGCGCTGGAACACTCCTAAAACATTTATGATGATTCCTCTCAGTTTAAGGAGACTACATGTTGCTTTTTGTATAATTTTGAAATCCGGAAATGCATTTTTGAGCATTTTTATTAGATGGGCGAATGGGAGATTATGCTCACCTATTAAAGCTGAAATTGAACATTCAGCTAGTGCAACTTTTTTATCAACTCCATTTGATTCATTTAATTTTTCACGTATATTAGGATGTAGTGCTTACAAGTACGAAGAAATTATTATTATACATTTAAATTTTAAATTATAATTTGAATCAATAATTTTCTTTAAAAGTTATAACGATTTAAAAAATATATTTATATGGAAAATTTATTTAAAAAATATCTCTGTAACTAACTATTAATGTGACCCGCAGATTTTGAATGAAATAAAGGGAGCAAGTTTAGCAAGAAGCAATGTATTCTGACTTTTGGGATTCATCAATTTCCTCCCTCAATGGGTTGTATTTCACTACATATTTTCGTTTCTAGAAATTGATTTACAAATAGTGGTTATTCAAAACAAATGTTAGTTTCAGAATTACCTTCGTCGATTTAATAGAACCTTCTTCTACTTCGGTATCATCTACAACTATTTCAGATTCAACAGATATACTTTCTCGAACGTTGTAATCGCTTGTACTACTACTAGGTACTATTGATATAATTTCTTGAGCGTTGTAATTGTGATCACTTCCAGTAGTAGTAGGTACTACGGATATAATTTCTGGAGCATTGTTAAGAGGCCTTTGCCCAAAAAGTAAAATTATATCTGGCATACTTCGTTTTGTTATACTATACATGGTGTGTATAACAATTTAAAAATATGCACACACAAAATGATCGGCAACATACATTTTGTATAACACAAAATTTTTATTTCGAGTAAATGAACATACATTTCATATTGTTTTCTACTATAAGTTGAGAATATTATTCCTATGTGCCTTTGTTGTTGTTTTTATTTTACGATGGTTTATTGCTGTGGTTGACCCTGCTTTATATTTGTTACCTGCAATGAGTTTTTTCTTATATCCATTCAAAAGGATATAAGTTTTTATATTTAAATTTCAAATTTCAAATTTAAATATTTTTCTATTTTTCTTATTTTTGGGAAAAAAATCAAATATGCGATCATAGTTTAATTTATACTGAATGAATGCATTAATTTTAATCTATACGTACATACTCGTATATATTTTTTTAGAAATTATAGTATGTACATATATTACTAATAATGAAAAATGAATAAAAAAATTGGTAAATATTAAATTGAGCAAGTTCATTAAAAAGTACTATACATAATGTTGGTATTTTTAAAATAACATGGCTTACAGATATTCTCTTTGTTATTTATTAGTATTCATTATTCATTATTATAATATTAATAATATTCCCATTTAAACATGCTATTGAGTTTTCCTATTTATACTTTTTAAACCTACTCGACAGACTTTTAGCATATTCAACAAAAAAACTATTAAACCCCTCAAAAATTATAAATATTCTGAATATAGAAAACGAAAAAAGTGGAACTATTTTCTGTATAACAATTTCAAATTAGTATTTTTTTAGAAAATTTTGGAAAAAGTTACTTCCTTAATTTGGCTCCTATAAACTATTTTCTATATTATTTTTGAAAATTTGAATTAAGAAAATGTTGGGAAAAGAGTAAATTTAAAAAATGACTTAATTTTATGAATTTATTTTCTTTAGTTTAGTTTTTATTCTATATCAAAGTTTGAAAATATAATTGCTGTTAAATCAAAATTAGAGTCAAAAATCAAAATTCCAGCTGCCTAGTGTAGATTCGTTTTATTAGTACTACTTGTCTTCCAAATTTCACCCAAATTGAATGAAAATTGTGGAAAAAATCTTGGTTGCAACGTTTTTTTTTTATGGAAATGAAAAAACATTTTAAATTTCCTGACTACCTAGGTTAAAACCGAAAAAAAGGGCTGCCTAGTGTAAATTCGTTTTATAAAGACTATACTTGTCTTCCAAATTTCACCCAAATTGGATGCAAATTGTGGAAAAAATCTTGGTCGCAACGTTTTTTTTGTATGGAAATGATTTTTTTTTTAAATTTCCAGACAACCTAGGCCAAAAACATTAAAAAAAAGCTACCTAGTGTAAAAGGTAGGTCTATTACCAACCGATTGTTTTATTTAATGTTTTATTTAATATATAATGGCACTAATATCTTTTTATGTATTCAAACCGATTTAACCATGACCGGTATTGCAACATTAGAATTTAAAGTGGAAAAACATGACTCCGAAAAAATTAATATCAATAAAGAACTATAAATATATAAAATACAAATGAGTAGAAAAATTATGTATTTTTTGTTTACTTTTCCTAAAACCAAAAAAACACCAGATTTTAAATGTCCACCGAGGTCCTTTAACCAACCAGCTTCGAAGTATTGCTGTGCCATTGTGATACTATTATTATTACATTCGTTTCCAGTGTACACAGATTTTGATTTTATTAAATAATGGAAAATTGCACAAAATTTTATATTTTTAGGCCAATTTGTCTTATCATATTTCAATAAATAAGGATCTTTTTCTTAATTTTGAATTTTGGTTTTATAACGTAGTTTAGCTAATGGATCTAACTCCTTCGCATAATTCGACAACTCCATTTTCAACTTTATGCAACATACAACACTTAATTTTTATAAATTAATAATTTTTTTAATGTAAAATAATACTTTTTTTAATTTTTTAATGTAAAATAATACTTTTTGATATAACAGCCATATTAAATATTGGTTTGTTTTCCTACCAAATTATTTGACAGCTATTTAATGGGACAGCAAAGATAGAAAGAGAAAGATTCGCGAACAGCTCTATGAGTTATGAATAATGCCTGACTGACAATTTTCCAATTTCGAATGCAAAATTGCCTAGAACAATTTTTTTACTTCTTTGACATTTCAAAGCGTTTTGTGTAACGACTTAGAGAATACTGCATTTTGGCATCTGTGTCGTATCGTATTTAACACCATCTGTCAAAAATATCTAGGCATCTATTTGCCTTCGCAAATCTTATAGAAAATAAGATATTTCAGACGATATATTAATTTTTAATATACTTAAAATAATGAAAATGTTTAATTCCGTGGCATTTTATGATAGTGATGAATATGACAAATGGGAAGAAATTGCAAAAGTAAAAATTTTTCGAAGAAATTTGCGGGAATTAGCCAATCCACTTGATCTTCCAAATCGAATGTAGGTAAATACATAATTAGATTTAAAAGCAATTATATATAATAATTTGTTTAAAAAAATTTTAGTTTTCTAAAAAGCTTTCGTGTGAACAAAGAAGGATTTTTGTGGATTTTAACTATATTAAATTTATGTGATGGTAAAAGATTCACACAGATTCCACCAGTACTGCAATTAGCAACAACCTTAAATATTCTTGGTGGTGGAGCATACCAGAGGCAAGTAGGTGTGGATTGGATTGCACCAATGGGGCAAAGTACGGTAAGCAAAATTGTAAATCATGTTATAGCAGAAATGGAAAAAACGCTTTGCCCACAGCACATACAATTACAATAGAAAGGACCAAAATACATTTTTTGGAAAAGTTCGGTATTCGGGAGGTATATAACGAAGAATTTATGTTATTATTATTTTTAGTTGTAGGTTGTATTGATGGGACTCATGTGATGATGTTAAGGCCCAAGGATAACGAGCATATGTTTTACAACCGAAAGGGACGTCATAGCATAAACGCCATGATTGTAAGCATAGAAATAAAATATAAAAATTAAACTAATGAAATAATTGTTTGCAGATCTGCGTCAAAAATGCTAGGATTTTAGCTATAAATGCAAAGTTTGGTGGTTGGGGACATGATAGTTTCGTGTGGCGCGAATCCGCAGAGCGTAAAGAAATGGAACGCGAATGGAATTCTAATAGGAGAAAGTCTTGGCTGCTAGGTATATATTTGTTGAAATAAAAAATATCACATTACTTATTTTTATTACTTGAGGTTTCTGGAGTATAGTCCAGAGTCTAAATATAATAATATTCACAGCAGAGCCAGAAACGTTGTTGAACGGTGCATTGGAATATTAAAAAGTATGGCGGGTGTTTTTTAAATAAAAAATTTTTTAATCTTTAAATTTTTTTTTTAAATTTAAGCGCGATGGCGAATAATCCTAGAGGAGCGAAAGTGCAGATATTCTCCGCAAAAAGTAGTTAAAATTATAAATGTATGCACAGAACTTCACAACTTGTGCTGTAATTTAAACATAACTCTGCCAGAACTTAACAATTATCGGTCTCCATCTGATAATGACAATTATTCCCACATAGAGCCACCAAGAAGAGCAGCAGTTAGAATACGTGATGCTATTAGAGATGCACTAAACTGATACCTTTAAAATTTGTTTTTAATAATTTGGCATAATAAATCAAAATAAAAAGAATATTTATTTAACAAAATAAAATCAAAACTTTATTATAAATATAAATAATACTAATCATTTTCATTTAGTATTTTTTTTTTCTTGTAAAAAAAATATTAAGTATTTATGTTTAATTCAGTCCAATTTTCAATATTATTTTCGTTTATATTAAATTTAAAATTAAATATGTATTTCTTATTAAATTTTGTAAAAAAATAAAATATATGTATTAATAAATAATAAATTATATTAATATTATTAATAACAAAATATATATATATATACATTGAAATAAAAATAAAAATTGAAAACAAAAAAAAACGTATACATATAATACTTAATACTTAAAAGAGTACTCAATATTTTAAGTAATAAGTACCTTTACTAGTTAACTGTGATATATTGATATTTTTTAATATTAATATTATATTATTATTTTTTTCATTTCATGAGATCAAATAACTCTAACATTATAATAATACATACATAGAAGTAAATTAAAAAAACTAAAACATACAATAGTCATAAGTATTGTACATAATTATGTACTTTAAATAAAATCACTAATATGGATACTTAATTCACAGCTCATTGTAGTATAAATATATATATATGGAGTTATCATTTAATTTTTAACATTTATATATATATAAGGAATTACGTTTAAATATATATATATATATATTATATAAATATATATATATATATATATTTGCAATGCTGCAGCAAATTACACTTATTAAAAAAAGAAATGATGACTATATATATATATATATATGTATATATTTATTTATTTTTTAATTTTTAACATCTTCATGTCATTGGCAGTTCCAGCTATTTCAGCTCCAATACTTTTAAACGTAATTCCTCTCTTTTAGTTTCTCTGGAGTCATCATTTCTTTTTTTAGTAAGAGTAAGCGTAATTTGCTGCAACATTGCATTTTTTATTGCAGATAGGTTCTCAATTACCTTTTATCCAAATTCAGTTTGTTGCTGCAACATTTTCTTTTGGAAATGCACCTGCTCCTTCAATAAATCATTTTTCTGCCTTTGTGTGATACATTACGTCTATTAGAAGGTGCAATGGTATTGGGGGTATATTATTTACATTATTTTCAACATCATCAGCATCTTGTTGTTGCATATTAAATATTTCGATGTCGAACAATTCTGTGGAATTATCATTAAAAACTTCTTCACTTATTACATTATAAGAATCTAAAAAATTAATTTATAAAATAACATTAGAATCTGAAATAACATATTAAATTAATAAAATAGACTAACCATCTTCGGTGCTACCAAACGTGGAAGCACAAGGTATGCCACTTACTGTTGCTTCGAGTCCACAGGCGGTTACAATTGGCTCTTCATTTTCCGTTAGCATAGTAACATTGCACGGTCCTCCACCTGTTTGCTTAAGTGATTTTTTATTTTTCACCAATTTGGATTTAGCATTGTATTTCCGGACACTACATACCTTAATATAAGATAATAAATATTATATTTATATCTTCGAAATTAAAGAAACAACTTACCCTCTTCCATTCAGCCACATTCTTGATTGGTGGACCACTGGCATTTACTTTATTTTGTAATTTCTCCCATAACTGACTGGAATGCTGCATTCCTTGGGCAGTCTTTGGCACAAACGATTTAGCCAATTCACAATTTTTTCCATGAATTCAGTAATAATTTTTATTTGTTCACGATTTGCCCTAAAAACATTTTTTTTAATAAAAAATATAGTTTTTTTTAAATCCAAAAGCTTACTTACATATTTTTATTTTATTAAACACAATTTTTTAAAAATAAATATAAGAAAACTAATAAAAAATTGTTACAAAACAATTTATCACATCGCAAAAAAAACAAAAATGTGATAATAAGTGTGACCACATCACATTACGTGCAGCTAGATTTTTTTTTGTGACAGTTGATAATCACATATCACATTAGGTGATTCCAGCTCATAACGAAGGTTTAGGAGTATCAACAAGGCGATCAGTGGTCACTCTAATCTTAAAAGATGTAATTCAGTATAGATAAATCAACTCTGCTTTTTATCAAGCAAAAGTATGCAACAGAATTATTACTAATGTCTAGCTTATGAGACATAAAAGTTTGTAATTGATCAGCAGATATAGTATTATTTATATTAGATACATGTAACCACGATAGTTTTCGAATCGCAGCGAATTCAATAGAATTATCGCTAGCAATAGCAATAATAGGGCTGAAAGTTAAAAATCACGAATGCAGACACCTACATTGTCATTTGTTATAACATCATTATTACTATCCAGTAAAACAGCAATTTCTGATACATTAACCGAACTTGACGACATTGAAATTCTAACTGGTTCATTATGAACAATATCTTTTGCGATATTTTCAATAGTTGAAGATGAAGAGCTATTATAGGATATTACTATATCAGAAACGTTATCTTTATATGATAATGACGGATTATTGATGGTCTTTGATAATGCTTCAGTTCCAAGAAGTTCTTCTTCCTGTCACACCTCTTTTTGGCATCTATTTTATTTCCGTCAGCTATAGGAGTTACAGCTGAATTTGAGACCGTTTGTTTTGACTTTGTTTTGATATGTGCAAATTATCGCAAACAGGCCGAGCAGCAGAAACTACTTCCGGTGCGGAGCTGTTCAAAGTGGATTCCAAGGATATGATTTTATTATTAATCTCTTTACTGATGCCACTTCATTCGATTTCTTCCATTTTTCGAACTGCAATCTATCAATTGGACATAACCAAAATGTTTTTTTTTCAGCAAGAGCTGTAAAATGATCAATTACAGACTTTTGTGTCTCATTCACAATCAATATTTGTTTTTAAAAATATTGTGCAGTTATAATTTTACATATAATTTAAAAATACTGTAATGGTATATTTTACATATAATTTAAAAATACTGTAATGGGAGATACTGTAATGGTTTGTTTAATTAATTAATTGAAATTATATACTTGTTAAGTTACATATTTTATTAGGGCATGTGTAGTTCTCTGTGTATCTAGTAATAAATCATTCGTATTTGCTTTTAGGACAGCTAATACGATAGTGTCATTTTCATTACTTTTATATACCACTTTATTTTTAGTTATTATTAAAAAAAAATATATTATATTGGAAACAATATTTTTCGTTTTCATTTACAAGATTTTCAAACCAAATGATCTGGCAACGCTGATTGATAGAAATAAATGAATAATCAAATGTCATTTAACGCTGGAAATACCAACACATTGCGAATTGAAAAATTATTATACCGTCGCGTTACTTTGCGCTGGCTTTGATTTGCGTTGAAGAAATTACATTATGAATCAGCTATTACATATATAATAATAAAAATATATAATTTTGGTACCATTTTGGGCGCCATCTAGGAGTAATAATTTGAAACCTATTTTAGTTTTTAATGGTTTGTCTATGGTTTTTAATGGTTCTAGTGTAATTTAATTTCAATATTTTGGCGCCATCTAGCAATAATTATTAAAATACACCGAGTTTTTAATGGTTGTAGTACCAGCTATAATTTCGTTTTTATATCTAGGTTTTATTAATTATTTTTAAAATTACCAAATTAATTATTTGATTTTCTAGAAGGAAAATATGATTGGTTGGTTGGTTTAAGTGGCTAGTCGCCGACCCCTAGTCAATGACTACAATTAGCGTAAAAACGCCGTTTTAATACCACTCACTCTCGCGACCAGTAGGATGTTTAGAAAGGCAAGTAGGGTACGTTTCTAGAACCATCTCGGGCTGTTCAAGAAATGTACCATAACCCGAGGGTTTATTTTGGCTATCTCGCTTAACGTATTGAAAAAGGGCTTTCCGAGTGAGCGGAGCCTAGCCCTGGCCAGCGCTGGGCACTCGCAGATAAAGTGGGTTATAGTTTCTTCTACATTTGGTACCCTTACAACTGCGGCATGAGGGGTTAAAAGGAATACCGAGCCTAGAGGCGTGCACGCCAATCGGCCAGTGACCCGTGAGCACAGCTACCGTTCTGAACATGTCCTTCCGAGGTAGTTTTACCAGCTCTTCTGATCTTTTCCTACAGTACGACGGCCAGGTACTTTTAGCCGTGCTACATGAGTTTAGACGAACCCATCTTGAGTTGGCTAAGGAACGGAAGTGCAAGTAAATGTCTCTTTTAACCGTATTCGTTGGTAGATGTACTTGTTCTGCCAATGAATGGTGCAAACTTAAGCCTTGTCTGGCCAATTCGTCGGCCCGCTCATTACCCTGAATGTTCCTATGACCGGGAACCCAGACTAGTGTAATGTTGAGCTGACTTCCTAGATATGAGAGTTCATTGTGACATTGCTTAACTATTTTTGAGGATATTACGGCTGAGTTCAGAGCCAAGATAGCAGCCTGACTATCTGAGACTATTGCTACATTACGCTTAGTTGAAGTATCATTCCTGAGTCACAGGCAAGCTTTCCAGATTGCTAGCACTTCCGCCTGGACAACGCTACATCTATCCGGTAGCCTGTAGGAATGGGCAAGTTCGAGTGATTCCGAATAAGCCCCAGCACCAACACCGCAGTCCATCTTGGAACCGTCTGTGTATAGTGCTGTGTCTATATTGGTCAGGGGGTTGTTACCATTCCATTCATTCCTTGACGGTATCTTGACTTTAAACTTCTTGTCAATCTCTAGTCTAGGAATGGTGTAGTCAGTGATGGTAGTCTCCAGGTACCTAGCAGTGGCGCCTAAAACTTTACCGTGTCCGTAAGGTTTCACTTGCCAGTGGTCATTCTCCTTAAGTCTGATCCCACTACACGTTGCTAGGTGCCTGATATGAAGGTCAAGTGGCATAAGGTATAGAAGCGTATCCAAGGCAGCGCTAGGTGTCGTTCTCAACACGCCAGTGATGCTTAAACAAGCGCTTCTTTGTACTTTGGCTAACTTGGAACGAATGTATTGTTTTTCAATGGCAGGCCACCACACCAGTGATCCGTATGTGAGGATGGGTCGTACAACAGCAGTATACAACCATAGAACCATACGAGGCTTCAGCCCCCATTTTTTTCCTAACATTTTTTTGCACGAGTAAAGAGCTATACAGGCTTTTTTTACTCTTTCTTCCGTGTTAAGTCTCCAGTTTAGCTTCGGGTGAAGCCTCGTATGGTTCTATGGTTGTATACTGCTGTTGTACGACCCATCCTATATACCGCACATTGGAGGATAAGTAAAGTGTTACACCGTCCAACTTGGGGCGGTTGAACAGGGGTATTTTAGTTTTTTTTTGTAAACAGCATTAACTCCGTTTTCTTCGGATTAACGTTAAGACCACAGTGTGTGGCCCAATTGCTTACTATTTTAAGAGCTCTCTCCATAATTTCGCTTATTATGTCAAGATGTTTGCCTAAGGCCAGTATCACTAGGTCATCCGCATATGCTATCGTAATGATTCCCTCAACCTCAAGTTTTTTGAGAACCCTATTCATCGCTATTAGCCAAAGCAGGGGGACAACACGCCCCCTGGGGCGTACCTCTTTTAGCAAATCTGGTAATATGGCTGTTACCAAGATCTGCCTGGATTTCCCTAGAAAGTAGCATATTGACTATCCATTTACATAGAGTTGGGCAAACTCCTAGTTCGCTCAGAGACTCCTGAATAGCGCTGACTTGTATGTTGTTAAAGGCACCTTCTATGTCTAAAAAAGTGGCTAAGGTATATTCCTTGTATTGTAATGATTTTTCGACGTTACGCACCACTTCACTTAGTGCGGTCTCGGTTGACTTACCTTTGCAGTAGGCATGTTGGGACTTACATAGTGGAGTGCGCTCCAATGTTTTCCTTAGTTCAGCTTCGAGTATGCGTTCCAGTGTTTTCACCATAAAGGAAGAGAGACTAATCGGCCTGAAATCTTTTGCCGTCTCGTGTCCTCTCCTTCCTGCTTTCGGGATAAATACTACTTTGGCCCTTCTCCACGACTGCGGAATATAGCCAAGCCTGAGACTACCTGTAAATAGTTTTTTAATAAAGGGAATGATAAGTTTCTTACCTTCCTGCAGCATCTTTGGGAAGATTCCATCAGGACCGGCAGATTTAAATGGAGAGAAGTTGTCTATAGCCCATGCCATCGACTTATCAGTAACTAGTTATTTCATTTGTTCGTTAGATTGCAAGAGATTATCTTGGTTACTCAACTGACTAACTCCATACTGTATACGTGCATCCTGGAAAATGAGTATCCACTAGTAGGCTTAATGTTTCTAAGGATGACTCAGTCCATACTCCTGTCGGAGTCTTC
Source organism: Empis stercorea (assembly GCA_949752835.1). Lineage (NCBI taxonomy): Eukaryota > Metazoa > Arthropoda > Insecta > Diptera > Empididae > Empis > Empis stercorea. Next base: position 32,468,045 of record OX457088.1, read on the forward strand.
TGGAATGAGGGGTTTGAGTGTTCTTTGGAGAGAACTCGGCTTAGTTTGGCCGAGTCCTTTGTATTTCGAATAGATTTGGCTGACCGTATGGCCTTTTTATAGTCTTTAAGGAGGTCCTTGTAGAGTTGCCACTTGTTCTGCCTGTAACAGACGTTGAAAGCTTCTCTAGTCTTCCTTCTTAAGTTGGATAGGTTGTCATTCCACCACACTGGGAATGATTTCTTGCTGCGCTTAATAGGACAAGAAACTTTGAAGGATACCAATATGGCCTTTGTGAACTTGTCGGTTCTCAAGTTGTGTAATGGACTCTATGTCTGAATCCGGGTCATCCATGGTTGATAATTTCTGTCTTAGTACATTTTGGAAGGTCGTCCAGTTTTCACTTTTGGGGTTTCTATAGGGTTCAGAGCTACTACGCGTAAAGTTAACATTGAAGAGTATCCAGCTATGGTCTGAGAAAGACCTTTTCTCGGACACCCTCCAGTTCTCTAATTTCAAGGTTTCGTTATTACTAATGCAGGTAATATCAATAACTTCTTCCCAACCCGGACAACCGTCCGAGCTGGGGAAAGTGAAAGTGGGAGTGTTACCTCTATTTCCTATTATTAGATTAGTATTTAGTATAAAAACAAAAAGTGACTCACCTCTTTCATTGTTTTCAGAGCTACCCCACAGGGTATGTCTGGCATTTGCGTCGCAACCAGCAAGCAGACTGTTGCCTTTGGCATGGACTAGCTGCTGAAATTCCAGTGGAGGGGCAGGTTCATCATGAGACATATACACTGAACTTATGTATAGCTCCTTGCCATCCTTCTGTTCGACCTTGACAACGGTCAGATCTGCAGAACTGAAATTAGAGCAAAGATAGGCATTAATGTGTTTTTTAACCAGAATACATGTTCTGGGCTTACCACCAACTATATCTACGGGCTTGTAGAATAGGTTATAACTGCGGCTTGACAGACCTCTGATTCGGGAGGTGTTTACCCATGGCTCTTGAATGATGGCAATGTCCAGGTCATCTTCAGCCAGGAGGACCTGCAGGTTATCCGAAGCATTCTTAGAATGCTTAAGATTTACCTGAACTACTTTCATCATCGCCATCACTTGCTGCTACTGATAATGTCTCTCTGGCAAGAGACATTTCTTCTAAGAGGTCGTTGGCCTCGTCTAGACCATCAACCTCCTGCGCATCCCTGAATATTTTAAGTTTGGACTGCCTGATACCAAACCGCACCTTAAAATCCAGCCGTTCCAGCGGCTGGAGGCATTCTTCATTGATCAGGAGGAGGAACGAGATACTGCTCTTCTGGTTATCTCCATTTCCCTCCTCCCTCTTAATCACCGCCCAGTTGCTGATAGGCACGTCCGGGTTGTGCAGCTGAAGGCATATGAGAAGCTACTCCCCGTCGATGTCCATCCTGGGTAACCAGATACGGGCTCTAGGTCTCACGGGGATTTCCTTAGCGGGGATTAAGCCAATCTTGGCTTCTTCCCAAGCGTCACTGATCTTGGCAACGCTGACGCTAAGGAAATCCGTAGAGAACTGATCTTCGCATCGGATTATCCGGTAGCCCCTGACCACCTCGGATGAATCAAAGCCGGGGAGCGGCCCCTTGCACTCAAGGACGTGTTCCATGACCAACTCTGACAGTTTGGCTTCTATCTTTATCCAGAGTTCAGCTGTAACCTTCCGAAACTCCGCCTTGTCGTTAACCACAGCCAGCGCTAAGTGATCTTTGACAATTTCACTAAATTTGCGCTGAGCTGCGGTGCCTTTAACTGCCTCCGTCTTGGCAAGTTTGGGTTTTGGTCTATCCGTGCTGTCGTCATGAGATCTGTCCCTTTTAGACGACACGGACGGCTTCTCTTTAGCGGCAATATGCGTCTCATATTGTCTAATAATCTCCTCGCATCTCACGCGGTCCTCCTTGTCCCTCTCATTGACAATACCGTCAGCCTCATTACGAACAATCTTGTTCATAATGAACATGGCTTTCTGATACCGCCGTCTGAGGATAGAACCTGAGCTTCTAACCGGTTTGCTTTTAGAGGAAGTACTATGTCCAGTACTTCCAGATACTGGGGGCTTTGGAGTACTGTGGCTGGTACTACCGCTGCTCCCAGGTAAGTTTTTAAGCAGAGTACTGTGGCTGGTACTCTCAGATTTTGTTGTTGATGTTAAGGCAGTACTGTGGCTAATACTTTTAATTGTCTCCTGGCTGGAGGCAAGAAGATCGTCTTCAGAAGATGATCCAATATTTGTTATTGATTTTTTCCATTTTTGATCCCACGAGAATGTCCGGAAGGAAGAGTCCGTCCTAGCAGAGCCGACATACTAGGATAAGGCACTTATACAACCGACCTTGCCCGGGCGTCGGAGGGAGCTCGTTAGCGACTGGTTTGACCCCCAGCCTTTCAGTCCTCGGCACGGTGCTCACACCACCACTGACATTAGGTTTGGGAAGAGGATATTGGAATTCTAGACGGGAAAAGAAGACAGGATGTGAATTTGGGGGAATGGGATAGGTTATGCGACAGTTAGCTACGTTGAACGAAACCACGTTGAACGCATTGCCCAGAGCGAACCGGCGTGATGGACACGTCACGCACACTAGGAGGTTGTCGCCACTCGCCCCGAAAATATGATTAATTATTAGATTTTTCTAGAAGGAAAATAATTAATTTTATTTTTTTCACGTTTATATAATTTCTAGTCGTTTTCTAAAAATGTATATATATATATATATTTAAGGCTTTAAAAAAAATTAGTTATTTCACATAGTTAGTGTACACTGCATCTTATGACGGAAAGCTTGATTTATTGATATCCGGATGTAATTGATAGAATATTAAAATTATTAAAAGTAGGCTGAATAAAATAAAAATGAAATTTTACATAGTAAATGTGCACCCAAAATTAAGTTTGACCACTCGTTGGAAAGGTATTTAAGAGTACGATGCCAGTAGCCATATTTCACATTTATACCGCTAGAGGCGCTGAATACTAAAATATATATGTTAATTTTTAAAAAGTGTTGTCCACTTGTCAATAACCGCCAAAAATAATGTCGCATCTGAAAGGTAGTAAGTAGTAGTATAAAATCACAGTTGCTATAATTTTAATTTCTGCGGCTGGAGGGTATAACATTATGTAAACTCAAAATATAAATTTACAGCGGTTGAATTTTAAAAAAGGTCATAATTATAAAACTACTGATCAGTAGTTCGGCTGCGCGGCATTTTTTTTATAATAATATGTTTTCGACAAACATTATAATAATATATATTTTATAATAATATAAGTTAATTATTGATGCTGTTTTTGCTAGATTCATTGGAAATATTACATCATCAGTATTTGTTTCGCCCATTATTTAGCCGCATATTCCACACGAAATTTAATTTAATCCATTTAATATTAAACATCCTTCAATACTTAAGTAGTCAAAATATCATGCACCCTTTTTAAAGTTTAATTCATCCGTGTATCCCCAGTCCCACATGTATTTTTCTTATGTTGTATAATATTATATAGTCTATATCTATAGTTGTATGTTGCAAGTATATTTATGTATATTGTACATATAAATTTTAGTTTCTGTTTGGTCAAATTTTTATGTTAGTGAATTTTCTTTTTATTTCAGAATGATCAAGTAGCCTTCAGAAATTCATAAAAAATATATTTTTTAATTTAGGTATATATTTAATTTAAAAGTAAAAATTAAAAATTTTAAATTAAAAGTACAAATATTTTTTTTTTATAAATTAAAAAAAAAAAAAAAAAATATATAAATTTATAACTAATAACTAACTTATCAATAAAAATTTACAATCTTATAATTTTGATATTTGTTTATATAAAATATTCAAAACTAATTACCCTTCATATTTTTATTATACCTACATACATAGTATAATATGTTAGCTACAATTTTTTCTTCAGTATAATTTATAATTACAAATAATAATATTTAAAAATACGATAAACAAACCCCGGGTTTGTCAAAAGCACATTTCCTCAAAATCGCCTCATGTAGAACTATGAGCTATTCTAAAACAATGGGAATTCCTATACGTGTATATTATTTTTTAGTAGTATTTTCAATGTACTATACGTAGGAAAGGTAAAAAATGATATGGTAAATATACAAAGGTAAAAAATGTGTCCCTGTTCGATTTTATTAATTTTTTTTCCTTCTATTCCAGCAAAATATATACAAACTTATCATTTAAGTTTTCTGTATTTTTTCTTTTAATTGAACATAATGTGATATGAAATAATATCCAATATTGCATTTATATAGCTCCTAAAAATACGCGAAATATTCGTTTTTTTTCAAAATTTTATATGATTATGCATTTTGATTAATTATAAGTGTGAAGCAAATGATTATAATTTATTAATTAATACACTTTAAAGAAATATAATTTTTGAAAGTTTTCTCAATATTTGTTCTTAAAAATATTGTGTAATTATAATTTTACAAGTAAATTAAAAATGTAATTTTTTGATTTTCGAAGCGCCACAATGGAAAGGGGAGGGGAGATACGGATACAATTTCTTCAGAGACTCTAGTTATTTTTTAGATATCTCTTTGGTGGATAAATTTCAGCCTTCCATAATAAGCAGTTTGGGAAATACAGGGTGTTAAAAAACTACAAAAAGTTGTATGAAGATAACGGTATTTTTATACATCAAAGAATTAAATTTAAAAAAAAATTTTAATTTCACAATTAAGATAAAAGATTTTCCTATCTTATAGCTTTTACAGACCTCAAAATTTTTTATTGGTTTAAAAGTTATTAGATGTTCAATATGGGCAATTTTCGTTTTTGGAGGGGGAATAACTCAGAGGGGAAAAGAAATAGAAGAAAATTTTGTTGTACTGGACCTATTATTTTATTACTATCTATCTATGGTAAAAATTTTATTACTCTATCTTATCCCATTTTATCCCATAGTACCAATTTTGGCACAGATTTTTAGATGTTTCTACTGCAAGCTATATGAAATATATATTGGACTCAAACCACTAACATAATATTCTGTTAGATGTCCCCTACAATGTATATTGCGGGAATCTCAGATTTCTTTCTTTAAGGCAAACGGAATATTTTTTTCTTTTTGTATAATTTTCCATTGTGTAATGGAATTTGACAAGTGTCTTTAAAAATAAAGTGTGTAATTTGTATTTGGTATAGTTGTGTGTATTTACTTGTGAAAAGTTCAAATAATCCTCAGGATATAACTAAAGACAAATTGATTTTGGCAATTTTTTTCTATTTTAATGTTTTCTTTAAAATTGTAATTTAAACATTTTTTCTTTAAAATGTTTGCCGATTTTGTTTTTTTTACTATTAAACTTTAATATTTTCATAAAAAAACTGATTTATTTCCGATAGGTTTGCCTTGGCATCTAATGGGTTAATAGATGTATAAGTTGGTGTAAACGGACGGACAGACAGATATGAAATATGATAGGAAATAATATCCAATAGTCCATTTATATAGCTCCTAAAAATATGCAAAATATTCGTATATTGCTAAATTTTAAACTCAAGTTATTTTTATAATATCTCTTTGGTACATAAATTTCAGCCTTCCGCAAAGCCGTTTATATACATCTCAGCCTTCCGTAAGCCGTTTTGGAAATACAGGGTTAAAACTTAAAAAAGTTGTATGAAGATAACGGTATTTTTAGACAACAAAGAATTAAATTATAAAAAATTTGTTAATTTCACAAAAAAGATAAAAGATTTTCCTATCGTATAGCTTTTACATATCTCAAAAATTGGTTTTTGTCTTAAAAGTTATTAGATGCTCAATATGGGCAATTTTCGAACTTGGTTGTGGAATAACTCAGAAGGGAAAAGAGATAGGAGAAAATTTTGTCTTACTGGACCTATTATTTGATTCCTACCTATCTATGGATACAATTTCTTCAGAGACTATTTATTCTCGTTATTTCAACTTTCTTAGCAAAAATATTTTGATGTGGTGAACTACTCATGTTGGCCACCTAATGTTTTCAGTTTTTTAAGTCTTTTTTAAATTTTGAATATCTTTATATTATATACGGCTTTGGTTTTTATGTGCATACGCAAACATACAAAAAAATATAAAAGCTCTCTTTCAGAAAAACCATTGTTTATGTCGGGACGTCACGCTTTTTTCTGACGCTCCTCGACCCTTATATTTGTTTGTACTTAAATTATTGTAAATTTGGACAAAACAAAATAAACAAAAAAGCTCACCTGGCAGGATTCCCAATTACATTACAAATTATGGGCGCAGCTGGTAGTATGTGCCAGTAGTATAATATAATTACTAAACATACACAAGTGTTATGAAGGTGAATTTTAAGTAAAATTAAAAGAGTTAATCCAAGGCTTTACTTTTACATCCTCGATTAAAAATAAAATTATCCTGCAAAAATATTTTTTATAAATATAAAAAATAAAATGTTGAGCTATATTATTTACTAGTTTGGTTCTATCGTTAGAAATTATGTCAAGTGGAATTTCTAGGATACTATCACTCTCTCAGCCGAAAGCATAGCCCGGACTTGAAAGCATTCTTTATTATTATTTATTTTAACTAAAAACTTAATATGAAAGTTGGAGCCTTCTTCATAAACCGACTTCTTATCTTGTTAAGCTCTTAAATCGTTATTTAACAAGCAAAATTGAAAATAGCTATTCAGAAATTGTTAAAAAAATTGTTAAGAAATATGATTCCTTTCCTTCAGCAAAAAAAAGTTCCTTCAGCAAAAACTGTCATTCTTACTTAACAAGTTGGTATATTATAAAAATTCACAATTTTGTATGAAGAAATTCACAATATTGATAAAAATTCCTATTCAGAAATTGTTATGATAATTGTTAAGTTTTTAAATTTCTATATTGACACTTGGTATTTAACAACCAGATTTGAGTGGTTGTTATTTAACAATTCCATATAAAAATGATTTTTTTTAATAAAATTTTTTTAATAAAAAATTATTTGAAAAAATTTAAGCGTTTTTTTATTTAAATTTTTGAGATGATTCTAGGTAGCAATTATGAAAATGAAAAGTACGAAAATAGATAAACATGTTTTTTCATTTCTACCATAAAATATATATTATACATATGTATATATAGATTTTATTTCAATTGAAAAATTTATTTTTTTATTTGAAAATTTTATGTATGTTTTTAAAAACTGGCAGTTAATAGTAGTTGGATAATTTTAGACAGCAATAGGCTTTTCTATTACAATCATTTTATTTCATATAATAAAAATTAACTGTTTCAATTTAGGTAAAACAAAAGTTATTTTTATTATATACTTTATACAATAATTTAAATTTTCTACACAAACTGTCTGAACAAAATTATTTTCGTTTTAGTTTTTTATACAAGTATTTATTGTGATTATATTCAAATTTAAAATGATTTTAATTTTAATACACAAATTTTTATTTATTATTTTTATACTATTGATTTTACTTTACCACTTTTCCGAAAGTTTCTCTGTTTCATTCTCTGTTTATTACAAATGACAAAATTATTTATTATTTATTTATACAACTGATTTTACAATTATTTATTGAAATTCATATCTAATTATTGTATATAATATAATTGTCAATGAATTAATTTTTCTCTTATACTACTTTTTCATTTTTACTATAAATATTAGCACTATATAAGTATACATTTTTATAGTTTGTTATCAGTTCGTATAATAAAGTATAATCATACAGAAGTATTCATTTCTATTTTCAACAAAGGTTATGGGCCCAGAATAATTAATAATTTTAATTTACTAGAACTCAAATAAATTTTTTTGGTTTAATAAAATTAATATTAAATATTATCTATACAATATCTTTTAATATAACAAATAATAATTTGTCTTTGTTAATATTTAAACATCTGGCGAAGTATAAGTTTGTTTTTTTATAAAAAAGATGAGTTCTCTTTATCAAATCGAAAAATTGGATGAACAGAACTATGAGAGCTGGAAAATCCAGATGAAATCTATTCTAATACACAGTGATTATTGGGGATATGCAAATGGTGTTGAAATCCCTAAAGAGGCTGATCAAATAGCATGGAAAATTAAAGATGAAAAAGCACTTGCAACGATTATTCTAAGCATAAAATCTACGCAATTGATTCACGTTAAAAATTGCAAAACATCCGCTGATGCATGGAAAAAATTGGAAGAGATTCATCAACCATCTGGCCCCGCAAGAAAAGTTACATTGTTTAAGCAATTGGTAAGCTTAAAAATGGGAGAAAATTCAGGTATGAGTGATCACATTAATAATTTTTTTGGTGTATATGAAAAGATAAAAGAATTGGAAATTGACATAGCAGATGAACTGCTAGCAATTTTATTGTTGTCAAGCCTGCCAAAGAGTTATGAAAATTTTATTATAGGTATAGAATCGCGTGATCAGTTGCCAGAAACATGTGTTCTAAAAACTAAATTGTTAGAAGAGGCCCAGAGAAGAGAAAGCGATATATCGGATGATCTACAAACAGCATTTTTCTTAAAAAATCAAAAAAGATATAAGCCGAAATCAATATAATGAACCGATTCAATGTGAAATATGTCGGAAAGCAAAAATATGCAGATTACCATTTCTAAATTCAGAAAATATCAGTAAAAACAAATTAGATATTATACATAGTGATATTTTCGGTCCAATGCGTACAAAATCACTGGGTGGATCAAGATATTTTTTGCTATTCATTGATGATTTTTCACGTATGATTTTTGTTTATTTTCTAAGAGCTAAAAGTGATGCTTTTAATCAATTCAAATGTTTTAAATCAATGGTGGAAAATCAAACTTCGCATAAAATTAAAACATTACGTACAGATAATGGCCGTGAATATTTAAGTACAAATTTTTCAAATTTTTTTAAAGAAAATGGAATCATTCATCAACTGACTATGCCATATACACCTCAACAGAATGGCGTTGCCGAACGAGCTAATAGAACCATCGTTGAAATGGCCAGGTGCTTAATAATTAGTTCAGATTTACCTGAAACAATGTGGGCAGAAGCTGTAAATACGGCAGTCTATTTAAGAAATCGTTCACCAACAAAAACTTTACAATATAAAACACCATATGAATCATGGAATGACAGTAAACCAAACATTTCTCACTTTAAAACATTCGGATGTAAGGCAGTTTTATTGGACATGCAACCAGGGAAGTCAAAGTTTAAGGCAAAAGGTATCGAATGTATCGTGGTTGCGGCTCAGTCAAAAAATAAGAGTCAAAAAATAAGAGTCGAGTGAAATGCTATAATTGTAATAAAAAGGGTCATTACGCATCTGAGTGTAATTCAAATTCAAATAAAAACTCAAAAGCTTCAACCTCTAATTCTAACTCGAATTCATTTGCATTTGCTATGTTAAATACAATGTCATTTGCAATGTCAAAATTAAATAAAGATGTATGGATATTAGATAGTAGTACTACGAGTCACATTTGTTGCAATAAATCATTATTCTCAAATATCACCGCATATGAAGAAAAAATTGAGTTAGCAGACAACAATTTCGTAAAATCGCATGGAATTGGTATTGTAACTTTGCAAACCGAATTCGGAAAAATTATTTTAAGAGATATTTTTTTTGTTCCGTCTTTGATAGCAAATTTCATTTCAATAAGCAAAGTTAGTGAAAATAATTTTATTACTGATTTTTCAAAGGAAAAGGCGATTATTAAAACAAGTGAAAATAGATACGTATTAGTGTCAAAAAAGATAAATAATTTATTTGTTTATAAACCTGAAAATAATTCTGTACAAAAATTGTATTCCATAATTAACAAAGATAATGATTTTTTACTATGGCATAGAAGATATGGTCATTTAAACACAAATAGTTTGAATTTATTATTTAAAAATAATATGGTGCGTGGATTTAATCTGAAAAATCAATATAATGAACCGATTCAATGTGAAATATGTCGGAAAGCAAATGCAGATTACCATTTCTAAATTCAGAAAATATCAGTAAAAACAAATTAGATATTATACATAGTGATATTTTCGGTCCAATGCGTACACAATCACTGGGTGGATCAAGATATTTTTTGCTATTCATTGATGATTTTTCACGTATGATTTTTGTTTATTTTCTAAGAGCTAAAAGTGATGCTTTTAATCAATTCAAATGTTTTAAATCAATGGTGGAAAATCAAACTTCGCATAAAATTAAAACATTACGTACAGATAATGGCCGTGAATATTTAAGTACAAATTTTTAAAATTTTTTTAAAGAAAATGAAATCATTCATCAACTGACTATGCCATATACACCTCAACAGAATGGCGTTGCCGAACGAGCTAATAGAACCATCGTTGAAATGGCCAGGTGCTTAATAATTAGTTCAGATTTACCTGAAACAATGTGGGCAGAAGCTGTAAATACGGCAGTCTATTTAAGAAATCGTTCACCAACAAAAACTTTACAATGTAAAACACCATATGAATCATGGAATGACAGTAAACCAAACATTTCTCACTTTAAAACATTCGGATGTAAGGCAGTTTTATTGGACATGCAACCAGGAAAGTCAAAGTTTAAGGCAAAAGGTATCGAATGTATCATGTTTGCGGCTCAGTCAAAAAATAAGAGTCAAAAAATAAGAGTCGAGTGAAATGCTATAATTGTAATAAAAAGGGTCATTACGCATCTGAGTGTAATTCAAATTCAAATAAAAACTCAAAAGCTTCAACCTCTAACTCTAACTCGAATTCATTTGCATTTGCTATGTTAAATACAATGTCATTTGCAATGTCAAAATTAAATAAAGATGTATGGATATTAGATAGTGGTACTACGAGTCACATTTGTTGCAATAAATCATTATTCTCAAATATCACCGAATATGAAGAAAAAATTGAGTTAGCAGACAACAATTTCGTAAAATCGCATGGAATTGGTAATGTAACTTTGCAAACCGAATTCGGAAAAATTATTTTAAAAGACATTTTTTTTCTTCCGTACTGAATCGAAAGGATATCGCCTGTATGATGCAAAAAATAAAGGAATTTACAAAAGTCGTGATGTAAAATTCTTAGAACAAAAAGGTAATTTCTGCAATCCAAATATTAATAATTTTACTATTTTAAGTGAAATATCAAGTGAGAAGTATGCAAATATGAATTCAGATACAAAATTTGAACCTGATGTTAAATTTGAAGATGTTTCGGTACAAAATGGTGAAATAAAAGACAATGTTGGGCAACATGATTCAAAAAATGTTGGTATATCAAATGTTGCGGATGTTGTTGCAACCAAAAGTGTTGCTGATGATGATATTGCAAAACAAAATGTATCTGATGATGTTGCAGAACAAAATGTAGCTGAGGATTTCAACAAATTGCCGAAATTGATGACGAGGAAGATGAATCAAGTGAATCATCAAATAATGGTGAAATTAAAAGAAATCTTGGAGGAAGACCAAGGATAATTAGAACAGGGTTACGTGGTAGACCAAGAAAAATATCAAGCTCGGTAAATATGATGAAAATTAATAATTATATAAATTTGTTAAATCCGAATACGGTAAAAGAAGCTTTACAACGAAGCGATTCGAATAAATGGTTGAACTAGATGAATTTAGAATATAATTCACTAATTTCAAACGGTACGTGGGAATTGGTTGATTTGCCAAAAAACCAACAAGCCATTAAATCGAAATGGGTTTTCAATATCAAACGTGATAAAAATGGTAATATTGACTATTTTTTAGGCATTGAAGTAGAAAGAGATGACCAAAATCATTTAGTCAGCATTTCACAAACACAGTTTATTAAAAATTTACTTCAAAATTATAATATGGTGGAAACTAGAAGATGTTCAACGCCTTTAGATCCTGGAATCAAATTAAAACGTTGTGAAGAAAGCAAAAAGTGCACCAAAGTGGATCAAAAAATGTACCAGTCTTTAATTGGATCTTTGATGTACTTGGCAATATCAACAAGACCAGATATTCTACATTCAACTAGTAAATTGGCTCAATTCAATGTTGATCCACATATCGAACATTTTACTGCTGCAAAGCACATTTTAAAATACCTAAATAATACAATAAATCTTAAAATTATTTTTAGAAAAAATGGTAATCCTTTACAAGGCTATGCAGATGCAGATTGGGCAGGAGATATTGACGATAGGAAGTCGTACACTGGGCTAGTATTTTTTATTGCTGGTGGAGCTATTGTTTGGGAATCCAAAAAACAACAACCTGTGGCATTGAGCAGTACTGAGGCAGAGTATATCGCCTTATCAGCAGCATCAAAAGAAGCAGTTTATTTGAGAAATCTTATCAAAGAAATTGGTTTTGGTAACATAGTAGCAGATCCAACTGAAATTTTTGGTGACAATATCAGCGCGCAGCAGCTGGTTAAAAATCCTGTTTGCTAGAAGCAAACACATCGACATTCGTATGCACTACGTTCGACAAGTTTATCAAGACAACATAATTAAGTTGAGATATGTACCAACAGATGATATGATAGCAGATATTTTAACAAAAAATTTATCTAAATTGAAACACATAAAATTGACCAAAATGCTAGGTCTGTCATAATTTTTTTTGTTATATTATATTATTATTAGATTTGAGGGAAAGTATTGAAATTCACTTCTAATTATTGTATATAATATAATTGTCAATGAATTAATTTTTCTCTTATACTACTTTTTCATTTTTACTATAAATATTAGCACTATATAAGTATACATTTTTATAGTTTGTTATCAGTTCGTATAATAAAGTATAATCATACAGAAGTATTCATTTTTATTTTCAACATTATTTAATACCACTATACAATTAATACAATTGTCACGGCAATCTTTTAAGAAGTTTTTAAATGGAATGAAAATGAATATTTTTAAAATCAAAAAAGTCAAAAATTAATTTTTACAAACTACTTGTTAAAATTAATAATTTTATTTCTCACATATCTCGTATAGTTAGTTTGAATCGTATCGACACGTTTATCTAAGGAATATGCTATATCGGCATTATTACGTTACGAAAAATTAATTTATGTTGAAATATATATAGCAAATACATAAAAAAGAATTATGAATTGTTAGATAAACGTAAATGCATGTATACAGTGATAATCAACACACAATAACCATATTATAATGTAATATGGAATTTATCTTACAATGTGGATATGTTCTGTTCTATTACGGTATATAAAATTATAATTATGAATCTCACTGTACAATTCACGTATATCAAACCGAATAATAAACTATATTAAAATATGGTATACGAAATGTATGAGAAGGATTGTTTTTTTACATGTTTAGGTTTCGGAATATACATTTATATATCGTTAACATACGAATCATTCAAGATTATTATATTACCAATATTCAGGAATTTGTCCATACTCCCCCACGTTGAGGTTGCTAGGCTCAAACTAAATTCTCAATCGTGAACGTGAAATCGTCTGGATTTCGACATGTTCTAACTGCTGCCTTCGGTGGACTTACTGCGATTGATTTGTTAACAGACTGTCTTCGTGTACTCTTATATTTTTTCCATCCAAAATATAAACACACACTATCGCTATACTCAAACCAATGTATCCAATTGCAAATTGATGAATCTCATGGGATTGCAACTCCTCAGCTTTAAACTCTCTGGCTTTAAGTGAATTTATTTGTTTTTGTACATCTTTAATATCGTCGAGTTGAACTAAATTAACCGCGTGCTTATATTCATAGTTGTGAGATCTTGTTTCATTCAATAAATCACTTATATTTATTGATGTCCAAAATGATGATCTTAGTGGAGTCGAATATACGTTGTGCGATGATATTGTTATTCCTTTGTGCTTGATGAGGCAGTTGGCTTTGATCCTAAGTATACCAATACCTTTCAATGTCCTAGATTCAACGACATCCATGCATACTATGTTGATTGTAACTCCGTCAGGTAATGAAAAAATTCAGTCATTTGGATTCAGAAGTTTTATCCACTCTGGCGATTCAGTAAGCTATTCCGTCTTACAACTGCTTGATGCTGGTTGATGATTTAATAGTTCTATTTCACACTGATTAATCGTTGCACCTCTGCTATACATAGGACGAGTCTGTTTGCATAGTAAATTGTTGACCTCCATTTTGACGCAAGCTGCAACTTCCAGTTCACCCATCTGATAGTACAAATCCAGACACCTTAAATCGTATATATCCATTGCTTGAGCGTACAGGTATTGGAACTAACCTAAAAGTTTCAAACTGATTATTAGATGCTAAAGGAATTTGAATTCTAAAAATTATATGCGTGAAAATGACTCTGCCTTGTATGTGCTAAATGTTATAAATGTTTGAAATTTCAGATTTTGAAGATGCAGAAAACGGAAATTTTACTGTTGATGGCAAGTTATTCCTAATTTCTTGCAATGCTGATTGTATTTGATTTGGGGTCACCAGTGATGGACTTATCTTACCATTATCTGATGTATCATTTGGCAACGGTTTCGATTGGTAACGGGCACAGTTTATGTATTGGTCTTTTGAATATACCAGATGTTGTTTTGACATCTGCTACTCTAACTAGACTGTTATTACCCTTGTATACCTTTATGATTCGACCGAGCCGCCACTGCGCTGGAGGTAGATTATCTTCCTTCATCAGTACCATGAGACCAGGAGTTGCATTTTCAGTTTTTACTTTCCATTTATATCTTTGTTGTAATTCAGATAAATATTCTTGATTCCATCGATGCCAAAATTCTTGCTTGATTTAACTTACTAAATTCCATCTTTTCAGGGCATGCAATTTTAAATCGCTGGCATCTGGATCAATTATGGTTCTTAAATGATCGCCAATAAGAAAATGTCCGGGTGTGAGGGCTGACAAATCATTTGCGTCTGCTGACATGGGTAAAATCGGTCGAGAGTTGATGACTGCCTCAATTTCTACTATCAATGTTTTTAATTCTTCGTATGTTAACGATGCGGCTCCAGCTGATTTACGTAATAGTTGGTTTGCTGACTTCACTGCTGATTTTCAAAGACCACCAAAATGTGGGGCTCGAGGTGGTATAAATTTAAAGTCAATCCCCCGAGTAATACATTCACGATGAATCTTCTCCTTTGACATTCGACTATTGAATATTTTGTATAGTTCTTCAAGTTGATATCGACCTCCTATGAAATTCGTTGCATTATCGGAGATCAATGTTCTGCAATTGCCTCTTCTACTGCAAAACCGCCGTAAAGCTCCAATGAAGCCATCCGTGGATAAATCAGATACTACTTACATATGTACTGCTTTGGTTGTAAAGCAACTAAAAATTTAAACATAATATTTTTGACGTTTCTTACCACGAATTTTGAAGCGGTTCCAAATTGGCCAGGTAAAATCAACACCAGTTACGATGAAAGGTCAACCTGGCTGCACCCGCATGTTTGGCAAATTAGCCATGAGCTGGCTCATTACTTTTGGTTTTGATTTAACACATTGAAGGCAGTGATGTATAATGCTATTGGCAAGAACTTTTCCTTTTATTGGCCAAAACCTTTGTCTTGTGATTGCAAGCAAGGTTTGAGCACCAACATGGTGATATTGAAGGTGTAATTCCACCACAATCATTCTGCTAAATTGATGATGACTG
This sequence comes from Empis stercorea, assembly GCA_949752835.1. Classification (NCBI taxonomy): domain Eukaryota; kingdom Metazoa; phylum Arthropoda; class Insecta; order Diptera; family Empididae; genus Empis; species Empis stercorea. The sequence goes on from OX457088.1 coordinate 32,483,716, forward strand.
GGGAGCAGCATAGGATGTTTTGCATCGAATGGTAGATTTGATGCTTGGATTCTACCACCGACTCTCAACACCTTTCTCATCGAGAAAGGGGGTTGAGAGTGGTAAGTTGATTCCGAGCTGACCCGTTTTCCGAGCTGACCCTTTTGCTTAAGAACATTAATTTCCTGTTGGAAATAAATGCCTTGCACATTCTTTACTATCATCATTATTGCTGATTGGACTTCTGACATCAGTAACCAAGATTGGTGGCTTCCAGATTGGAAACAAATCTTAGTATATAAGCTGTTACTCTTGACTAAAACTGAAAAATTATTATTGTGATTAATCGAAAATAAAATGTTCTAATGTAATTGATGATAATAATATCGATTTCTGATTTTTCCTTTCTAATTCCAGATTATCTATCTTAATAAATTGTCCTTGCCAATCAGATGTTGGTTTTCGTAAAAAATCAAGGCCTTTAAACCACATATTTGTTCTCTGCAGATATTATGGAACGATTCCTCGTGAGATATAATCTGCAGGGTTTTCTTTTGTGGTGATAGGCCTCCAATGTGTTACCTTTGTATTTCGTTGAATGTATGAAATTCGATTGGCTACAAAAATTTGGAATGACGATGTTCCGAATTTAACCAGTTGAACACTATTTGTGAATCTGTCTAGAAATACATGTGAGAGTCATCGATACTCAGTGTGGACTTTAAATGTCTGCATAATTGAGCCGATAACCTTGCTGCCTGTAACTCTAGTCGTGGAATAGTTGCAATTTTCGTTTAGTTACTTTCCAGCATATCAAGTACTTCACGTTGTATTTTCACAGCTTCAGTAATATTATTACTTCCTGACATAATATCATCAACATATCACGCTTCATAACCATTAACCATTTTTCTTTATTCTGGTTCGCTAGACTATGTAGACATTTTATCGCTAAATATGGTGCAGATGTTGTGCCGTATGTTACTGTTTTTAATTTGTAGCATTTCAGTTGAGTTTGAGGATTGTCCCGCCCTAAGATTAGCTGAAAATTTGAATCTTTATCATTTATTAGAATTTGGCGATACATTTTTTCGATGTCTCCCGTAAAAACATAGGTGTGCATTCTAAAAGTAGGAAGACATCAAATAAATCTTGTTGAATCTTTGGTCGACTATGCAGAATTTGATTGAGTGATATATTCTTCGATGTCTTACATGAAGCATCGTACACCACTCTTAATTTTGTTGTGCTGCTATCTGGTTTGAGAACGCAGTGATGTGGTATGAAGTAATGCTGGTCGTCTACTTCCATCTCACTTATTTTCTGCATATATCCTAGATTTTTATATACCGACATAAATTGTACGTATTATTATTTCAACTCTTCATTTTTTATCAGTTTTCTTTCCAGGGCAAAAAATCTTCGCTGAGCTATTTCCTTTGACGATCCTAAAATAGCGGGACTCTCTTTAAATGACAATCTTACAACAAATCTTCCAGTTTTATCTCTAAATGTCGATTCGTTCAATATCTTCTCACATTGTTGTTCTGCAGGAGAGAAAGGGTTCTCGCTTTCTGGGATTTCAACCATTTCCCACAATTTTTTAATGCTCTGATCAATTGTATTTATTCCACAAAATTTACGGACAGATTTGCTGACTGAAGTTTACCAAATACCACCCATTAAAACACTGTGTTTTGAAGTGTTGGGCTACTCACATATAACATTTGATACGCTTGGCATTGCTGATTGACTGCGCAATGTATTTATCAGAGGTTCCATTTTATTTTTGAGTTTTCCATACCCTTGCGTCACAAGATTATAATATTGTGAGGCAAAATATGGTTCTTCACCGTACTGATCTTTCACTTTGAGTAGTATTTCATGATTTTGTCTAAACGGCACAATTATTAAATCCTCTAAATATTTTAATTTTTTTGTGTAATTACGGTATCTAGAGGTCTTCGCTCTTTAGGATCTTTACCAACGTTAATGCTTAACGTTTCGATAGCCTTGCCTATCTCACTTTGATTGGTAAAATATCATCTACATATATTTGCCATTTTTTAAAATATTATTCTAACACAATCTCAAATGTCGCACAAATTCCACTCACTGATAATAAATAATTTGCAAATATTATAAAATCAAATACCTTGTTTTGAGCTGAGTCGAATTCTCTGAATAGATATCGTGTAGCACAAGAATCGAGTAAAAATTTCGATCACGATTCTCGAGAAAAAAAAATCAAATCATGGGAATCGATAGCAATCTAATCGAAATTTTGTAGAATTGTACTAGATTTTATTACAATTTGAAATGTCAAATTGTATTATTTTCATATTTTAAATTTGATTGATTTCGGTTGGCTTATTAAATTTTTTTGGAAAATATCAACGATATAGAAGATATATGGATAGGGCATAAATGTTCCCTCTCTTTTTAACACATTAAAATTTTAATATATTGAAAAATTGTTTATGAAGCCACGATTTTGGTAGTTCTCTTTCCTTTTGCTCGCCGAAGTGTCAAATTAATAATATGAAAAATATTATAACAGCTGATTTTAGATTTACAGGGCTGGCTTATTTTTTTAAGTTTAAGAGTCTCAATATAAATTAACAATATTAACTAGCTAAACAAATTACTCTATTTTACTTTCCATTTGTATAATTATCGTTGCGCGACCTAAAATATTCCTTAGGATGATCTTTACTTGTATTTTTCAAAAAAAAAAAAATTATCTCCTTAAAAATTGATGCCCGAATTAAAAAAAACCTAATCCGCCCCTAATTTCTCATTTTTATATTTTGACAATTAGGCTACCAAAAAAAGAGACAACTATACCCGGCGTGGCTTCAAATTTTTATATTTATGCTGTATCCATATATCTTCTATATCGTTGGAAAATATACTGCAAAATAAATAAAATTGGTGGAAATATAATTGATTGATTTTATTGGAATTCGTACTATAAGTACAAAAAGTATAAAATTACATTATATATTCAACATAATAATTTGTGTACTTTATTAATATATTTTATTAAAATCTAATAATATTATCAATAATAATTGATTTATATATCTACTTACATTTTTTCTTAATTTTCCCTATACACAAATATAACCAAAACACAAAAAAAAACTCCCACACGATACCAAAATATATATCGAATGAAATTACCGATCGATCAAGTCATAGAATCCCAAATAGCACAAATTTCGATATCGTATACACGATATGTATTCAGAGAATTCGACTCAGGTCAAAACAAGGTATTTGATTTTATAATATTTGCAAATTATTTATTATCAGTGAGTGGAATTTGTGCGATATTTGAGATTGTGTTAGAATAATATTTTAGTTATTTTTATTATACACTTTATACAATAATTTAAATTTTCTGCACAAACTTTCTGAACAGAATTATTTTCGTTTTAGTTTTTTACACAAGTATTTATTGTGATTATATTCAAATTTAAAATGATTTTATTTTTAATACACAAATTTTTATTTATTATTTTTATACTATTGATTTTACTTTACCAATTTTCCGAAAGTTTCTCTGTTTCATTCTCTGTTTATTACAAATGACAAAACTATTTATTTATTACAACTGATTTTACAATTATTTAGTATCACTATACAATTAATACAATTGTCACGGCAATCTTTTAAGAAGTTTTTAAATGGAATGAAAATGAATATTTTTAAAATCAAAAAAGTCAAAAATTAATTCTTACAAACTGTACTTGTTACAATTAATAATTTTATTTCTCACATATCTCGTATAGCTAGTTTGAATCGTATCGACACGTTTATCTAAGGAATATGCTCGTATATCGTATAGAACAGAACATAATATATATCGGCATTATTACGTTACGAAAAATTAATTTATGTTGAAATATATATAGCAAATACATAAAAAAGAATTATGAATTGTTAGATAAACGGAAATGCATGTATACAGTGATAATCAACACACAATAACCATATTATAATGTAATATGGAATTTATCTTACAATGTGGATATGTTCTGTTCTATTACGGTATATAAAATTATAATTTTGAATCTTACTGTATACAATGCATGTGTATATCAAACCGAATAATAAACTATATTAAAATATGGTATACGAGATGTATGAGAAGTATTTTTTTTACATGTTTAGGTTTCTGAATATACATTTAAATTCGGTATACATTTAAGATTATTATATTACAAATATTCAGGAATTTGTCCAGTAGTTTAACATACAATATATATATGTATGTATATATACATATATATATATATATATATATATATATACATATATATATATATATATAAAATACATATACAGTACAAGTGCGTTAATCCGAATGCATGATTATCCGAACGTACGTTAGTCCGAACGTACGTTAGTTCGAACGTTCGTTCGGAATATCGAATGTTCATTAGTCCGAACGTTCGTTCGGAATACAAGCAATTGGATGTTAGAGTAAAAATTTGTCATCATTTGGACGATGTGAGCGTCAAAATCAAAAATTTTACTTTAAAAGATGCTATTTTTATGCTATATCACTCATGGTAAGATGTTCGTACAAGTGTTGTAAAATCGTGATGGGATAAAATAATACAACTATAGTGTGCAGAAAATGAAAATAATTCATTGGAAGATGAGGATTTAATTTTTCTAATAGATTTGGTAAATAGATTAAATGTTCAAATACATACCTGTTGTGAATTGAAGCACCCAGTACTTCAATTCACAACCCAAAAAACAGCTAACTAAATTATTTTGAAATAAAATAAAATTATTAATTAAATTTGCAAAATAATTATAAATTAAATTAGAACAAAATTTTGAAGAGTTGATTGGCTAACCAAAATATCGCATGCGATATTTTGGAAAACCAAAAAGCTCTTCAACCAAATAAAATAGCTGTTTTTTGGTAGTAAAAGTTAAGTTTAATTTGGGTGTCAAGAAGACACCAACTAATTAAAGTAAAAATTAAGTCTACTTGGGAGTGTCGAATAGACACCAACTAAATTAATTAAAAAGTCGAGTAAAGATAATAAAAGTAAAAATTAAATTTTTGTTAAAGTTATACTACAAATAGTATACATATGTGAAATTAAATTAAAGTAACAATTAACAATTTAAAAAGTTAAAATAAAATTTTATTGTTTATATAAAATTTTATTGTACATATTATATTTTAAATCCATAAAAAAATTAATAAATAATTAATTTAAAAATACTTGTCAAGAAAATAATTAAAATTGACCAAATAAAATAAATTAAATATTGGAACTCTAAAATCGAAATTAAGAAATAATTTAACATTAAATGAATAAATAATAGTAATAAATAAAAAGTTTATTAAAATATTAAAAATAGTGTTTTAATTGAAAAGAACATAATAGTAAAAGATAATTTTACTACATTGGCGCTGCGGACAGGATAGGAACTACGTTTCCTATCCAAAAAAACTTGTGTGCGGTAAAACGTTTCGATTTTTTATAAAAAAACTACACAAAAATTAATTTTTTTGTTAAAAAAATATACATTTTACTAAAAGTGAAATAAAAAAAAATCAGATCAAATAACAACAGAGCAGACAACAGTAGCAGTATCAACAAACAACAGTAGCAGTATCAACAAACAACAGTAACAGTATCAACAAACAACAGTAGCAGTATCAACAAACAATAGTAGCAGTATCAACGAAGGCAGTGAAAAACAAAAACAACAACAGAAGAATAAAATCAACAAATTTACTATGTAAGTCAAAAAATGTTAAGGAAAATTATTATATAGAAGGAAGTTTTTAAAATCATAGAAACATTTTTTTTTTTTTCAAATTAAATTTCTAAAAATTCAAATTGATTGTTTAATTAATTATCAAAAAAAATCGGATTCAAAATGTATCAAATTAAATCTTAAATAATTATCAAAAAAAATTTTTTTCAAAAAAGTTATACAAAAAATCAAATTCCTATATACTGAATATAAATATAAAAAAAAAAGGTCAATTTTTTTCGTAAAATCCAACAAAACTTGTAAACAAAGTTTTATGGATATATATGGATATATAAATTGTATATAATTTTTTTTTGTTAACCAAATTTCCTAACCTTTCCCAATAGTTACCCTAATTTTTTTTTACAAATATAATAAATATTATAAATAAATGCATATCAACAAAGCACACATTAATACATATGGTGCAATTATATAAGTTTTTTTTTACTATAAGTCGACCATATATACATATGTATATACATATTTATTTTTTCGTTGCATTATAATAATTGTGCGTTTTCAGCAATTATATAAAGTTTTTTTTCTGTTGCCTAAATTTTTATTAGCATTGAAATTTTATACTTGGTAGTGTATAAAAATATATAAGGTAATAAAAACAATGAAAGGCATTATGTGTTGAATTTAATTATAAAAATACTAGGGTTCGTTGATTTTATACTAAAACTGTGTAAAGACAATACAAATGTACAGTTTGTATTAAGTTAACTCAGGGCTTTATAAAATCAAGTAACCTGGTATAAAGTTTTTTTTCTATGTAATAATAAAAAATTGGGATACAAATTTTCTTTGTTACCCAATATTTTTCTTTTCACCCTATATAACTTTAAAATTTTTTTTGTCCTCTTATGACAAAATAATATATATACATACATACTTATAATTAAAATTAGCAAATTTTCTTTATTGAAAATAAATAATTTCGTAAATTTTTGTTTTTTAAAATTTATAATAAATCTTTTTTTAAAGGTAATTAACCGCAATTTCAATTTATCATTGCAAAACAAAGTCAATCAAAATATTTTTTTTTAATCAAACTTACTTAACAAAAATATTTTATAATCATTGCATACCTTTAGGAGATAAATAAAACATTTTTGGGTTTTTAAAAAAAAAAAAGTGAACTTTTAGAAGTACCTATAATAATAAAAAATTTAAAAAAAAAAAAAAAATTATATATTCATCGTCTTAATTTGGATTGGTTTTTATAATAAAATTTAAAAAAAAATATATAAATTAATAACATTTCATAACTATATTGAATTGGATTTCTTTTTTTTCTCTTCGACCCCTAAAATATAATTATACTAAATTTACATTTTATATCAAAATTTCATTAATTTTTTTTTTTGTTCGTAATGACGAAAATTATATATACATATACATAAAGGGATATATATATATATTTTCAAAATACGTTTGATCATTTTTATATAAAATATTGTTGTCAACTTAATTGATATTAAAATAAATATTTTAAATGACGTACGTAAGTTTCATTAGAACAAAGCGCGTTTTTTTTTAAAGCATTCATATTATGAAAATTTATTAACAATTTTTTTTAATAAAAATTTTATTGCATAATTTTAGGAGTTAGGGAATTTATATTTTTTTTATTTCGAAAAATTTTTTTTTATTGCATATATTCAGGAATAAAAATAAAATAAATAAAAATGAGTATTTTGTTTTAAATAATTTTATTAAATTGGAATGATTTTCGTTAAATAAGATAAAATTTAAATTAAAAATAATTTTTAGGAAAAATACAAACACAATTTTTCGAGCTTAAAATTTTTTTCAGAATAAAAAATTCGACCCCTAAAAAATAAGTATACAAAATTTTTTTTCACTTTTTACTGAAATTTAATAAAATTATGACCCCTAAATCATAATATATATAAAAAAGGGCATATATACATTGTTGTTGTTGTAATTTGTTTTAATAAGGAAACTAATGTCGCAAAAATCAAAAACCCCAACTTTAGCGCAATCTATTTTAAAATTTTCGAAACGAATTTCTACTTTTTCATTTCTAAATTCAAGTTCAGAATTTGAAGATTCGGACGAAAAAACTAAAACAAACATCGAAAATATAGAAGAAGAACCAAATTTAGAAGTTTTAAATAAAAACAATTTTTCTGATTTTTTACACCAAGTGCAGGAAGATAGAGTGTCGGAAAACAGAAAAAGCTTTAGAACATTAAGATCCGGGGTAAAATATAATAGAATTGGTCCAATAAGAAGACCTAAAAAAGCAAGGAAAAATAAAGTGATTATTACTAAAACGGAAAGAAGAAGTTTAAATATTAAAAAATCCAACGAAATGAATCCAATAAATGACCCCTATTTCTTTAGTAACAGAACAATGAATAGGCCAGGACCATCAGGGTTAAATTCGACCCCTATTCCGCCGCCACCACCACGTCAGTTACCCGTACAACATGAGTACAACGCGGAAAATTTCACTAATGACAACTCTTACCATTTGGAACCAACGCTCTTACCGGTTGAAAAAATTATTAAGACATTTTTGGTACACGTTCCAACATTTTCAGGCGTAGGGTTGGACATTGAAAACGAACTAAACAATTTTCTGGAGTTGGCTCAACAATCATACGAATTAACGAGGGATGAGCAAAAAGGCATACTTTTACGGATTTTAATTACAAGTAAATTAACAGGTGCGGCCAACGCTCTCTTTAGATATGCCAACGTCGAAAATTTTACACAATACAAGGATATTTTAAGAAACCGTTTCATAGAAAGTAAAGATATGGCTACTTTAGCCTCAGAAATTATGGGAATGTACCAATATGAAACGGAAACTGTAGAACTTTTTGGAGAACGAATATCCGAAAAATTGGCCGCGTATCGGAACAGGGTAAATGAGAGATATAACAACGAGGGACGAGCATTGATAAACGAGATGGAGATCACAGCAAAGAGAGTGTTTTTGGGAGGACTGCGATCAGCAGAGTTAAAACAATATCTATTATTTAAAAAATCCGGAAAATTTACGAGTCTCTATAGGAGCAGCTCGACAATATCTGAATGAAACTCGAAATTTAGGCGGCATTGGAAGTTCTAATACATCAAGCAACAATAAAGCAGTCGTAGGGGATCAAATGCTGACATTAATTACGACATTGATGAAAAAGTTAAACGAAAATGGGCTACAAACGGAACAACCCAACAACAACAAATTTGGTAATGGGAATAATCAGAGAAGTTTTAACAATAACAATAATTTTAGGAACAACCAACAGCATAATAATAACGTGCGCAATAATTTTAACGCTGGGAGTAGAAATCTAAATAACAACAACAACAACAACAATTTTAGTAATAATTATAAGCAATTGTCAAATAATAATAATAATAATTTTAATAACAATAAGACCCCGTTCAATAACTATAATAAGACCCCTAATAGATTGAACAATAATAATGGTAGTATGTTTAACGGAAATAACTACCAATCTAATTATAATAGTAATAATAATAATCATAATAATATTAGGAATACAAATATTGCTAACAGGGGACCTAATTCAAATCCTCTTATAAAATGTTTCAAATGTGGTAAACAAGGCCACATAAGTAGAGATTGTACAATGCAATTTCATTTAAATAAGGAAGTAAAACATTGTACCAATTGCGGAATTTACGGACACGAATCCGCTAATTGTTTAAAACCACGTGCAGGGAATAACGGAGCAAGCCCACAAAGAGTTTTAACAGTAACCAACACGGAAACCACTTGTGAATGGTGTGCAAGGGAAGGCCATAAAATATTAAATTGTGAAGCACGTCAATCCTACGAATCTCGAATGGCGTTAGTTTCGGGAAACGAGAATGGAGTGAACTAAAAAAGCCCAGCTCATTCCATACGGAGGGCACAACAACCACCTTACAGGAGCCTATAGTTCAATTGGCTTTAGATATAGCCAAAACAGATAAAGTAAAGTTATTAGTAGACACAGGAGCTCAGGTTAGTTTAATAAAAAATTCAACATTGAAAAAAGGAACACCAATATGTACAGATAATAAGGTACAAATAAGTTCAATAAACAATGTGAGCTCCACTTTAGGTTCCTGTGAGGGTAAATTTTTATTAGGGCAAAATTTTAAATGCGATTTCCAAGTTACAGATAATGATATTAAGTTACCAGTTGATGGTATTTTAGGGAACAATTTTTTGTCCCCTAATTGTAATATTTTAGGACCCCAAAAACAATTACAATTTCCAAAAACAAAAACAAATAATTCGGAATTTTATATTCCATTTTCACAAAAACAAAATGAAAAAATAAATATGTATTGTATTAAAGATTCAAATAAATTAAACGCGGTGAAGATACAGCAATTACGAGAAATTTATGAAAAAGTACAGGAGAGTTTTAAGGTAAATAAAGGAGTTATGGAAGTAATAGAAAATAAAGAAGTTATAGTAGAAACTAAGGAGTTATTAAGTGAAAATAGTAATGAATTAAAGGAGGAGAAATTAGGAGAGGAGGATATTATTGTAGTTAATGCAGAAGTTATTGAAGTCAATTATGAAGATAATAAGGAGAAAAATAATAATAATGACATAGAAGGAGATAAAATAGTAAATGATGAAATTAATTATGACGTAAAAGGAGAGAAAATGGTAAATGATGAAAATATTAATGAAGAATTTTTTATAGAAAATGAAGTAATTGATTTTATAGAAAATGAAGTAATTGCAATGGAGGATAAAATTGAAGAAGTACCAACGGAAAAATATAAATTTGAATCTAATAATGTTAAATGTGAAAAAATGGAAATTAATGGAATAATAAAATCATCGAAAATTATAGTACCAGCACGCATGGAAAAAGCAATCAGTCTCCCTACAACGGAAGAGGGAGAATTCTTTTGTGAAGCTCAACAAATAAAACCAGGCGTGTTTTTAGGAAATTGTTTGGTAAAAGGTAAAAATAATACTGTAACTGTTTGTGTAGTTAACGTAAACACGGAAAATGTAGTAATCGAAAACGTAAATTTAAAATTGACCCCTATTCAAAATTTTAAAATAAAACCCCTAAAAAATGACCCCCAAACCACACCAAAAGTCAAAGAAAAAGTTAAAAAACCACGTGGGAAACGTAAATGCGCACCAATTGCGGATGTTTATAGGTTATTCGAGGAGGAACACTCATTCAATGGTTATCATGAGGAGGAAGCAGGAAATAATTTAAAAAACGAAAGAATAGATTTATTAAAAAATTTGCTGAAAAAGAATTCTACGTTAACCTTAGAGGAACAGGACACAATCGACAAAATTTGTGAAGAATGTAATGACATATTTCACTTGCCCGGCGACAGGTTAACACATACAGACGTTATTACACATAAAATACGGACGACCCCGGAACAAGTTCCCATCAATAGTAGACAATATCGGCTAGCAGAATGTCATAAAAAAGTAATTAATGAAGAAATAAAAAATTTACTGGAGGAGGATATTATACAACCAAGCAGAAGCCCTTGGAACTCCCCTCTATTAGTAGTGCCAAAAAAGGCTGGACCTGAAGGAGAGAAAAGATACAGGGTGGTAGTAGATTTCAGAAAAATCAACGAAGTGACATTGGGAGACGCGTTTCCCCTACCAAGGATAGCGGACATAATAGATCAACTAGGGGGATCGCTATATTTCTCAACGTTGGATTTAGCAAGTGGCTACCACCAGGTGGCAGTTGATCCTAAGGATAGTGAAAAAACGGCGTTTAGCACAATTTTCGGACATTACGAGTTTAAAAGGATGCCGTTTGGTCTCTCAGGGGCACCTGCTACCTTTCAGCGCTTAATGAATCATATACTAACTGGATTACAAGGATTCAAATGTTTCGTCTATTTAGACGATATTGTAATATATGGAAGAACACTACGGGATCACGACGAAAAACTTCGAGCTGTTTTTAATAGACTAAGGGAAAATAATTTGAAACTTCAGCCTGAAAAATGCAGATTTTTAAAAAAGGAAGTCGTTTATTTAGGTTATAGGATTACAACAGAAGGCATATTACCAAATCCTGAAAAAACGGAATGTATGGCAACTCACCCCATTCCAAAAACCACTAAAGAGCTGCAATCCTTCTTGGGATTGGTAAATTATTATCGTGCAAGTATGCCATTATTAGCAGAAAAAGGAGAACCCCTATATCAAATGGCAACAAAAAATAAAAAGTTTCAATGGACAGACATACATCAACAAGCATTCGAAGAAATAAAAAAATTATTGACGTCGCCACCTATTCTGAAATATCCGGACTTTACTAAACCATTTTTGTTAACTACTGACGCTAGCAATCATGCTTTGGGAGCGGTATTATCGCAAGGCGAAGTAGGTAAAGACCTGCCTATAGCATATGCTAGCAGGGTACTGAACAAAGCGGAACGTAATTACGCTACTATCGACAAGGAAATGTTAGGAGTTTATTGGGCAGTGAAAAATTTTAGATGCTACTTACTAGGACAGGAATTTACAGTTTTTACGGATCATAAGCCACTAATAAGTGAATATCGTAAAAAAGACCCCGAAGGAAAAATTAATAGATGGAAAACACGTTTAGCGGAATATAATTTCAAAATTTTATATAAGCCAGGTAAGTTAAACACTAACGCTGATGCATTAAGTCGAATTCCAGAAGATGAAGGGGAAATCGGTAACAACAAAACTACAAAAAATACTTTCGCTATTACTCGAGCTAGTACAAGGAAAAACGAAATCGGAGACGAAGTAATAAAAAAGGACCATAAAGTCGAAACGGAAAGGAAGGAAATAACTAAATTAAATAAGTCCGTATCTAAAGAACAAAAAAAGGATAAGGAGGAGGATGTAGTACCAGAGATATCAACCAAAATAATTCTGAAGGATAAAGAGGAAATTAGAACGATATTAAAGGAATACCACGATTCGGCATTAGGAGGGCACGCGGGAATAACCAAAACATACAGAAGAATTAGACAATATTATTACTGGAAAAAAATGCTGTCGGACATTTATGAATATATTAAGAAATGTCCTAAATGCCAAAAAATCAAAAGGGGTAAAGTAATCAAAATGCCGTTAGTAATAACACCTACAGCAGAAAAACCCTTTAAAAGAGTATATTTAGATATCGTGGGTCCTTTTCCAATGACCACAAATGGAAACAAATATATACTTACATTTCAGGACGACTTAACGAAATTTTTTGATGCAATACCAATTCCAAACGGAGAAGCAACGACGGTAGCGGAAGCTTTTTATAGAAATATTATATTAAAATACTCAATAATACCCAAGGAATTATTAACGGATCAAGGTGCAAATTTTACAGGTAAATTGCTCCAACAACTATGTAAATTATTACACATTAAGAAATTACAAACTACTGCATACCATCCGCAAACAAATGGTTCGTTGGAAAGGCGGCATGGGCCATTGGTCGAATATTTGAAAATATTTGTGAATGAACATATACAAACCTGGGACACTTGGATAGCAGAAGCAGTATTTGCGCATAACCATACACCACATAGCGGAAGCAAATTTTCACCACTATACGCTCTATATGGATTTAGTGAACCACTTCCTAGCAATTTACAAAAGACCCCGGAACCATTATATAATTTCGACGATTATTGTTTAACGTTAAAGTATAGAATGCAAAAAATTCATCAAACTGTAAGGGAAAATTTAAGTAAAGGCAAACTAAAAGCCAAGGGTTATTATGATAAGACTAAAAAAGATGAAAAATTCAATGTAGGTGATCAAGTACTAATAATGAATCCAACCAAGCTGCACAAATTAAGCGTCCCTTGGTTGGGTCCTTATGAAGTAATAAAAGCGGACAAAGTAAATTCCACTATCAAAATGGGTAGGAGACCAAAAATAGTCCATAATAATAGACTTAAAAAATGGACTTCATAATTTCAATATAATAATTAGTATTAAGTATCTCTAATAAAATTAACCTATTATTTAACAAAAAGTGCTATAGCATATATTAAAAAATTTTTTATGACCCCTAAACTAAGTATTTTTTTTAATAAGAAAAAATGAATGAAGTTTTTTTTATAAAAAAAGAGACCCCTAAACGAAAACATTTTTAAAAAATTTATAGATGCATAGAAATGCATCTATATATAAAAAAACATACAACATACTAACATAAATGATAATAAGTACACAACGTATATAAAAAATTGGTAACCCACACAAAATAATACAAAATAAAATTATGGGTATCGGGTTGCACACAATTTTTTTTTGAAAAATCAAAACAAAATTTATTATGAAACTTCAATATAGTAGAACAAAAAAAAACAGCAAGGGAAACAAAAACAAACAATAATAAAAACACTAAACAAGCTTCAATCATTTTTTATATACATACATAGTTTTTTATTTTTCATATATAAAAAATTTTTTTTTGTATATAGTGGATACATTTTTTTTTACATATAAAATTATACATATTCTTTTAATAGGTAAATGCATAAATATAAAATTAATATAATTATACATATAATTTTTTTTCAAAGGTCATAATTTTTTTTGATACCTGGAAAATTATACATATTCTTTTAAAAAAAAATATAACGTTATATAAAATTAATATAATTTTTACTTATACAATTAAATTTTTCATAATTTCTGAAAATAAATTAAAACAAATAAAATTAGAAGATAAAAAAAAAGGGGGGGGAATAAACAAATCATACTAACCTATCCTAGACCACTATAAAACTCCTTATATTTTCGTCTTTTTAGGAATTTGCGGGGCAGCGCGACCCCCGGGTGCAAATGATGTAAATGGTAAATCAGATGTTCCTTGCGACCAAAGGGCCGCGCGCACACAGTGCACTGCCATGCTTTGCGTGGGTTGTGCGTCATAAGATGCCGGTTGAAATGGCCTTTATGACGACTTCGGTACCCACACAAAGCACATAGTCGAGATTGGGGTTTCCTCTTTCGTTTAGTGGATACGGTGTTACCACTATTCCCAACTCGACTATCCACAAATTCCTCAAATTTAGCTTGATAAGAGATGCACGGATAATCTGAAAGGAAAAGAAAAACAAAAACAAAAAATATTTCATTCAATAAAATACAAATATATCTTTAAATTAAAATTTTTTACCACATAAATCAAGTCGTACCAAACGTACATAGCATTTTCTTACACGAATTCTGAAAAACAAAAAAAAGGGGGGTTTTATAGTTTTTCACTATTATATTAAAATTAATTTTTAAACTTACTTTGAAGACATTTTTTTTCTTGACAATAAATTTATTCACACTCAATTTTTTCGTAATTTTTTCAAAATAATGTTTTTTTAATATTACTTCTATTTTTTTTTACAATTTAAATCCCAATTTTATTTTCAAAGAAATAATTTTTTTTTATCCACACTTTTTTTTTTTCTCAAACTAAATGATTTTGTTTCTAAATTTATAAATTGACTAATATTATTATTTTCAATAATTAAAGTTTTTTCAACTTAACAACTCACTTTAATACACCACACGATTTAAAACATACAATACAAAGTATAATACAATACTGAAAAATATACAATTATAATTTGAATTAGTCTTAAAGGATAAAAGCCTAATAAGCAATTCTATAATGTAATTTAAATCGCGATTACGAATTAATAAGGGGAAAGGTGGTCAAAATAAGTTAAATTAAAAACAAACAATAAATAGGTTTTAATATTTTATTAAGAATATAACACGCTTTACCCTAACAAAATTAATTTTTTATCTTCTGAAAATAAAAAATAAAGAGTATATTAGAAAAATAAAATTAATCGACTTATAAATTTTTACTTACGGTAAGTTAAGTCTTTCGTGTTTACCACGTAAGACAAATCTAATGTACCAATTAGGATCCGAAGGGGAATCCTTCGGAGGGGGGTCCTTCGGAGGGGGAGGAATATTCTCCTTATTAGGATGAATAAAAATCTCGGTCGTCGCCAAGCTAATGTCACTTGCACTATCGGACATTATTTTAAATAATAATTATAACAAATCAATAAATCAACTTTTATACATTAATTTAGTATTCATAAGCAAAAATTTAAAAATATATATATATATTATTAAGCAATCGCTTAAATTTTTTTTAAACAGTTTCTTAAAAAATACAGGGTAATTTAAAGTAATTAATAGAAATTTATTTTAAGGTACAAAATGATGTTGCGATTGGTATTATGTTATTTATTGGGAATGGTAGCAGGGAAATTCTTGGAAGTCAAAGAATTAAAATCGGAGGCAATAATATTTGAGTACCAAGGCGAACTTACAACATATAAAAGCAAAATAGAGATTTTCACTAAATTTAAGTTATTAGAAATAAATGAAATAAATAATTTTAAAAATAAAATATCGGAGCTTATAAAAAGGTCATGTAAACTTCTGTCTAAACTAAAAAATCAGACGGAAAACAATTGCTATTGGTGGATAGACAATTTAGACAAATACGCAGAACGGTTAGAGGGGGAAGTTGAGAAAATCAATCATTTTTTTTCAAGAAGGGAAAAGAGGGGACTGTTAAACATTATCGGATCGGTTAGCAAAACTTTATTCGGAACAATGGACGACGAGGACGCAAATAAAATTTATAATGTATTAAACAAATTAGAACGAAAAAGCGACAGACGACTTGAAATACTAGACAAAAACACAGCGGTAGTGACGTCAAATTTTGAATTTTTGAAGGCAACTTCTTTAAATTTGACGACACATATGACCGATTTAAACAGAAAATATGAGCAATTGGAAGATCGGATTCGAATAGAAAATAGTGCATTAGGGGTGGGTATAAATGCGAATACCTACCAATTGGAAATGGACCAAATCGTGTTAATGGCGCAATCCAAATACAACCTAATACAATTAGTATTATCGGATCAAGGTGAGGCAATAAATGCCCTTCAGAATCATAAAATACACCCATCTGTATTTGATTCTGAAACAATAATACAATTGTTATATAACATTACCGAAGGGACAAGTAACGAGTTACTCGGATCAATACCTGTCATAAACCAAATAAGTAAAATTGAGATCACCCACTTAGATGGCCAAGTGGGTATAAAAGTAACCGTTCCTTGGTTGGATAAGGAAAAGTATAACATTAACAGGATTTACCCAGTTCCAATAAAAGCTAAAACAAAAATATATGCACTATTGTCTATAGAGTTCGATTATATTATTCACAATAATGACGGACACTTTTTACATTTAACCAAAGACGAATTCAAAACTGAATGTAAGGGAATAAAAACTGATAAAAACGAAAACTTGTTCATTTATCAACAAAAACAACCCAAGTTATTACGACCCCCAGAAAAAAATTGCATATACGAAATATTTTTAAATAAAATCAAATCTAGTGAGATAACGGAATTGAAATATTGTCAATATAAGTTAATAAAAGAAATTGACAATAATTTAATGCCGCTTTCAAGTCCAAATATGTGGTTGTTTTTCTTGGAAAATGAACAAGAAATGATCAGTTACTGTAAAAGGACAACCTACAAAACAAAACTTGACGGAGTAGGAATACTAACATTATTAGACGATTGCGTATTCACTATAAACCATTTGGAAATACCTTACCAAAGGGTATACAAAAAACACATAAACGAAACAAAAATTACACTATGGACACCACCACCTGAGACAATATTAAACAGCTTTGGACAAATATTACCAAAAATGACCCCTACGTCGAATAGGACAAAACATATACAAATAATGGATATAAACAAATTGACTGAGGAATTTAAGGAGAGGGGCAAGGGACTTAAACAAATCAGGGACGAATTGGAAGGGGAGCGTAAACGCTCGGAAACACAAGATTACAATGACCTTATTAAAACTTGGCATACGGGAGGAATAGGAAGTATAATTATTATAATAATCTTATTTTGTGTTTATAAAATATGTAAAAAAGTGTGTAAAAACAAAAATGAAAGTTCAAAAAATCGGAAAATTGAAATACAGCATATATCCCAACCCATAGTAGAACCTAAATCCGAACCTAATTATTTAGAGCCTATTAATTTCGTACCACATACTAATCCTATTAATTTCCCACCACATACTAATTTAAAATTACCTATGTCCAATAATTTAAATAAAAATCTTAATTTCAATTTCCCTAAATAATAGAATTACAAAATATTCAAAAACCTGATATAAAATTTATATACAAAATAAAAATTAAATTAAAATATTTTTGATTTTAAAAATATACAAAAATGAATTAAAAAAAAAAAAAAAGGAATTTGATTTTTTAATATAATAAAATAAATTTTTTGAGGAAACAAATAAATAAAGAATAAAATCAAAAATTTCATATTATTTTAAATTAAGACAAAATTTATTAAAATAATTAAGATAGTAAAGTAAAATATTTATCATTACAAAAAAAACATTATTAAATCTTATACATAAATAAAAAAAAATATATTTAAATAAATTTAAAAAAAATTTTTTATATATACAATTAAGAAAAAATCTATTATATTATCTATTATCTATAAGTCAATAAATTTTTTTTAAAATGGAAAAACTCAAAATAATATTATTTTTAAAAATATAGTGTTCGAAGTAAAAACTTCGATCCCTATATTTTTTCTAAAGAGAGAAGGTGTTGTGAATTGAAGCACCCAGTACTTCAATTCACAACCCAAAAAACAGCTAACTAAATTATTTTGAAATAAAATAAAATTATTAATTAAATTTGCAAAATAATTATAAATTAAATTAGAACAAAATTTTGAAGAGTTGATTGGCTAACCAAAATATCGCATGCGATATTTTGGAAAACCAAAAAGCTCTTCAACCAAATAAAATAGCTGTTTTTTGGTAGTAAAAGTTAAGTTTAATTTGGGTGTCAAGAAGACACCAACTAATTAAAGTAAAAATTAAGTCTACTTGGGAGTGTCGAATAGACACCAACTAAATTAATTAAAAAGTCGAGTAAAGATAATAAAAGTAAAAATTAAATTTTTGTTAAAGTTATACTACAAATAGTATACATATGTGAAATTAAATTAAAGTAACAATTAACAATTTAAAAAGTTAAAATAAAATTTTATTGTTTATATAAAATTTTATTGTACATATTATATTTTAAATCCATAAAAAAATTAATAAATAATTAATTTAAAAATACTTGTCAAGAAAATAATTAAAATTGACCAAATAAAATAAATTAAATATTGGAACTCTAAAATCGAAATTAAGAAATAATTTAACATTAAATGAATAAATAATAGTAATAAATAAAAAGTTTATTAAAATATTAAAAATAGTGTTTTAATTGAAAAGAACATAATAGTAAAAGATAATTTTACTACATTAAGAGCGTAAACGCTCGGAAACAGAAGATTACAATGACCTTATTAAAACTTGGCATACGGGAGGAATAGGAAGTATAATTATTATAATAATCTTATTTTGTGTTTATAAAATATGTAAAAAAGTGTGTAAAAACAAAAATGAAAGTTCAAAAAATCGGAAAATTGAAATACAGCATATATCCCAACCCATAGTAGAACCTAAATCCGAACCTAATTATTTAGAGCCTATTAATTTCGTACCACATACTAATCCTATTAATTTCCCACCACATACTAATTTAAAATTACCTATGTCCAATAATTTAAATAAAAATCTTAATTTCAATTTCCCTAAATAATAGAATTACAAAATATTCAAAAACCTGATATAAAATTTATATACAAAATAAAAATTAAATTAAAATATTTTTGATTTTAAAAATATACAAAAATGAATTAAAAAAAAAAAAAAAGGAATTTGATTTTTTAATATAATAAAATAAATTTTTTGAGGAAACAAATAAATAAAGAATAAAATCAAAAATTTCATATTATTTTAAATTAAGACAAAATTTATTAAAATAATTAAGATAGTAAAGTAAAATATTTATCATTACAAAAAAAATATTATTAAATCTTATACATAAATAAAAAAAAATATATTTAAATAAATTTAAAAAAAATTTTTTATATATACAATTAAGAAAAAATCTATTATATTATCTATTATCTATAAGTCAATAAATTTTTTTTAAAATGGAAAAACTCAAAATAATATTATTTTTAAAAATATAGTGTTCGAAGTAAAAACTTCGATCCCTATATTTTTTCTAAAGAGAGAAGGTGTTGTGAATTGAAGCACCCAGTACTTCAATTCACAACCCAAAAAACAGCTAACTAAATTATTTTGAAATAAAATAAAATTATTAATTAAATTTGCAAAATAATTATAAATTAAATTAGAACAAAATTTTGAAGAGTTGATTGGCTAACCAAAATATCGCATGCGATATTTTGGAAAACCAAAAAGCTCTTCAACCAAATAAAATAGCTGTTTTTTGGTAGTAAAAGTTAAGTTTAATTTGGGTGTCAAGAAGACACCAACTAATTAAAGTAAAAATTAAGTCTACTTGGGAGTGTCGAATAGACACCAACTAAATTAATTAAAAAGTCGAGTAAAGATAATAAAAGTAAAAATTAAATTTTTGTTAAAGTTATACTACAAATAGTATACATATGTGAAATTAAATTAAAGTAACAATTAACAATTTAAAAAGTTAAAATAAAATTTTATTGTTTATATAAAATTTTATTGTACATATTATATTTTAAATCCATAAAAAAATTAATAAATAATTAATTTAAAAATACTTGTCAAGAAAATAATTAAAATTGACCAAATAAAATAAATTAAATATTGGAACTCTAAAATCGAAATTAAGAAATAATTTAACATTAAATGAATAAATAATAGTAATAAATAAAAAGTTTATTAAAATATTAAAAATAGTGTTTTAATTGAAAAGAACATAATAGTA
This sequence comes from Empis stercorea, assembly GCA_949752835.1. Taxonomy (NCBI): domain Eukaryota; kingdom Metazoa; phylum Arthropoda; class Insecta; order Diptera; family Empididae; genus Empis; species Empis stercorea. The sequence continues at coordinate 32,504,418 of OX457088.1, forward strand.
AAAGATAATTTTACTACATTGTTCTTTTCAATTAAAACACTATTATGTGTTTTAAAAAATGACCCCTACGTCGAATAGGACAAAACATATACAAATAATGGATATAAACAAATTGACTGAGGAATTTAAGGAGAGGGGCAAGGGACTTAAACAAATCAGGGACGAATTGGAAGGGGAGCGTAAACGCTCGGAAACAGAAGATTACAATGACCTTATTAAAACTTGGCATACGGGAGGAATAGGAAGTATAATTATTATAATAATCTTATTTTGTGTTTATAAAATATGTAAAAAAGTGTGTAAAAACAAAAATGAAAGTTCAAAAAATCGGAAAATTGAAATACAGCATATATCCCAACCCATAGTAGAACCTAAATCCGAACCTAATTATTTAGAGCCTATTAATTTCGTACCACATACTAATCCTATTAATTTCCCACCACATACTAATTTAAAATTACCTATGTCCAATAATTTAAATAAAAATCTTAATTTCAATTTCCCTAAATAATAGAATTACAAAATATTCAAAAACCTGATATAAAATTTATATACAAAATAAAAATTAAATTAAAATATTTTTGATTTTAAAAATATACAAAAATGAATTAAAAAAAAAAAAAAAGGAATTTGATTTTTTAATATAATAAAATAAATTTTTTGAGGAAACAAATAAATAAAGAATAAAATCAAAAATTTCATATTATTTTAAATTAAGACAAAATTTATTAAAATAATTAAGATAGTAAAGTAAAATATTTATCATTACAAAAAAAACATTATTAAATCTTATACATAAATAAAAAAAAATATATTTAAATAAATTTAAAAAAAATTTTTTATATATACAATTAAGAAAAAATCTATTATATTATCTATTATCTATAAGTCAATAAATTTTTTTTAAAATGGAAAAACTCAAAATAATATTATTTTTAAAAATATAGTGTTCGAAGTAAAAACTTCGATCCCTATATTTTTTCTAAAGAGAGAAGGTGTTGTGAATTGAAGCACCCAGTACTTCAATTCACAACCCAAAAAACAGCTAACTAAATTATTTTGAAATAAAATAAAATTATTAATTAAATTTGCAAAATAATTATAAATTAAATTAGAACAAAATTTTGAAGAGTTGATTGGCTAACCAAAATATCGCATGCGATATTTTGGAAAACCAAAAAGCTCTTCAACCAAATAAAATAGCTGTTTTTTGGTAATAAAAGTTAAGTTTAATTTGGGTGTCAAGAAGACACCAACTAATTAAAGTAAAAATTAAGTCTACTTGGGAGTGTCGAATAGACACCAACTAAATTAATTAAAAAGTCGAGTAAAGATAATAAAAGTAAAAATTAAATTTTTGTTAAAGTTATACTACAAATAGTATACATATGTGAAATTAAATTAAAGTAACAATTAACAATTTAAAAAGTTAAAATAAAATTTTATTGTTTATATAAAATTTTATTGTACATATTATATTTTAAATCCATAAAAAAATTAATAAATAATTAATTTAAAAATACTTGTCAAGAAAATAATTAAAATTGACCAAATAAAATAAATTAAATATTGGAACTCTAAAATCGAAATTAAGAAATAATTTAACATTAAATGAATAAATAATAGTAATAAATAAAAAGTTTATTAAAATATTAAAAATAGTGTTTTAATTGAAAAGAACATAATAGTAAAAGATAATTTTACTACATACCGGAGAGCTTGTAACAACAAATGAAGTAATTCCATTGCTAAAAAAATCTAAAGGAACAGGTAGAATATGATATATATAGTGTTACAGAAATTGTGGCAATAGCTATTAGAGGAATCAATTATGAATCATTAGAACAAATGACACCGAGCATGAAGATGTATCATGTATTAAATTATAGTGAATCGTTAACTTATGTTCCGTTGAAATCAAATGTTTCGACTAGAAGTGCTTTAAATCATATTGATAATTTGATTATTTTTGCTGAAGATAAAAATTATGATTTGAGAAAAATATTACTATTAAGGAATATGAGCAATGATATTTTAAATGATTTCAACAATAATATTTAATTGTTGTACTTTAAATCTAATTTTACATAACTTATAAACCTCACATTTTGACCCATTTTTTTTGCAGAGCAACAAGCTTTAATGTATCTATATTATATGTAAGCGGTGAATATTATATAAATTTTATAAAATATCTCCGTGTTCGATAATGCGAACTTTCAATGATCCGAACGACAAATGAAAATTTTGCATTCGGATTAACGCACTTGGACTGTATATACATATATTGTATGTAAAATACATACATATATATGTACATATATCGTATGTAGAACTACTATTAACTGCCAGTTAATAGTAGTTCTATAATACATAAAATTTACTAAAATACATAAAATTTTCAAATAAAAAAATAAATTTTTCAATTCTAATAAAAAAACGTCATAAAATTTTTGTTTTAGAACCCGGGGCTCGGATTCTCTGAGTCGATATCGAGTACTCGATATCGAAATCTAACGATAAATTTCCTATTTGAAATTCTCTCATACGATTGATCGAGTATAAAACGATAAATTTCATTCGATAGGTATTTTGTTATCGAATGAAATTATTTATCAAAAATAATTAAATCAAAATCAAAAAAACAATAATTTTTTATATAATGGCTAGTACGCTGCTCTTGCTAAACTTAATTTTAATAGTAGAGATAAATAATAAAGTTTTAATAATTAGTAATTAAATATTATTAATCATTAATTAAATATTAATATTTAATAATTGAAGTAAAATTTTATATGGAAAATTTAGTTTAGCAAGAGCAGTGTACTAGGCTTAGCTTTATAATTTGAAATTATATTTGTCATATATAATTTGACATTGTTATTGAAGTAAAATCTAGTACATTTTATAAATAATTTCGATACGATATCAATTTTTGTGAAAAGCATTTTTACGATTGCTTGTTATGGCTCTTGTTATTAATTTTTAACAAGTGTCAAATCAGTTGTTAAGCTGTTAATTTCTGAATAGGTCTATTGATATCAGGTCAGAATTACAAATATCTATAAAACTACATTATATAACTTTATATTACGTATAGCTATTTTTAGAATATTATTTTGAATTATTTAATATTATAAATAAATTAATAACCTTATGACTAATGTGAATTTACTTGTGAAGAATCCTAACATGGTAAGTATGAATATTTATTGATTTTTTTCCTGTATTTCTTAAAAATCAATAATACATACTGTAATACCTTTGTCCTTTGCGTTTTGACCTAGATATTTATTGACCATTTATTTTGTGTTGTTATAGTGTATATCGACCGTCAAGTTCTATAGTCGCACATTATATTATTATATAGCTATTTTCTCTGTTAATGCTAAGTTTTAAATTAACAAACAACTGTTCTGAAATTACTGAGGAAAATCGACAATAAAATTTTAAAAGCATTAAATATATATAGTTTATATTACCATACCATTAATGTCAAATTATCGATTGATTTTTTTTGTAAATTGTTATAAAATGTATACACATATACTGTACCAAAAATTATGTACAACTAGATAGTTGTTTTAATATATTTCGTTATGTATGAAAATTGAATTTCTACATTCGAAATTGTAGTAACCCATTCACACAACTTATTATTTTTACTCAAATTCTATTGAGTTATTTATGACCAATGAAAAAAAAAATCAACAATCAACGTGCGTTTATTTTCGTTAGATTTTTTTTTTATATTCAAAGCAATAAATTCATTTCATATAAAAAAATAAAAAAAAGTTTTTTAAAAATACTTGCCCTTAAAGTAATATTCAACTAAAAAGTAATGTTATATAAAAAAAAAGGTTCATGTTTTATTTAAAGCTTATAGTGCTCTTCACGGCCTAAATATTTTTTTTGGATATTTGGATATCTGGGAATGAATCATAAGAACACGACACGATTGATTAAAGTGTCGTGAAAAATTATGACAAACGATATTCGTAATTTTTTTTTAAGATCATATGTGGCGATTGTAATTGTATCGTTTTTTATTGGTATAAATTTAAATTTGGTATAATAAAATATTAAATTTATTGACAACTTAAGCATATGAAATGAGTGGCTGTCACTTTTTATTGAAAAAATTTAAATTTTAGATCATAGTAACTTTTTTATTTTATAATTTTCTAAAATAATATTCAAACATTATAATAAAGGCCGGCGCACAATTGGGGCTTTAATCCATAGTGTTAACTTAAAAAAGTTTCAACATATGGAAATCAATGTAAGCGAGCACAATACCAGCAGTTAAAGCTAGGCGCAAAAAACGCCAGCGCTGGCTTTCAACAAGTTGAAAAATTAACGCCAGCGCTAGACTATTTTAATATTGGGAGGTAAAAAATTTGTGAAAAATCAATTTTTTGGAAGGCAAAAACTTGACAAAAACCTAAATTTAACAATGGGAGGCAAAAACTTGCTGGAAAATCACATAAAAATTATGAAAATTTGACAAATATAAAAAAAATCTACGCTACAAGTAGCTTTTTCCGCTAGCGTTAATAAAAGTTAAAGTTAACGCTATCGATTAAAGCACCAATTCTACGCCGGCCTTTAAACTACTTTTTTATATTTACACTAATTTCGTATTCTATTGGCAGGGAACTACAACTGGGTTAAAGTGCGGAACTAGTTCCCAATTTTCCCCTTTTTTTACGTCAAAATGTGACCCTAGCATGTATTATTGGGAATTTGATATTTCAAAAAGTGTAAATCCAGTTCCTTATTCCGCCATCTTTTTGAACTAATTTTTTTTTCAGTTCATTTTTCCCCTTCAGTTCTTTCCACTACATAAGCAATTTTATTTACGTCACTTTTTTGAAAATGTAAACAATTCAAAAAATTTGAAATAATTTCTCAAAATAAAAACTATTGGCCATTTTGAAAATTGGTACTGAATAACTGAATTTATATAAATATTAAATTTTTGATTGAAATAATTATTTATTGTATAAATAATTAATTGTCTAATTAAATTTATGTCTTATATTATTGTAAAATAATTATTTTTAATTATTTAACAGATTTATAAATTTTGTTGGATACAAATATTTCAACAGTTTTTTAAATATAAGAATTGTTATGATATATTATTTGTGGGTATTTATAATGTAATATTAAACATGATATAAAAAAAATACGAATGAAAATATATATTCTTTAAATTTAAAAACAATTATTTATTGCAATAAAATTTTTATTAAAAAAAATATAATTCATTGGCTTTTAAAAAAAATTATTGTTTAAAAAACAAAATTTTTTGTTTACAAAATTGTTTACATAATCAACAATTAATTGTTTACAAAATTGTTTACATAAACAAAAAATTTGACAATTAATATGTGTATATTCAGTGCGCACCAATACATAGAAACATGTTTCATTGGGACTGACATAAAAATAGTCAGGTTTTTGGAACTGACGTTAGGGTCAAATGAACTGACAGCGGGTTAAAAAACCTAGTTCCCTGCCAATAGAATACGAGGTAAGCAATCGTGTAAATTTATACACACTTTGCGATATCGTTTCATATGATACTAAACTAAATGGTATAAAAGTTTTTTACACGATACGACATTATAATTTTGACAGCATGTGACGATTGTCTTCTCCTGTGATTTTAAATCACATATTTAAAGATACACGACTGTCGCAATCGTCTCTTATGATTCATGCCCTGGATCTTTTTTTGGAAAATTACGTGAACACCTGTTTTTGGTGTCTGAGATATTTTTATATTTATTTTACATTTTATGTCTGGCAGCACTGAATATTTCATGTTTTTGCTTATTATACATACATATTTATATAATCTGGTAGCACTAAAATAATTTAAACAAATATTGTTAAAAATTATAGCTGATTCACAATGTAATTTCGTCAACGCAAATCAAAGCAAGTGCAAAGCAAAGCGACGGTATAATAATTTTTCAATTCACAATGTGTTGGTATTTCCAGCGTTAAATGACTTTTGATTTTCATTTATTTCAGTCAATTGTCCATTTCTCCATTTTTTCCACAAAAAAATAATAAAATAAAAAAAACATATATCAATAGTATTAAATACTACTAGAATTGGTATATTTAATATACAAATCGTCACCTCAGTTCTAAGTGTTCTATGTCCAAAAATAAAAATGTTGAGAAATTGAAATTTATGATTTAGCATAAAAGTTTTAATACTTTTTGCAACATTTCAACAATTGTAATTATTTTTTATAAATATTTCATTTCTTTTTTTATATAAAAGTGATAAAAAAAATATTTATAAATAGTTATAATTTATATTTTTTTTTTAAAAACTAGTGATCGATGTCTAGTTGGATATTAACAGTATATTATATGTAGACCGGTAAATTATAAATAACTTTTGACCATAACTTTTCAAGAATATCTTGGAAACGATTTGTGATAGAACAAAACGTTTTACGCCAATCGAAAGATCGTAGTCAAATTATTAAAACTGCATATTTAACTCATTTTGTCAAAAAATGGTCTATTGAACACTTACGAACTGAGGTGACGAATTAATAATTTTTTAAACTATTATTTTTAAATTAAATTCCTTCGATCTAGTTTTCCACAAATACTTTTGAGAATGAGAAATATTTTTATTATTATCTGTCAATTACTCGCGTTGATTATCGTAAAAGTTGAAAGTTGGCCAACTTTTGCTTTGTTACGGGTGGCGTCAGCTCTCTCTCTCTTCATTGTGAACAGAAGTATTGTTTTCATATAGTTCAACTTTTTAACTTTGATTTGCGTTCCGTTGCTTTGCGCATCGTTTCTCATTGTGAATCAGCAGTTAGAATTGGCAAAATTTAAGGAAAAATAAGTAAATATATAATAATATGTATACATAATTTTAAATAAAAAAAAAACAAAATTTTAAATGTCAAAACAGAAAATTTGTGACAGTAGTTTTTTGACATAAATATTCAAATATCAAAATATCAAAAAATACATGCTGCTGGGCCGTTGACATTAATGGTATTTTGACACTATCGAGATATTTAAATATTTTTTTCAACCAATCAAAACTCGTTATTTCGTAAAAAAAATATCCAGGAAAAATATGTAGGTATATAAAATATAATTTATGTTATGATAAAAACATAACATATATATATTTATTTATATATGTTTATAATATATTTATATTTATACATATGTATAATATATATAAAATAACAGGATGGGACAAAATTGCGTGACATTTTCATGAAGTTACCCCAAACGCGCATTCCGTGACATTTTCAAGAAATTACCCTGCCTCAAGGCGGACATTTCAATTTTTCTTGTAAAAGCAATGTATGATTTGTTTTTTTTTCATTAAAACAATTATTTGTGCATCTTCATTGGAACTAACTAACGGCATAAGTTTTATTTATCGTAAGTAGAGTAATTTAGAAGTTATAGGGGCTTATTCAACAAAATTAACAAAAGAACAATTGTGAAAATATTCAACATAAAAAAAACCATCCATTAGAAGAGGGTTAAAAAAAAATTTCATAAAAAAATCTATTAACTGCAGCATTACAAAGATATTTGCTTAAAATTTCATATATCTTTGAGAGGATGGATGGAACATGGTACCGATTTGCTTTTCCGAAAAATTTCCATTGTTTTTGAAGAAAATACATTTTTTTCCATAAATTTGTTTTTCATATAATTAAAGAATTTATAATAATAAAGAAGTCGCATGTAGAACAAATGCAAATTTTTCAATTTCTCTTCGCGGGTCATAATATTAGAAACCGCTCTCTCACTATTTGCTGTAGGTACATATTATTCTGAAATCTCTTTAAAAAAATTATGGTACATGCATTATGCCTTGTGTATTGAGGCAATATTAAGTGAATTATCGTCTATTTGGTCTTAATTTCTGTGGCGGCAATTCATGGCTACAAATTTGTAATATATAGCAATAAAAAATAGATTTTAGGGATGTACAGGTGCAGGGTTTTGCTTAAGTGGACAACTTTTGAAATGCATACATAAATATTGACATATCAATAATTTAATTTCTTGTAATGTAATGCTGAAAATTTATTTAATTATTATATACATACATATATGTACATATATCAAATGTTCCACATGAAATGGGAAAAATAAATATTTCTTTATACTTTTAAAGTAAAAACATGGCTAAAAAAGTCGGGAATAACGAAAAAATTTTAGAGTTAATACAACTTTATGAAAGTAAAAGTTTATTTTGGGATCCAACCTAAGAGAACAATAAAAAAAAATTAAAAAAAATTACGCAATTCTGGAAATTGCAACAGCTTTAAAAATTGCATCAGAAGATATAAACAAAAAGGTGCATTCACTCACTGTACAATACCGCAGAGAAAAAATTATACTGAAGCAAAAGCCCGGAATGGGTGCAACAGAAGTAAACGTTCCGTGGTTAGCATGGTTTGCAAGCATTTGATTTTTTTGGACGCAGTCGAACTACTGATCAGAGTTTTATAATTATGGGCTGTTTTTAAAATGAACTACTGTAAATGCATATTTGGAGTATATGTTGCTGTTGCACTAGAATATTAACATTTAAAATTTTTTGGTATTCGGCGCCTCTAGTGGGAGAAGTTGGAAATACAGTTACCGGCATCTTATTCTAATCTAACTATCTTTCCAACGAGTAGCCACACTTCATTTTTGGTGCACATTTACTATATTAAACGTCAAGTTTTTATTTGTAATTTACTGCCCTCTAGCGGCAAAAAAACAGATTATGAGAATGTATGATTCATTTTAGTTTAGATTAGCTTTCCTGCTCTTGCGCAGCCTTCTTTTTTGGTAAATATTCACCAAGTTAAATAACATTTTTAAAAAACGTTATTATTATACATTACACGTTATTATATAGGTTTAACGCTACTACTTACTACCTTTTAGATACAACACTACAACTTCTTTTTGGGGCTTATTGACTTTTGGAAATGACATTTAAAAAATTAACGTTTATATATTTTAGTATTCAGCGCCTCTAGCGGCAGAAATTTGAAATATTGTTTCTTAGTAGCATCATAGTCAAACTTAATTTTTGGTGCACATTCACTATATTAAATTACAATTTTTTTTCGTATTATACTGCCCTCTAGCGGCAAAAATAAGACCATGGAGGTGTCGAATTTGTTTTACTTTATATAAGTTTTCCTGCTCTTGTTTCTCTTCATTTTTGGTAAAGATTCACCAAATTAAATAACATTATCAAAAAAACATTATAATTAAATGTTTCGCCCTCTAGTGGTACAAAATAAAATTGTAGCAAATGTGGCTTTATACTAGTACTTACTACCGTTCATATGCGATATTAAACCTAATTTTTAGGGCTTACAGACTATATTGGAAATCACATTTTAAAAATTAACAATTTATATATTTTAGTATTCAGCGCCCTAGCGGTAAAAATTTTAAATACAGTTACTGGCAGCGTATTCTACTCTTAAATACGAGTGGTCATTTGTGGTGCTAATTTTATATAAAATTATATAGTAATTTTTATTCGGAAAAAGATGTTTTGGAAAAATGCGAATATCGCCACCTACCGGCCGAATTTTGAAATTTTGTAAATTACATCTGGTTCTCGCTTTCCATCGGTGGGTCTATTATATAATTGAGTGTACATTAAATATATGAAATAACTGGTTTTTATTGTTTACATAGTACGGACAGACGGACAAAAGCGTTAACATAAGGCTTTTTTATTAAAAAAAAAAGCCCTTAAAAGTAAACCTACGCGCTCAAATGCAAATCTGCAAGTAACTTTTATAACTAGTTGAACCATTTTTACGTACTGAATTTATGGGAAACAAAAAAAAACATGAAATGGACATTGAATAGTTTTTAGAAAATTTATTATTGTTTTGTAAATTTTTTTTTAAATGTTAACCAAACATATCTTATGCTTCGAAAACATTTACAAAACATTTACAAAACATTTCATTTAGTTTTAAACATTGGAAAACTTGATTTATTTATAAATGTTTCTATAAATGTTTAAAAAACAATTTATTTTGTAAATGTTTCTTTGGTGCGGACAAGCCTTAAAACGTACAAAATTTTCGAACTTTGGGTGCGTCTAAATTGGTTAAAAATTGGTTAAAATTTGAAATTTTGACATAGAAATTCGAATTTCTGACATTAATGTTCACCTTTTACAGGCGCCGAAAATTTAACTTTTACGTCAAAATTTCATGACGGTCTGGACCATCAATCTAACCTAATAAAATACTATTCGCGAAAAACTCTTGTATATTCTTTTTTTTTATTCATTCCAATAAAAAAAAAATATATTACAAAGTAACCACTCAAAAAAATTTAGGATTTTTGTATAAGAGTAGGCTAAAATTGATTTTGAAATAGTTATACAAAAACAAATATTTGATTTAAAAGTTTCGTGTTTAGTTTAGGTACATATTAGTAATATTTATGTGCTGTGCTGCAATTATTATAATAAAATTATAAAAAATGGCTATAATATCTAAATCTCCATTAATTATTTTTAAATATTCCAATAAAATTGTTAATATTATTGGGAAATTTATTTTACAAATTGTATTCATTTTGAATAAAAATTTAAATTTATCTGTCAAATTTTTAACCAATTTAGACGGCAAAATCGTTAAAAATACTTACCACGATTAAATTTCATTTACCACGGTCAAATTTATTTCACCTTTTTTTAAACCAAAAATCTTTTTAACCAATTTAGACGCACCCTTAGAAAAAAATTATTTTTTTTCACTGAGAATAAAAAGAGAATTTTTTTTTTCACTTTGAGAATTTTTGTACTGCCCTTTCACAGCCGCCCGCACAGGCCAAGGAAAAAATTCTAAAATTTGGTTTCAAAATTCACATGCGACTTCTTTATTATTATATATTCTTTGATACAATCTTGTTAATTTAAAAGAAAAGTAAATTAAATGTGTACCTTGGCTTTTTTTAAGTTATCTACTGTAAATGAATATTTTGAGTATTATGTTGCTGTAATATTTGTGGATTAGTGGATACCATGATACAATTATACAATTATACTAAGTTATGCATATGGCATTCCCGAGTTTCATTTTGGTAATGTTCTGCGCATGACGTCAGTGGAGAGTAACATTTTTTTTGACATTTGCCCAATATGAAAATTTGTAATTATTATACCATGAAATTTGTATATAATTTTTTTTTGGTTTATGATTTATAAATGAAGTTTATTTTAAAAAATATTTGTGGTAAAAAAACACAGTATTATACCAAAATTAATATATTTATTTAATTAGGTATTTTAAATATTTATTGGATTTAAATATTTTTTTAATATTAGTAATTTTTTTAAATTTTAAGTAGTAATTTTTTTTAATTTTCTTTTTTTAGTTGTCATATTATCAACTATTTCATTATTCAGTTTTCTAATTCTAAAATACATTCTTGCCCTTAAAAATAGTTTTTTAATTTTAGTATCGCAATCTATATGATCTACCAACTCCATCATGCTCTTTAAAAAATTGCTTTTAACAGCCAAACCATCTCCATTGGTTTCATTGAAATTTTTTTCTAAATTTACCATGTGCGCCATGATATCTGCTGTAGGTTTTGATAGACCGCCTTCATTTAAATGGTTTATCCGCGTAATTGTTTTTTCGTTACTGACCCGAATGTCTGGTACTTCATTTTGCAATCGGTGACAAATGTATCCGGCTAAATTTTCTAAAACATCATACTCCATGATTTCAAAATCATTGTCCACCGTACAAATTTCAGGAATGGCTAAACTTTTAGGAAGCTTGTTGAACATCGATCCTAAAACACAAAATATATTAAAAAATAAAATAAATTATGTAAGAAAACTCATTTACCTGTTAGTGTGGGTTCTGGTACCAAATCTGCCGTATCATCAATAATAGCCACGTTGCAATTATTTGATAACGCCCCTTCATTATACCCCAAGATATAAGATCTTAATCTATATTTGAATTCTTGACGATCTGGGTGGTCATGAATTCCGCCTTTGGATCGTATAACACCAAAAAAATTCTCCAGTATATCTTGGTTTAACCGGTATGTTAAGATATATTTAAAACCAAATATTTCATTAAGATCTTCATGTAATAATTTCAAAGCATTATTACTTTGGATAATACCTTAAAATAAAAACAATTTAATATATTTTCGAAAAGATTTCATGTAATTTTTCGTATACCTTTTTGAAATGGTAATAAATTTTTATTGCCAATCACTCTCATATTTCTTACCATGCTTGACATATCATTTGAAATATTATCTTGGCACTCCAGAGCTAACCCGTAAGCATGGAGACGTTCCCTCGAATCTCTTGAATATACTCTACTATTCATGACATCAAACCAATCATTTGTCTGTAAAAAATGTGATTGAATTAATTAAGTTGCAAATATATAAATATAAAAATAATTTTACAATTTTAATTAAATTGTAGCATTCCATCCAATTTTCATCTTCAATAACTCCTAAAGTTATTGCTCGTGACAATGATTTTGCTACAGTATGGGAAAATAGCTTAGTAGCCATTTTTACCTTCTGTCTATCAGCTCTTGTAACATTCAAATGTTGGCTAGATATTTTATGTGTTACGCTTAATTCAGTTGATGTACAGCTTAGCAATTTAACAATTATGTCTTTTTTAATTAATTTTTCATTAATCATATACCCAGTATCCAAAAAATGGTTTCTGATTAACTTAATTAGATGAGGAACATCAGCAAAAGCATAAATTTTGTTATTTTCGAAAATAAACCTGAAATATATATGTCCATTAATAATGAAAGAAAAAATCCTAATATTTCAAAATATTACCATGGCTTTTCAAAGTCAATGTTGAGTTCCTTATAAAGACCTCTATTTCCACCACCCAAATCACTGGTAATTGCAACAACATTATAATTACAATCTTTTGTGGTTTTTAAGATATTAAAAATAATATCTTTTGTCATCTTACAATCAAAATCGTAAAATATTGGTTGTTTCCATTTAAATATTAAACCTAAAATGGGAAAATTAAATTAGAAAATTATAGCAATTATATGATATAATATATATTTTTTCATACCTCTTAGCATAGCAACTTGAGCATATTTTGCTGGCTTATAAAGCGTGTCCGATGATTTATCATAGCAAAACTTTTCCCTTATCTTTATTTCGTCGAAACTTAGAACGCAAACTTTTTGTTCCACAGATAAATGAGTTGCTGCTTTCATAATTTGAATTACCGGATCTATTATGCCTGTTGAAACATTGATTTTTTGTGCCCATGAATTTAAAGTCCGTATACATGGTAGTGGAAACTGTTTTTTTTTTCAATAATTTGTATGCTCGTGGACTGGCCGAATATAATGTTATGGACCTAGCTACATCGGCTTCCGACCAGATAAGCCTTTTTGAGCCAATTTTAATTTTTCTTACTTGGCCTGGAGTAAATATTTCCAATAATTTATTTTCCATATTATTTCTATGGAATTCACATTTTCTTAGATTAATTTTTAAAGCAGCAATTTCATCTTTATATTTATCTTCAGCCTCTTGCCACATCTTTATATTTATCTTCAGCCTCTAAAATTATAAAAGAAAAACTAATAAAAAATTCTATAACAGAAATAAAAAATTAGTTACATTTCAGTCTTTAAATTGTCAAATTCCAATTGCAAATTCTGCAATTTATCACATAATTCTTTATTTTTTACATCAGTATTTATTTCAATATCAGCAAATTCACCGCATACACTTTGATTTGGTTCAACTAGCAATGAAGAAATAATATCTTTATTTTTCCTAGCGACCATTCTATTACTCCTATTCGACTGACATGGTAATACTTCATCATCATTTTTATTTTTATAAATACTGGGTTTCGCGCCTTTTTTCATTATCAATTTATTTGCCAATCCTACAAAAATAGAAAATTAATAAATAAAATACATGAATGTTATTAATCTTATATACCCATTTTATACTGCATAAAATTTTCATAATCACCACAAATTCTCGCCGTTTTTATATTAAATTTATCTTTTCTCTTGCAAAAAAATATCCAAATTTTTAGCAAAGTTGCATCAATTGGAAATCGATGAAAACTTGTAGTACTATTTAAATTAGTTACTTTATCATTGTTATTTCAGCAATTGCAGACCGCGCACCACGTTTTTCTATTAAAATAATTAAATTTTCTCGCAAAAAACTTATCACACAAATATTTTATTACCGAACACAAATGTAAACAATTGCACCAAAACTTATATTAATATTTTTTAATTATCCACTGACGTCACCAAAAATCGAATGAAGTTAGCCGATATGCGCAATGCCATATCTTATTTAATTGTATCATTAGTGGATACCAAGTATATTAACTTAAAAGGTATGTCAATATACTTTACCGATTTTGTTGATATGATTAAGAGACTTTGTATTAAAATAAAACACAAGTTAATTTTATATATAGATTTATTTATTGAACTCGACTGTTAGAACTCGACTATTTTAAAACTGGAATAATAATAATCAAATATGTATATTGTAGGTTTTATGAAACCTAACAATATTTTGTTTTACATTTGGTTTGTAATATTTCGGCAATGCATTGCACTAAAACTGACCCATATATTTTTAGTTCAATACATTGTCTTCATATTACATTCATTTACATAAAAATTGTTAATGCTAAATTTGTGTTTACATTATATAATCTTATATTATTATTACAATATTTCTAAATTTGTGTTTACATTATATATTCGTATTTTCTTATTACAATATTTCTTGTATTCAGTATTTAATTTATATGAACCAAATGTATGACGGAAGGTTATATTAACATTTTAATTTATGTGAAACAAATGTGAAACTAATTTTATTTAATTTGGGTATTACATAGCACCCTCTAGTGGCAGAAACTACAATTATAACAACTGTGATTTTATACTACTACTTACTACCTTTCATATGCGATATTAAACCTAATTTTTTGGGTTTATTGACTATTGGAAATCGCATTTTAAAAATTAATATTGTATATATTTTTTACTCTATCGGTATAAATTTGAAATACGGTTACTGGCATCGTGTTCTACTTTTAATTACCTTTCCCACGAATAGTCACACTTTATTTTCGGTGTTCATTTACTATATTAAATTACAAGTTTTTACTTGTATTTTACTGACCTCTGCGGGATAAAATCAGACCATGGGATTGTCTGATTTGTTTTATTTTGGATTACCTTATCTGCACTTGCTCTCTCTTCATTTTTGGTAAAGATTCACCAAGTTAAATCTTATTTTAAAAAACATAATTATATGTGACGCCCTCTAGTAGCAGAAACTGAAATTATAACAACTGTGACTTTATACTACTACTTACTACCTTTCAGATGCGACATTAAACTTAATTTTAGGGGCTTATTGACTATTGGAAATCACATTTTAAAAAATATTTAATAATTTAATTATGGATTCGAATTTTCCAAAAACAAGTAAGATAAATAGTAATATATACAATAGATTTTAATTATTTTTTTAAACAAAGAAATTCAAGTTGCTGGAAAAGGAGATTCAGAATCTCATAGACGAAGACGGTGATCAAGAAAAGGGGTAGAACAGCGACGAAACTTTTTGCTCCGAGTACGAAAACAGAAATATAGGTATACTTTTGATTTTTACTATAAATATAAAAATAAAACCTAACATATTATTAAATACAATTAACAGATATACATAGATTCCCGAAGCAGAGACAGTGATGTGTACTTCGTTGACACCGAACCGGCCGAAATTATTATAATTACTGACTCCGAGGATAATGATACAGAAACGTTATTTAATAAAATGTAAATAACAATATTGATAATATAATAAAACAGCATTTTTTGTTATTTCATTGTATATATATACCGTACATACTTACGTATCAATTCTGGCAAAACCTGAACAAAATTAAAAAAACAATTTGGATCAATATTTATTTTGTTATATTTTAGGTCTAATCAGTACCAAAGATACAACGGCAAACTACAAATACAAATACACTCGTCACTGAGCGACATCGCTCTAAGTTAACATAATTAGAAATCGGAGCGTCAACGATCGGCTACAAAATATTGAATTTTTTCTACAAAATTTTTTTTATTAAAAAAAATAAAACAAAAATAATAAATTTTTAGCAAAGTCACCCGAAATTATTTTTGGCACGACGACAAAATTAGAAATAGATTCTAAACAGACGACAACGACAATGTCGTTCGACGCCAACCTCGTGATTGTGCGAGCAGCATATGATTTACGTGTATTCTAATTTAAGAGGCGTTGTAGCTTGCCGTGATTTACGTATATTCTAATTGGACAGTGGTGGGATGTTGGTTTAGCATTTCTACTTCGCTTCGCTTACGATTAGCGATGCGCAAATATCAAAAGTCGGTATGTCAAAAAAAATTTCGCTACGCTACTTTTCTCGTGCTTCGGCAGTACCAAAAATAGTATTTCGATATTAATTTGGAATGTCAAAAATATGGATTTCATTGATAAAAATATATAAATATTAAAATGTCGATAATAAAAGTAATAAATTTACTAATGTGGCTTTCGTTTGGGATTGTTTAAAGTTTTTATCTAAACGCTGCCCAATCGAACATGATAACAAAATCGATTTTGCTATTATTAAATGGAGGGGGTAAAACTTGAAGAAAATCTTAGATTTTTAAACATTGATTGAGATAAAAATTATTTTACCTATCGCACATAAAAATTGATGTAGATAAAAAAAAACGGTTTTTCTGCTCAATCGAAACCGACATTACATTTGTAATTGTAATTGAAGTTATTATTTCTATTAAAATAATATTTCGCTATAGGCAACGTTGTTTAAAATACAATCGATAAGTATAGCAAATTACGCCTAGCGAAAAGTGATAAAACATACCAATTTTCGCTAAGTAGCGTTTTCGAAACGCCTCGTTGGCACTAACATCCCACCACAGGCGTTGTCGTTGTATCTTTGGTTCTGTTTAGGCCTCATATTTTTTTTACAAAATTTAGAAATGACAATCATCAATTTCCAAAGAATTTAAGCGATTAGGCAAAATTTATTTCTTGATTCCAGGATTATATTGCCTGCTTTGGAAAATAATTTTTCAGCTGGTACAGATGTACCCACCACACTTAAATATTTTATAGCAATTTTTGATATTTCAAAAAATACCGCGGAATTCATAATCCAATACTGTAAACGATCAGTCTAAAATTGGCTGACCTAAATATAATTTTAAACCAGAATTCATCACATCAATAGAATCATCACTTGCTGTTTCGTTAACAGCATTTATGGCTAGCTCTTTGTGAAATGCCCAAAGGTTTTTTTCTGATTGTGGTTCGCTCTCGACTGGCACGCTCTTGTGGGATGTTGGCTTAGCGTTTCTACTTCGCTTCGCTTACGATTAGCGATGCGCATATATCAAAAGTCGGTATGTTAAAAAAATTTCGCTACGCTACTTTTCTCGTGCTTCGGCAGTACCAATAATAGTATTTCGATATTAATTTTGAATGTCAAAAACTATATATTTCATTGATAAAAAAATATATATTGTTATATAACATTATAACACTATATTTTTACTAATTACAGCTTAATAATCAAATTGCTATTCTGAGAAAAGATTAGAATAAGTATGTGAACAAATAAAAATCTAAATTCACATACTTTGTGTCATACGACACTCAGAATTAAAATTCATTCTTGATAATCATAAAAATGCATAATTTGTATAATTATATTTCTAAGTTAAGTTTTAAATGTTAGTTTTTAAGAAGCTTTTGAAAACGCAACATCAAATTAATAAATATATCGCTTAAACAATAAAAAAATAAATTGTGTTTTTTAATAATTGTTTCCTACAAGAGAACCACCAAATCAAGGAACTATTTTACTGAATAAGATTTTAGTAAGTTCGAAGATAAAACTGGCGCAGTCGGTACTTGTGAAGGAAAATTGTTTAAATTGTGATTAATTAAAGTTATAAATTAACCTTTTTTTAACAAAAAAAAAAAAAAAAAAAACACCTTTGTGTAGTGATATAATAAATATTAAATAAAGTTGCAGTAAATTCTTATAACTCACCTAAAGTAATTTATGATAATTACTAAGAAAAAAAAAATCAGTCAACAAAACCAACAAAATCTGTCAACAGAACCAACCATAAGTGAATATATCAACTGTAATTGAAGTTAACATACCAACATCTTCAAGAACATCAATTATTATCAAGAACATCAAAGGTACAAGGAATTTTTAACTATAATAAAAATCTGAAATTATTAAGATATTCACAAAGTTGTACTATTATAAATTAAACAAACAAACAAAAAATTATTAAATAAAATAATATTAAAGTTGTATTAATTACTTAAAAGTCGAGTTAAAATAAATAAAAAGAAAAATAATAAACTTTATACATATCAATTCATACTGAAGTAGAAATAAAGTAAAAGTTACTCGATCACAATATTCTCTTATTATAAATAAAATTAACAATTGTTAATATTTAAAATGACTACTAACGATACACAAAATAATACACAAAACTTTAATATTATATTGAAATGTATTACAAATATTGCTCCATTTAATGGTGATAAAAACCATTTGTCGTACTTTATTGATAGGGTTGAGTCATTAATTCCTATGATCGAAAAATTAGACATGGAGACTAAGAAAATCTCGCTAGGGTACATTCAGGACAGGATAGTAGGTGACGCAAGAAATTCAATGGTATCAAATGGACGAATAGATACTTGGCTTGCTTTGAAACAAATTTTAATCAAAAATCACGGCGAAAAAACCTCAACCTCTAAATTAATAGATTATATAACTATGTGTCGTTGTACCTCTTCGGTAGAAGAATTTTATAAAAAAAATTAATAACCTTTTATGTCGTTTGAATAACGCGCACTTATTATCCGGTACACTGACTACTGATCAATGCGAAAGTAATAATAGATTAGTACTTAACATATTTAAGGAAAATCTACCTGAACCTATCCGTGGTATCATAGTCAATAGAGACCCCAAAACGCTAACTGATGCTTATCAAATAATAGCTACTAATGGTTATTTAAATTTTACCGCTATGTCTTCAGGAAATTACTCTTATAAAAAACCTAATACGAGTTATAACAGAAATCGGACTAATTATAACCATAGTAATAATTCAAATACTGTTGCAAATCATAATAATTCAAATAATGTAGCTAACAATCGAAACTATAATAACGGTAATCATAGGAATTCTGTACCAAGTGAACAAACACAACGAACAAATTACTCTTTTAACAGAAATAACCGAAATGGACAATCTCATAACAATTCTAGTGTACAACAAAGAACTAATACAAACCAAAGAAACTTTACGCCTAGTAGACGGACGCAAAATACAAATAATACAAATAACAATAATAGCCAAAATACACAAGAAAATAACAATATTGGAATAGAACCAATGGACATTTCTACTATTGTTAATTCAAAAACTTCCGAAAATCAAAATTTTCACCAGGATGTAGTAAACAGCTACCCTATATAATAATAAATACAAAAGTAAAAAAGTTAAAATTTATAATTGATACTGGTGCCGAATTCAGCATAATAAACACAAACTTATGTCAACCAAAATGGAAAACAATTACTGCACCACAAAATTTAAAAGTGTTAGATAGAATTATTCATTCAACAGTTAGATGTACGTTTCCTTTGTTCGATATTTTCAATGATAAACGAAATGTTGAATTTATAGAATTCCCATTTCATAATATTTTCGATGGAATTATCGGAAATAATATTTTAGTCTCTTTAAACTCAGTTATAGATTATAAAAATCGCTTACTTATTACACAAAATGCTAAAATACCATTCTTTTGAATAAGTACGAAGAGTATTATTATTATAATGCGTATGTTGATGATGGTATAGGTCTCAACAACGAAATAGATAATGCATCTCCGCAGCCCCTAGAAATAAATTTCGCGGCACATTTGCAACCAAATGATATCAATAGTATAAAACAGGTTCTTAGTAGTTACAAAGATTTACTTTATAACGCAAATGATGATTTAACATTTACGAATGAAATCAAACATAAAATTAACACAAAAAATGATAACCCAGTATATACCAAAAGCTATAGATACCCCGAAATTCATAGAGATGAAGTCGATCGACAAATAAAACAAATG
Source organism: Empis stercorea (assembly GCA_949752835.1). Taxonomy (NCBI): domain Eukaryota; kingdom Metazoa; phylum Arthropoda; class Insecta; order Diptera; family Empididae; genus Empis; species Empis stercorea. The sequence continues at coordinate 32,524,722 of OX457088.1, forward strand.
TTGAAGCAAGGAATAATAAAAAATAGTATATCACCATATAACGCCCCTATTTGGATTGTACCCAAAAAACTAGATAACTCGAAAAAACAACAATGGAGAATTGTAATCGATTATCGCAAACTTAATGATAACACTATAGACGATAAATTCCCGTTGCCCAAAATTGACGAATTGTTTGACAAACTGGGCAAATGCCAATATTTTTCCACCCTTGACCTGGCGAAGGGCTTTCATCAAATTGAAGTCTACCCAGAAGATAGATGCAAAACAGCTTTTTCAACAGCAAGTGGCCATTATGAGTTTACGCGTATGCCTTTTGGCCTAAAAAACTCACCTTCCACGTTTCAACGTCTAATGAATAACGTTCTTAAAGAATTTATCAATAAAATCTGTGTAGTTTATCTAGATGATATACTCATTTTCTCGACCTCATTAGAAGAGCATCTCTGTGCAATAAGAAGAATACTTCAAAGATTACGTGAAGCTAATCTGAAAATCAAAATTAACAAATGTAGTTTTGCTGAAAGCTCAACTAATTATTTAGGGCATATAATAACTAATGGCGGTACCAAACCCGATCCAAAAAAAATTGAGTGTATACAAAATATAGGGTTACCAACAACACAAAAAGAAATAAAATCTTTCTTAGGTATAAGTGGTTACTACCGTAAATTTATAAAAGACTACGCTAAAGTAGTATACCCTATGGTAAAATATTTGAAGAAAAATTCTAAAATAAATAAAAACGATAATGAATATATTCAGTCTTTTAATAAAATAAAATTACTACTAACGTCAGACCCAGTACTTACAAATCCGGATTTTAACAAAAAATTCACACTAACAACTGACGCATCAAACTATGCAATAGGCGCAGTGTTAAGCCAGAACAATCATCCTGTCTGTTTCGCATCTCGTACTCTTAATGAACATGAAAAACGACATTCGACGATAGAGAAAGAGCTTTTGGCTATCGTTTGGTCTGTAAAATATTTTCATACATATCTTTATGGTAGGGAGTTCATAATTCAAACAGACCATAAACCTCTCGTTTGGCTAAATGGTCTACGGGAACCAAATATGAAACTCCAACGTTGGAAAATCCAACTTAATGAATATAGTTTCTGTATAAATTATTTGAAAGGTAAAGATAATCACGTCGCTGACGGGTTAAGCCGTTTTCCATATAATCCCAATATTAATAATGAATTTGATACGATGATGTTCAATATTTTTAACGAAAATAAAGATAACAATATTCAAGGTTGTAGTAACGGCAATGACAACGATGTTATGTCCACTAACGCAACCATACATAGTGCATCGGAAGACGATTCACAGCACATAAAAATTACGGAAAAACCAATAAATATTTATAAAAATCAGATATATCTGTATAATTCTGATAAAGAAAAATATTCTGTTAAAATTTCTAACAAAAAATGTCAAAATAATATCTATGTTACTAAAGATAGTAACTTATTAGATATCATGAAACGGTGTATTATTCCTAACGGGTTAATGTGTGTATATTGTAATGACATTCCACTTTATTTAGAATTCCAAAATCTATATATAGAAAATTTTGCTAATAATAAAAACTTAAAAATTCTAAAATCTTGTATTAAATTAGTTGACATAACTGACAAAAATGAAATGTTAAATATTATTAAAGATAAACATTTGAAATCTAATCACAGAGGTATAACCGAAACATTTGCGGAATTAAAATCTATGTATTACTATCCAAAAATGTTAAAATTGATTCATAAATTTATTAATAATTGTGATGTTTGTAACATCGCTAAACACGATAGAAATCCACCTAAATTCATGTACGAACACACTGAATCTCCAAAGTACTTTAATAACATTGTGCATATGGACATTTGGTTTCCATATAGAAATGTTATGTACTTAACTATGTTAGACAAATTTTCAAAACATGCTACAATACATAAATTAGAAGGCAGAACTTGGATTTCTCTTCTACGAGGAATTAAAGAAAGAATATTATACTTAGGTAAAATGACCAAATTAGTCACGGATAACGAAAAGGGCATTACACATAGTGCAATAGAACAATTTCTGAAAGAAAACGACATAGAATTTCACCTAACAACAGCAGGAAGTAAAACTGGAAATTCAGACGTAGAAAGACTGCACGGCACATTAAACGAACATATAAGAATAATAGAAGTAGACAAAGAAAACAATAATTTGGAGAACTTAGATGAAAAAATATTTAAAATTTTGACAATTTATAACACAACTATACATTCTACTACCAAACTTAAACCAATTGATATAATAAATAAAAACTATGATAGAACAGAAATATCCACACTAGCAGAAAAGTTTGAACAAGATAAAAAGAAACGAACGGAAAATTTAAACAAAACTAAAGACAACAACCCAATCTTAAATGAAAATATTGTTATTAATAGGAAAGTCGCTAAAAACAAACCCAAATACAAAAAATTAGATAAATTTGAAACAAAAGGCAATTACGTAATAGATACTAGTAACAAAAGATATACAAAATATTGCAGGAAACAAAGAAAAAGAAAATATAAACACCAAAATTAAAATAATTTTTTTTATTCTAGGAAATGGATTTAAAATTACTCTTCATTTTTATATCACCCATATTAATGCAAATCATAGATATTAATCAAATAAAAGATGACAATGGTTTTGTATTAATGAGACTTAACGAAAAATTAATTATTCAAAAATATACCAAATTATTACATATAGTTAATACAACAGAATATATTGGAATAGTAAAAACATTAGAATATAATGTAGATAAATTAGGATTACGAGATCACGAAAACCAATATTCATTATTACATAGGGAATTATTAAATCTAAAACATAATCTAAATACGTTAATACCAGATTTATTTAAAAAGCGTCGTAATCGTCGCGGTTTAATAAATATCCTTGGTAGTGCAATGAAATTTATTGCAGGAACCATGGATAGCGAAGATTCGAATGAAATATATAGCCACTTACAGAATTTGGACAAAAACGCTAAACAACTGACTGAACAAAATAACAAACAGGTTATAATTAACAACAATTTAATAAAAGGACTCGCAGCTGTAACTGAACATATAAATGCTCAGCAAAGTGAACTTAACCAATTCTTAAATAACATTACAATAGAAGCAAATGAAATCATTGCCACAGGTCGTAATACGAAATTTATTCTACAAATGTATGCGGATATAAATACAATCAATAGACATGTTGAAAAATTACAAGACATAATTTTACTAAGCCGTTTGGACATATTAGCACATGACATTTTTACAGACGAAGAAATTACCACATACAATATTACGACTGAAATTTTGCCTTATGTTAAAAGTAATATAATACTTAAAGATAACCTCATAATTTTCGTAGTTTCAATACCAACTTTTACAACTGAAAAATATTACAACGCATTGATCATACCTTTTCCAAACAAAAAAAAATGAAGAATTAGATTCGGACCTTAAAGAAGTAATAATAAAATATAATGAAATATTTGAATATAGTGATCAGGTAATAAAAGAAAAAAATCTTAAATATTATAATGATAATTGTATAAAAAATGTACTAAAAAATAACCGCACCTGTTTTTATAGAATAAATATAGCAGAAAGTATTACTCTAGTAAAAGAAAATATAATTGTAACAAAAAATTTAAAAACTACAGAAATATTACAAAATTGTATAAATCATAAAATTAAAATTTCTGGTAATAACATTATTAAATTCAGTAATTGCGAAATAAATATTAAAGATTTTAAATTTAACAGTAAAATAAAAGAATATAAAGATAATGTAATAATACCTCTGTTATATGATGATACAAATAAAAAATTAATAAGAAATTTTACTTTGGAAGGTATACATTTAAAAACAATAAAAAACAGAGAAACTCTTGAATATATTGAATTTAAAAATAATACTTTAAATTATATATCTCTTACTACAATAATTTTTATTGTCATTGTAATTGTAGTAATAATAATATGTATATTATGTAAAAAGAGTAATAGCAATTTCAATCTAACTACTAAAATTGACATAAAAAAGCAAGAAAAAAATGAAAACACTGACCCATTTTCAAACTAAGATAATTTTTGGAGGACCAAAAATATTTATATGGGGGAGATGTTATATAACATTATAACACTATATTTTTACTAATTACAGCTTAATAATCAAATTGCTATTCTGAGAAAAGATTAGAATAAGTATGTGAACAAATAAAAATCTAAATTCACATACTTTGTGTCATACGACACTCAGAATTAAAATTCATTCTTGATAATCATAAAAATGCGTAATTTGTATAATTATATTTCTAAGTTAAGTTTTAAATGTTAGTTTTTAAGAAGCTTTTGAAAACGCAACATCAAATTAATAAATATATCGCTTAAACAATAAAAAAATAAATTGTGTTTTTTAATAATTGTTTCCTACAAGAGAACCACCAAATCAAGGAACTATTTTACTGAATAAGATTTTAGTAAGTTTGAAGATAAAACTATATATTAAAATGTCAATACTAAAACTAATAAATTTACTAATGTGGCTTTCGTTTGGGATTGTTAGGAAATTTTGATTTAAAATTAAGTGATCATTGTTTGACTAGTTTACAGTTTGACCACAAAGTTAGTTTAAAACCGTGGATGTCTTTATCATTGTTAATGAAAGTAAAACGAAAAAATAAGCTTCATTATCGCGTTAAAAAGCATCCTAATAATAATAGACTTAGAAGGTATTATGAAAAATTATGTCATGATTTAAAAAATTATATTTTTAAAACTAGAGATGTTTATTATAGTAATAAACTAGTCCAAAATGCTAGTAAGTCTAAAAAGGAATGGAAATTGGTGAATGAAATCTTGAATAGAATAAATCCAGATGTGGACATCACTATAAATAAAGATAATAACAATTCAACTTCTAATCCATTGGAAGTTGCAAATTTGTTTAATGTACATTTTTCTAATTCATGCAGCTCTCTCAGTGACGCAGTAAATGAATATGAATTGTATTAGAGATAATATCATTCAACATGAAGTTTTTCAACCTACTAGTTTTTTCTTTACTAATTTTTCGCCACTTGAAATTAATAAAATTATTTCGTCTCTAAAACCTTCTAATTCTATGGGTCACGATAAAGTTTCAAGTAATATTCTTAAAAATATTTCGTTTTATATTGTCGACGTTTTGTGTTTCATTTTCAACCTAAGCATTAAAAAAGGAATTTTTCCGGATTCACTTATGACTGCTATTGTAATTCCATTACATAAAAAAGGCGATAATAAGGTTTTAAATAATTACAGGCCTATATCATTATTATCTGTTTTTTCTAAGATCTTCGAAAAAGGAATAAAAACCAGAATACTATCTTTCATACTATCTAGAGATGTTTATTATAGTAATAAACTAGTCCAAAATGCTAGTAAGTCTAAAAAGGAATGGAAATTGGTGAATGAAATCTTGAATAGAATAAATCCAGATGTGGACATCACTATAAATAAAGATAATAACAATTCAACTTCTAATCCATTGGAAGTTGCAAATTTGTTTAATGTACATTTTTCTAATTCATGCAGCTCTCTCAGTGACGCAGTAAATGAATATGAATTGTATTAGAGATAATATCATTCAACATGAAGTTTTTCAACCTACTAGTTTTTTCTTTACTAATTTTTCGCCACTTGAAATTAATAAAATTATTTCGTCTCTAAAACCTTCTAATTCTATGGGTCACGATAAAGTTTCAAGTAATATTCTTAAAAATATTTCGTTTTATATTGTCGACGTTTTGTGTTTCATTTTCAACCTAAGCATTAAAAAAGGAATTTTTCCGGATTCACTTATGACTGCTATTGTAATTCCATTACATAAAAAAGGCGATAATAAGGTTTTAAATAATTACAGGCCTATATCATTATTATCTGTTTTTTCTAAGATCTTCGAAAAAGGAATAAAAACCAGAATACTATCTTTCTTGGACAAAACTAATTTTTTTAGTGATTATCAATTCGGATTTAGATATGGTAGATCTACTGAAGATGCACTTTTAAAATTATGTAGTGAAATTTACAATTCTATTAATGATTCTGAAATTCCTGTAGCACTTTTCATTGATATCACTAAAGCTTTTGATATGGTGGACCATGATCTTTTGCTTAAGAAGTTATATAATGCTGGATTCAGAGGATTTATTTATGACTGGTTTGTTTGTTATTTGGGTAATCGTAAAAACAGAGTTAAAATAAAAAATTTATTTAGTTCTGAAAAGTTAATAATTATCGGTGTTCCACAAGGTTCTGTGTTAGGCCCCATTTTATTTTTAATTTTTGTAAATTCTCTTTTTCTTCAAAACTTTAAAAGCAAAATAACAGCGTTTGTGGATGATACTGCTCTATCATATTCTAATAAAACTCATTTTAATACATTTATTGATGTCAATTATTATCTAGTCTAGAGATTCTGCGTTGTTGGTTTAATCTTCATAAATTAATTATAAGTACATAGTAAAAGTAAATTGATGCTATTTAATCTTTTAGGCAATACTTGATATGTCATTTATATACCACGGTCCCAGCTGCCAGAAATTTAAGCTTGCAAATAACTCCACTGTTGATAATTGTAGACCTTTTTTTGCTGAAAATATAAATTGTTCTAATGATTGCTTTGTAATCGAGTGTGTCGATAATTTTAAATATCTTGGACTAATATTAGATAACAAAGTGAGTTGGAAAGAACATTGTTCATATTTAAAACAATATTTTAATAAAGTTGTTAGTCAAATTTATCATCTTAGCCTTTATTGCTCTAATAATATTTTAACACTGGTCTATAATGGGTTATTTAAATCGAAACTACAGTATGGTATATGCTGCTGGGGTGGCATGCATCATAATAAAAGTGAACCACTACTTGTTAAAGGAAAACATTGTATTCGTATTATTTGTAAGGTTAATCGTAGATCTCCAAGTTTTGTTCTTTTCAGTGATCTTCAGTGAAACATTGTATTCGTATTATTTGTAAGGTTACTTTTCAGTGAGACACCTATATTTTTATAAGGTTTTGAAAATATTTTTTAAAAAATCCGGCTATAATTTTGTCAGATTGCAAAGTAATTATATGTTACGAATAAACAGTAGATATTTTGTAAATGTACCAAAAATTAATAAAACACATTTTAGTCATTTCTATAATGTTATTGCTCCACGTTTATTTAATAAAGTACCTGAAAGTTGTAGATGTGAGAGAGTTGAATCAAAATTTGTGAAGCATATAAGATTATGGCTTCTTCTTTTTAATCACACTGAAAAATGGAATTTACTGAATCCAATTATTTAAAGTTGTTATGCTTCAACCATGTTACATTTTTATATTTTTTCGTTCCAATTACATTTTAGCTTCTATCTAATAATCGCTTATTTTCCGTACTCCAATATCTCATATTAATTTCTTTTATATTTTAATTTTTAATTGTTAATTTTTATTAGTATATCCCCGTCTACTAATTGATAAATATACTATATATTTGTTTTCCAAACTAATGTTACATTCGCCGCTTGTCCTTTTTTGGACAATTGAATGTTCCTATCTATTCCAAAAAAAAAAAACTTCTAAGCTATAATTATTTCTTTAAAAATATGTTAATTTTTAATCTATATTTTTATTTTTAAATTTGTATTGAATTGAATTAAATTTTATTTTTAAAAGAAACAACAAGATTAAAATTTTTTAAAATTATTAATTATTTTGAATTTAATATATATAGTACTGTATAGCTTTACATATTGTATAATTTAAAAAAAAAAAAAAACTACTGGTGATGTATTTATCACCACTTATTGTTTGGTAATCATTTCTAAAGGCTGCAAAAGCTTAATAATTTCTTTGATATTTGACAAATCCAAACCTACAACAAAAAAATAGAAATAAATTCAGTATTTTAATTTTAATTATTACATATCTGGACCAGAAGGAAATTTTAATAAAATTATTCCCAAATATTCATGCAAATTCATAAATATTTCCAACATGTAAAATGATGAATTCCAGCGCATTGGAACTTCCTGCATGAGTTTGTAAATATCTTCACCAGATTGAATTTTTCGTAGTACATCTCCTGCAACTACACTTTGTTTAAAAAAAAGTTATAATGCTCTTTACTTTTGTCAACAATTCTTTGAATCGGGAAAGACCACTAAATGCTGCTTGGCCCACCAAGTATGTGTAAAACATGGTAGATGTTTATCTTTGCCAAATGTGTCAGTAACACCCTTCACCATATTTGTAGCATTGTCTGTGACTACTGCAGATACTCTTTCTGATTTAATATTCCAATTACCACAAATTTCTAATAAATATTTTGAAATTTCGTCAGCAGTATGACGTTCTTGTAAAGGAGTTACTGCAATAACAGCAGAACGAAACGATTTATCAAACGCAAAATGTGCAGTGATTCCAATGAAACTTTGTGTATTCATAGTCTCGGTCCAAATGTCGGTGGTTAGAGTTAAAAAATTTACATTATTTATTTTTAATTTGACTACTGGTGATGTATTTGTCTTTCCTCCTAAAAAGTAAAAATGTATGTTAGAATATTAATTTAAGAAATTTAGTAATAAAAACAATAATCGTACCAGGTATCTTGTATAAAGGCGCAATAGTTTTAATCAGCATAGAAAATCCTTCTTTTTCTGTAATATTTAATGGACAATTATCTTTGGCAATCATAAACAATATCAGTCGTGTTATTTTGGGCAGCTTTCGCTCCTCCTTCTTCAAAGCTTATCATGCCGGAAAACATTGTATAAATGCATTGTATTCGTTGTAGATTTCTACGTTTTGGTGTTGAAGATATTGATGAAAACGATTTTTATGGAACTGAATTTGAATTGCATTCGGCAACGTTGTTATTTGATAAAAACAAATCACTTGAACAACTTGAAATTCGCGACTGACTGGTTGTTGGTCTTTCCTATGATTAATAAAAGGTTTTTTTTTTAAATTTATTGTTACTTAAAAGGTTTTTTTTAATTTATTATTACTTACTAACAGAAAGCTTAATAAAATGGACTACAATCTCTGACAGAGTAATTACTGCGCGTTTCAGGTGTAAAATTAAGAATGTATCGATTATACAATGCTATGCACCAACCTAACTCGCAACGGATGAGGCTAAAAACGATTTCTACTCCCAGTTATCAACTACACTAAATGATACACCCACAACTGACATAATAATATTAATGGGTGATTTCAATGGCAAAGTTGGAAACAACAACAACAACCTTGAAACAATTATGGGAAATTATGGTCTCGGCTCAACGGTTAATAACAACGGTGAAAGACTAATTGAGATATGTCAAACTTTCAACCTCACTATCGGTGGAACGATATTCCAACATAAAGATAGCCATAAATATACGTGGACATCTCCTGGTGACAGAGTTAGAAATCAAATAGATCACATATGTGCCAGTGAAAAATGGAGAGCTTCTCTGATGGATGTCCGTACAAGACGAGGAGCAGACAATCATACTGACCATCATTTAGTAACAGTCTATTTTTTCGTCTATTTTGTGTACGTAGAAATACACAAAATAGACGAAAAAAGCGATTAAACTTACAAAGACTCAGAAATAATGAGCATTCGATACCATAAAACGAAGTGTGATATGGAGTGCTTTAAGGAAAAAAGGAGTGCCAGATAAAATAACATCAATAATTAAGGCATTATATCCAGACGCAGAATGTGTGGTCCTACACAATGGGGAAACCAGCGTACCATTCATAACTAACACTGGAGTCAAACAAGGATGTGCACTATGTCCTCTGCTCTTCATCCTAGTAATGGATGAAGTACTAGCCAAGGTAAAGAGAAGCGCAAAAGGTATTAGATGCTCACTTAACAGTCGACTTGAAGACCTTGATTACACAGATGACATCGTAATGCTAGCCCATACGTACGCCGACATACAAGATAAAATAAATGACCTGGTTAAACATGCTGAAAAAGTTGTATTAAAAATTAACATTGGATGGATGGATTGGGAGAGAAGGATCCGAAACGGAGGGATCCGCGCACTCAGGCCAGCATAGGCCCATTGTACCCTCTCGAACCTTCATGACCCTAAAGATGAGAAACGTGGTAGGATTAAAGCGGTTCACTGAGCCACCCGCTCTCACGCCCATATTTAAGAATCGACTCCTACCCTTGAGCGCCCACATCTGGTAGCTCATCCAGGAAAAAGGAGCCGAAGCATTTGTGACGGAGGTGCATAAGGCTAGGACACTCACACAAAAAATGAGTGATGGTCTCTCTCTCATCGCAACCTCTACAAGTGTACACCTCGTACCGCCGTATTTAAAAGCGTGGTCCCGCAACATAGAGTGCCCCGTCAGCGCTGTTGTGGTTTGAGTTTTTACTAAGTTGTAAAAAAAATTTGGCAACTACTTCGCTAGGGTTGCCTTATAGATCTTTGTACCCTTATTGTTTAGCCAGTATTGGTGGTGCGATGGATCGGCCCAACATTTCAGGTTAGCTTTTACAGACTGTAACGCAACCCCTACCGGAGAGGTTACGGAATCTAATTGCGTGCCCTGTCTGGCTAACTCGTCGGCTTTTTCATACCCGGGGATATCCGTGTGGCCGGGAACCCATTTTAAAGTAACTTTAATAGTTTCAGCAAGGTTGTTAATACTGTGTTTACAGTTTTGGACCAACCTGGACTTTAAAAGCAAGTTACCGCTTTCAGCGCAGCCTGACTATCTGAACAAATAGTCAAGTCCGAATCAGTGACTCCTATTTCTAGAAGAGTGTCGACAACCTCCGCTTGAAAAATAGTTGCGTGGTTGTCCAGACGCGAGCCGTGTTCAATGTTAAGAGCTGGGCAGTAAAAACCCGCACCTGTACGATTATCAATTTTGGAACCGTCCGTGTAGACAGTTATTCGGTTTCCATCGGGGATGGCGGAGCCGGAACTCCACTTTTCTCTCGAAGGGATACACAGAATAACTTTGGACGGTAGAAAGGTTTCTATTTGCCAATCAGATATTTTATTTACGTCTGGGGCGGTAGTTTTCACAAAATCTAGGATGGTTTCGTGTGGGACCGTCGATCCCGCATGAACCGAATTCAGGTTAATGTGAAGCCTCATCGCAGCCGTAGTCTCTAGAGCTACGGTTGACACTGATCTCATTGAACTGGTTATGCTCAGACAGAATGACCGTTGTACTTTCTCCAGCAATTTGACATTGGATTTGGTTTCTAAGGCCTTCCACCAGACAATCGAACCATAAGTAAGAATAGGGCGGATGACACTAGTATATAACCAGTGAATCATCTTCGGCTGGAGACCCCATTTCTTATCCATCGCCCCTCGACACATGCCGAAAATCTTATAGGCTTTACTAGCGCATTCTTCGAGGTGAGATTTCCAATTGAGTTTCCTGTCTAGAATGATACCAAGATACTTAACCTTGTCTTTAAGAGTAAGGCTGGTTTCCCCTAAAACTGGGAGGTTTTGAAGATTTCTTTTTTTACTGAAACAACAGATCTCGGTTTTCCTTGGATTAATGCTAAGGCCACAACCGTCTGCCCCCAGTTGCAAACGATTGCAAGAGCTGGTTGCATTAACCCGGAGAGTTCTGTTACGAATTTGCTAGTAACGAGAATAACCAGATCGTCAGCATAACAGACAACGAGGTATCCCTGTCTCGTCAGTTCACACAGTAGGTCATTCACGACAAGTAAAGTTGAGGGGTGCCCTTGTGATCTCCCAAGCATGCAAAGATATTCCTATGCTCTTGAAAGATATTCATGTGACAGCATATGTTCTATCCATCCACAAAGCAGTGGGTTAACGCTATGCTTGGCAACACGTAAATTTTTTTGGGTTATGAGAACGTTGTTAAACGCTCCCTCTACGTCTATGACGGTACCAAGCACAGATTCTTTGAAAAAAAAGGCTTTTTCCACGGTGTGAACTACCTCATGGAATTTTTTACAAAACTAATTTTATTAAGACATAATTTTGTTTGGCCTACGGCTTCGTTTGACGTTTAAAATGTCCGTGCTTTTGACATGTAAGGAAAAAGGTCTATTAGCTGATGTACCCTTACAAATTATACAAGTATTACAATTTTCTATAACCACCACGATTTTATATTTCATGAAATTAACTAATCTGATCAACATAATATTACCAATATTTACATATATAAATATTTGCAATAAATTGTAATTTTTTTAGGTCATCTATAAATTAATGTAAGGTTATGTTAAATTATCATTTATTTACGCATGCATATAAAATGAAAAAATATTTCAATTTTATAAAGTTTGAAAATATTCAGTTTTTATAAACTCTTAACATTATAACTTCGATGTGGTGAAAAAAAATAGGAACACGTGTTACAGTAGCAAAAGTACTTTATTATTCCTTAAAATGTTTTAACTGCTTTTCTGGTATTCTAATAAAAAATAACTAATATAATAAAGAACTAATATCCTAAATTCCTTAAAAAAAATATAATGCTGAAATGCTATTAAGGGTCGAGGAGCGTCAGAAAAAAGCCCGAATCGTGACGTCCCGTCATAAACAATGTTTTTTCTGAAAAAGAGCTTTTATTCTTTGTATGTATGCGTCTACACATAAAAACTCTTTGTGAAAAAGAACAATTTTATATTTTTGTATGCCAACAAAAAATTTTAAATTTTTGTATGCAAAAAATAAATATTTAAAAATTATATTTATAAAAACACTTACAAAATTGAAAATTTTCTTATGCTTTTTTTATAGTATGTATGTAGGTACACAACATTCTATGAAGGGTAATTAGTTTTGAATATTTTTTATAAACAAAAATCAAAACTATAAGATATTAAATTTTTATTGATAAGTTAGTTATTAGTTATATTGTTTTTTTTAATTTTTACTTTTTATAAATTTATAAAAAATAATTATAAGCTACTTTTAAATTAAAATTTTTAATTTTTACTTTTAAATTAAATAAATACCTAAAGTAAAAAATATATTTTTTTATAAATTTCTGAAGTCTATATAGATTACAAAATCAAACTATTCTGAACATTACAAAATCAAACTATTCTGAAATAAAAAAACATTCATTAAGTTAAAAAAAATTTACCAAATAGTGTAGTGTTTATGCTTATGATTTATATATGTTATATAGGGTTATTTGATATATATTATTTGTATACTAACTTCATCCATTTGTAACAACAATGCTACCTCAATATTCAACAGGCAAGATTGCCGACTTTGTTGAGGAAGTTAGTTTTAGGAGTTTTATATTTAAACAAGCGTGTTGCTTTATAATAAAGATAAGACTCGGTTGACTTCTGATTGAAAAGTGAATTTTTATTATAATTCTGTCTCTTTATATACCCTAATTATTTGTTTACAATTAAAATTCCTTAGAAATATTATTCCCTTTAAAACTATAATTCTTATTATTTAGATTTGGTCAGCATTTTTTACCAAAATTATTTTACTTTAATTTTACTATAAAAATATATATCTATTAATATTATAATTTTGTGCATTAGGTTTAATGCATAATTCTTATCTTTTAATTTTTTATTAAGGTGGGTGTACACCATGTATATACCGATATATTTTATTAAGGTTGAGTATACACTATCTGTGTGCTATATTCATTACATCCTTAATCCCTTTAAAAAAAAAATTTTTTTTTTGAAAATATAAATTTTTTTTTTTTGTTTTTATACAATTTATATATAGTAATTTCTTATATAATTAAAATATATCTTAAAATTTATTAAATTCAATTTTCTTTGTTTATTACTTTTAACCTATTGTTATGAATTTCTTTTATTTCATTACCTATTTTTATTTGGGTGTTTACACCTTTTAATTATACAACTTCATATTGCCCTTTATAAGGTGACTCTAATTTTTTACGAGTACCTACTTTTAACCATACAAAATCTCCTATTGATATTTTTAATGTATTCGTAGTTTTATCAAATAATTCTTTTCTTTTCTTTTTGGCTATTTCAATGAGAGTTACGGCTTTTTTATGAGCTTGTTGTAAACGAAATCTTAGTTCTTCAGCATAATTACCTATATTATAAATTGGTGTATTATTTGTTAATTTGTCATCTGATGGTAGTCTTGCGAGCTTACCAAAAACAAGTTCATATGGTGATACTTCTGTATCAGTGTGCGGTGTTGTGTTATAACTGAATACATAATATGGTATCCATTTGTCCCAGTTGAAATCTTCTACAAAAGATAATAAGTATTCATTCAGAACTCTGTGATTTCTTTCTATTGATCCAAGAGGTTCATAGTGATAACGTGTCGATGTAATATGGTTAATATCGAAGAATGAACAAATATTTTTAAATATTTCATTAACAAATTCTGTTCCTAGATCCGTTTTTAATGTTTTAAAACTTCCATATTTTAATATGAATTGTTCTACTAGTGCTCTCGCAATTGTTTTTGCTTCTTTGTTTTCTATCGGAATAGCTTCTATATATTTTGTTAATTCACACTGTATTGTTAAAATATATCTGTAATTTTTTACAAATCTCAATGGTCGTACTGTATCTATTGAAATTATTTCAAAACTGTTTGTAGGAGTTGGTGTTATTTGTATGTTTTGTTTGTTTATTTTTTGCACATAATTCGCAATTATTTATATATCTTTTTACCATTTTATTTAAATTTTTCCAAACATAACGCTGCTTTATTTTATTTATAGTTCTTTTTACTCCTGTATGTCCTCCTGAATGTGGTGAATCATGGAATTATTTTATTATTTTATTTCTTGTGACGTCACTTTCTATATTAATGGGAGCATCATATATTATTTCTAAATTTTCTTGCCTATTTTTGATTAATTTGTTAAAGATATCTTTAAAATCATTTATATTAATATGCTCAAATATTTCATCATTATTTTTAATGCTAGCGATTTTATATTTATTTTATTCATTTCAGATATTAGCTTCTCCAAAATCGTACCTAAGTATTGATATGAATTATCACTAATTTCTATAATTACTTCTTTTTCATTTATATTTATTTTGGGCAAGCTTATATAACATTTATTCTTATATTTTCCATGATTTTCATTTATTCCATTATTTCTACAGCGCTTTTTATTATTAATTTTTTTAATTTCTTTATTTCTGATATTCATGTGCAGTTCCATATAAAAAGTTGATCAGGCTTTATTTCATCTGCTTTTTCAGTTCTTATTTTCGTGTTATTTTTGTTATTTTTTATCATTGCTCGAGTTAATACTTTTACATCAGCTGTTGGAATCATGGCTTTTAAGTAATCGGAGTCTATTTTTATTCGTGATAATGCGTCAGCGTTTGTGTTCATTTTACCTTCTTTGTATATTATGTCAAATTCATAGTCACATAATTCTAATCTAATTCTTTTTAATTTTGAGGATGGGTTTTTATGTGTAAATAAGATAACTAATGGTCTATGGTCAGTTACTACTGTAAATTTTCTACCATATAAGTATGGTCGAAAAAAATGTATTGACCAATGTATAGCTAATAATTCTTTTTATATAATAGGTTTATTTATTTCATATTTGGTTAAAGTTCTGCTGGCATAAGAAATTGGTAAATCTTGACCTATTTCACCTTGTGACAGTACTGCCCCTAAAGCGAATTGTGAAGCATCAGTTGTTAATATGAATTTTTCTTCAAAATTAGGATATTTTAGTATTGGTGGATTTATTAATTTATTTTTAAGCTCTGTGAATGCATTCTGACATTCATTAGACCACGTGAAAAGAGTGTTTTTCTTTGTAAGTGAATTTAGTGGTTTTGCAATTTCTGCAAAATTTGGAATAAATCTTCTATAATAGTTACAAAATGCTGTAAATCGTCTTGTTTCATCTGCATTTGTAGATACAGGGTAGTTTAATATTGCTTCATGCTTTCTAGGATCTGTCTTAATTCCTTCATTTGTAATTAAGTGTCCCAAATATATTACCTCAGTTCGTAAAAAATTACATTTTTGTGGATTTAATTTTAAATTATATTTTCTTAATCTGCTCAAAGATTTTATTAAATTTCTATTATGGTGTTTCAAACTACATCCAAATATTATAATGTCATATACATAAAGAAAAGCTTCTACATCTAACCCCGCAAGTGCGATTGATAGCATTCTTTGAAAACTATTTGTTGATATTTTTAATCCAAATGGTAATCCTTTAAATTGATATAATCCTCTATTTGACGAAAATGCTGTTAAAGGTCTTGATTTCTTATCTAATTCTATTTGATGAAAAGAGCTAGTTAGATCTAATGTTGAAAAATATTTTGCTCTTCCTACATTTTCTAAACCATCTTCCATCTTGTTACTGGAAATTTATCGTCCATTATCTTTTTATTTAATTGTCGAAAATCTACAACTAATCTCCATTTTTTAGTATCTGTATGATCGTTTTTCTTGGGTACTATTAATAATGGTGAATTGTAAGGACTAATTGATAGTTCTATTATGTCGTCATCAATTAATTTATTTATTTCCTCTGTTTGTGCTTGTGGAAGCCTATAATTTTTTATATATATTGGATTTTCATCTAATACGGAAATTTTTTGTTTGTAAAAATTATTTGTTGTTAAAACATCTCCTGTTAAATAAAAAGTATCTGAAAATTCTTTACATATTTCAAGAATTGATTCTTTTGCGTTTTCATCTAAGTTATCTATTTTTAATTCTGTTAACAGTTTATTGTACCTTTCTTCTTTAGTTTCTAAACTATTGAACTTTCTTAAATTTATTATATGATAATTCTGTAATGGTTCAACTTTTGGTGTGATATTTTTTAGAATTACTTCATGTTCTCACGTATTTAAAATTTTTATGTGAGATACACCTTTTGCAGGTATAATAGTATTCGCTAAAAATACTCCTTTTTGTATTTCTTGATTTGTGATTACAGTATCTACTTTAACTTCTAAGTTAATTGCTTGCAACTGTTGTGTTCTCGCTGCTATTTTTATTTCCACATTTGGTAATCTGGTTATCATTGGTAAAACTATTTCCGAATTATTTATATATATACTAATCGAAAAAGTTTCATAATCAATTTTGCATAAGTTTTTTGCTAAAAAATCTCTACCTAATATTTCATCTGTTAAAATTGGAAAATCACTATTTACTATGTGAAATTCTTGTAGTATATTTTCTTTTTCAAAATTTATGTTTGCTTTGCAGTACCTAAAGAATGTGTTTCTGATTCTGTAACTCCTGTTATTTTACATTTATTTTCAGTTAGTTGAATATCAGGATATATTTCACTTAATTTTAGGATTTATATATCAGCTCCAGTATCTATTAAAAATATTGTTATTCCTTTAGTGATATCAGTGCAAATTGTTACATAATTTGTTAAATTTTTATTTAAATTATAGATTTTTATTGATTGTTGGCAATTCTTAAATTTAAGTCCGTCGATGGTTGGACGTCGGGGACTGTTTGCGCGTTTCCCGATTGGTGAATACAATGTTTGCAAAATTTGTTACATTATTAACTTGTCTGATTTTAGCTAATTCAGATTGTATTCTCAGCGGTGTGCTATTTGTTTTGAATATACTCTTAAAATTAGCTTTTAGTTGTATTAGTGTAGTGGGTGTCTGTTGTGAGCTTATTTTTATTCTAACTTTATCTGAAATTTTTGTTCTTATCACTAACTCAATTAATTTTTTCTTTTCATTGTCATCTCTTAGAGTTTCATGTATGTAATCAATTAGATTTAAAAAATTGTCTAATTTCTTTGTATCACCTTCAAATTCTGGGATTAATTTGTGCGTAACGGGTATGTCAAATGTCGCCATTTCGATTTCTATATGATTTCGTGTTTCAGTTTTTTCTGCTTTCTGAGATGGTTGAATTATCCAAAATGTTTTGTGAATAACTAATTGTAACTCGTTATAAACCTGAAAGAATTTTTCTTTATAAGTAGCTAATAAGTTTTTATCAACTACTTCTAAAATTGAATGATATATACTAGAATACTGTCTATATATATTTTTAACTTTAGTTTGCTGATTTAAAATATATTCCGCGGAAAATTTTCTATTCGGATTTTTCTTAAAGATTAATAAAATACTTTTTAAATCCTCACTTAAATTTTTAATTTCTTCCAATCTCTTCATTGGATTTTATTTATTCATCATGTAAAATAATAGTTTTAAAAACAAAAAAATTTTTATACAATAATAAATTTTCATGAACAATTATTAAAAAAAAAAAATTTTTTTTTTTTTGTAAATTAAACATTAGTTCTAGCAACTTCTTTTGCTATTTTTTTTGTTAATAAATTTTTAATATAATTATATGCTATATTAATAGCAATAATAAAAATTAACATTATTACAATAAGTTGTAAATTTGAAAATTTAAATTCATCTTTTGCATGAATATTTGCTGCACTACCATCACTATTATTTATAATAACCTCCTCAGGTTTAGCATTTTGTCCACCCATTACGTGGATCAAATTTGAGATTTTATTTATTCGTTAGTGTAGACGATAATATGAAACAAAATTAGAATTTCGTAAATTTTTAAGTGGTTTTTTTTTTATAATAATAAAGAATTTTTTTTTTTATAATAATAAAGAGTAAAAAGTTAATTATGGAGTGTTAAGTATTAAAGTTAAATGGTAAACAAACATTACCAACTCAAAAAAAATTAAGAATCATTTAAGAATTTTACAATATTTAAAATATTAAATTTATATGATTGTATATATATATATATAATATATATATACATATATTTATTTATATTTTTTTGTTTTTAAATTTCATATATATAATATTATATTTTTATACATAAGTAATTTATCTTCATATATAAGTAATTAAACATAAGTGATTTATTTTAATATATAAGTAATTTTAACATAAGTGAGTAATTTTAACATAAGTGATTTAGCTTTATATATTTTATTTTTATACATAAGTAATTTTTTTCATTATCAAAAAATTTATTTATTTGTTTTTGCATTTAATATGTTTGAATATTTTTCATATATATTCTCAAATGCTTCTGAAAATTTCTTGTCCGCCGTTTCACGTTTCTGCTTTCGTCGTCGCTGTTCTGTTTTTTGTTGCTTTTTTAATACTTTGATCTGTTGTACGAATTTCTTATTCTCTAGTGTTGTTGCTATCGCAGATAATCTGTATAAATTGGCTATCTCCTTCCTTAATTGTACATATTTTCCTCCTCTTGTCTTATTTTTGGTTGTTGTTGTAGTTGGTTCTGGTGTATTTGTTACAACTGGATGTCGTTTCTTGTATTCCTCTATGGATATTGGTTTTGGACCAATTTGGCAGCTATTCTCTCCTATGACTTTTTGTATTTTCTTTTGGTGTTCGGTGGGCAGAATCGCCATGTAGTGTTTATGCTTATGATTTATATATGTTATATAGGGTTATTTAATATATATTATTTGTATACTAACTTCATCCATTTGTAGCAACAATGCTACCTCAATATACCTCAATAGCTTGATAAAAATAAATTGAATATTCCTAAATTTAAAATAGTAATAAAATTCCGTTTTGCATAGTAAAATTACGTTTAAGTATAGTAAATTAAATAATAATTATGTAATAATGCAGTTAATGTAAATATTAAATAACTTAACCTTAAAATTCCATTTTTATAAAGTACCATTTTTTTCTATTACATAATATATAAAGTATACATAATTAGAAAAAAAATCAGAATTGATAATACATACAAAACACATTAGTTGAAATCCAGACAAAAAAAAAAAAGAGCTTTCATTCATCAAAAACTGTTTTAAAATTAACTTCAGGGCTCAAAGCTCCCTACCAGAAACTAGAGACACTAAAATCCACACATTTATTTCCAAAAATTTTTTGAAAAAAAGAGGTAATTATGTAAAAATTTCATTATTACAAAATTGATAAAAAATATCAAAAATGTAAAACATACATCCGTGAAAAATATATTCAATCTTTCTTATGTAGCAAAAAAAATACCAAAATATGTAAGGGTTTAGTCATAAAATGGGCAATAAAATGGCCCAATTTAAGGTGTTCGCACAGGTAAATGGGGTAGAAAATTAAAAAAAGCCGCGCAGCGGAACTACTGATCAGTAGTTTTATAATTACGGGCTTCTATAATTATTCAACTACTCTAAATGCATATTTGGAGTATATATTGCACCCTCTATCCGCAGAAATTAAAATTATAACTGTGATTTTATACTACTACTTACTAAATTTCCGATGCGACATTAAACCTATTTTTTGGAGCATATTCACAATTGGAAAACACATTTTGAAAACTCTTTTTCCATATTTTAGTATTTGGCGCCTCTAGCTGTAGAAATTGGAAATACAGTTACTTGCATAATATTCTACTCTGAAATACCTTTCCAACCGGCCGAATTTTGAAATTCTATCAATTGCATCTGGTTCTCAATAAATCAAGCTTTCAATCGGTTTGTCTATCATATATCTGAGTTTACATTAACCATGTGAAATAACTGGTTTTTATTGTTTACACCGAACGGACAGACGGACAGACAGACGGACAAAAGCGTTAGCATAAGGGATTTTTTTTTAGAAAAAGCCCTAAAAAGTAAAATACCTATCCAGGAAATTTATATATTCTTGATATGTTATAAAAAATTCGTGGAAGAAAATGTTCACTGGTTTTGAATAAAATGGGCAAAATAATTCCTCTAAAAAACACTAAACTGCGCTCCTCGAGCCTTAATTAATGAAAAATATTACATCACAGATACCTACAAGAATTCTTATTCTAATATCTCTGATAGTACATACCCAATAAATTTACCTTCCCATTTCAGAAAATACAATATTGCAATTTGAAATTTTTAATAGATGGCAGTAAAAACATTATAAGGAACTTTTGCTACTGTAACACGTGTTCCTATTTTTTGCACCACATCTCCAAAATTTTGTCTACAATTAAATCCATTTTTAAAGCTTTTTAAAAAAAAATCCTTTATGTTAACACTTTTCTGTCCGTCTGTCTGCCTGCCCGTCTGTCCGATGTAAACAATAAGGAGTTATTTTACATAGTAAATGTACATATACACTTATGATAGACCCGCTGATGAAAAGTTTGATTTATGCAGAACCAGATGTTATTGATAGAATTTTAAAATTCGGCCGTTAGGCGGCGCTATTTGTATTTGGCCCAATTATCTTTTTCCAAATAAAATTGTAATTACATATAGTAAATGTACACAAAAAGTGAAGTTTGACCACTCGTTGGACAGGTATTTATGATGCGATGCTTGTGACATTTCCAATTTCAGCCGCTAGACGTGCGCAATGTCAGAATATCGTAGATGGTCATTTTAAAAATATAATTTCGAATAGCACAAAACCGAAAAAAAGATACAAGTCTGCACAAAAATCTAAGAGTATCAACTCGTTGGAAATTTATTTAAGAGTAGAATACGATTCAAGTAATCATATTACCAATTTCTGCCGCTGGAGCCGATGATACCAAAATATCTTACATTTTAATTTATAAAATGTAATTCAGAATAGTAAATAACCCCCAAAAATTAGGATTGACACCGAATATGAAAGCTATTAAATAGTACAAGAGAATCAGAATCACAGTTAATATAATTTTAATTTATGCAGCTAGAGAGCGTAACATATAATAAAAAAATTCAGTTACCATGTTGAATGTTCAAATGGGAAGAAATAAAATTTTCATCATACTAGTAATTAAAAGAAGCCCATGGTTGCGAAACTACTGCGCAGTATTTCAGCTGTGCGAAATTTTTTAATATTCGAATACATACCTAGTTATAGTTTGAAGGTTGTATTTAATATAAGTATAAATAAATGTATAATAATAAAGTATGTATATTTCTGAAATGTCACTGTGTTGTGTGAATAGCATTAAAGATTTTGTGAAAATAGTACATTACATAGAAATATGGTTACATAACAAAAGAGACATGCGTATTATTTTTTAGATAATTTTTATGTGGTTACAACATTTTTTTTGTGGTTACAACATATTCATTTTTTAGGTACATTATGTGTAATGATTGCATTATGACAATTGAATGAAAAGCTTAAAATAAACGCTTTCCCGCCAAAAACTTAATACCAACGTTATATACATTTACCATAATGATTGCAATAGTATAACTGTTATCAGTGTTTATTTATTAAGATCAGAGTTAAAATATAGTCAGAAACTTTCTATTTGGGTTACTAGTTCAAAGCTTAATGATGCTAAATATATATCCATATATCTAGTTCCTAAAAAGGGACCAATGTATTTTGTTATAAAAAATGGTTTTATATAGATTACAATTTGTATATGTAGTTAAGATACATACATCTATGTGCATACATATAACTTCCCAGAATTAATAGGTATGATATATTATACATATTTTACATAATAAATTAATAAATGCTTAGCTTTAAAGGCCTAAACAGAATCAAAGATACAACGACAAACTACAACTGTCAAATTAGAAATATACGTAAATCATATGATGCTCACACAATCACGGCGTTGGCGTATCTATTTCTAATTTTGTCGTCGCGCAAAAAATATTTTATAAATTATTAATAAAAAAAAAAATTGTGGAAAAAATTCATTATTTTGTATCCGGTCGTTGACGCTCTGATTGTGTTACCTTAGAGCGATGTCGTCCAGTGACAATTGTATTTGTATTTGTAGTTTGTCGTTGTATCTTTGATTCTGTTTAGGCCTTTAGAATTATATATATTTGAATAAAATTAATAATCAAAAATTTATTTTTAAATCATTCAATGGAAATCAATTATTTATTGAAATTAAAATTAAAATAATTTAATAATTATTAAATTATATCGTTGGTTTTATTGAAATTAAAATTAAAATAATTTTTTTTTCAGTTCCATGTAATATTATTTAATTAGAAACACCTACCATTTCCGTATCTGACAAACCCACGATAGTTTGAAGTAATTAGTAATTTGGAAAACTTTAGTTATTGCTTTTATCACATTGCATGTGTCATTAAAATCAATCTATTATACGATTTTTGATTTTGGCATATAATGCAATACTTAATTCTAATTTCATACTTTGCTTAGCAAAATTTTAATTATATTTCTCAATTTTTCATCGACAATTCCAAAGGTTTATAGCCTCTGTGCAATTAAAAACTTGACTTTCAATACTAAAGCTTTTTGTTCGGATTTCGTATTTGAAGTTTGAGTATTTTGGTTTTTATTTTTCTTAATTTTAGGTATTCTTCCGATATAATCATTTGTACATTATATGATACTTTCAAATTACGTTTCATGATTTTTGGTTAAAGCTGATTTTTTAGATACCAACTTATTTGTATTACAAAATATAAATGAAAAAGTAATTATCTTTTACAATTGTGTGTGTTTGTGTCTAGATTGGATTTACAAGTTTAAGATGAAAGAAAACTGAAATAATTTATATATTTTTTGAAAGGAAAAAGAACGACAAAGACGACGACAATAACGACGCCAATGAAAAATCCATTTACTGTCCATGTATTTATAAATACAGAAGAAAAACTTTCTCCATATTGCGACGGTACATAAAAGCTTATTCTGCAAAAAAAATTATAACATTGGTCTTAACAATTTTCAGTTGATGGTTAGTAAAGTTAGTAGCTATTCACTCAAAAGAAAAATAGGTTTGATCAAAAGTGAAAAATGTATTCTATCCGTGAACATTTTGATTAATTAAAAAATAGTTTTATATTGCAATTAAACAAAAAAGGAAAAAAAAATCTAAGTTTTCAAAATGACCTAAAAACAAAAATATTGGGAAATTTATAGATATTTTATGGTATTTTCATTGCATCTCGTGATCATTACTAAAAATAAAAATCTTAACGAATACAGTCATAACATATTTCTCTTCTTTTCTATTTATTTATTTTTTCAAAAAAATAATATCAATATTGTTATATTTTCTGATGATTAGTCATCCAGTTCATTTTGTTTCGTGCTAATATCACAATTTACCAATCTTTTTTTTTGTTTTTGCAATATTGTAAAAAAAATAATTTAAATTTTTATTTATAATTGTTGTTAATGATAATGAAAATGTTGTCGAGAAAATCTGTATATACAATATCCGAATGTCCTTGAAAGGAGACATCAAAATTTATATAAGAATGAAAAAAAAATATATAAAAACTTGTTCAAATAAATTTTTAATTTGACAATAAAAATATAAATAATTTTATTATCTTGGTTTTTTTAAAATAATAAAATAACAATAAAAATACAACTAAATTTTTTCTGCTAAGTGATAATTATAATTTGATGTAATTTGTTTATATAATAAGGATTAAATATAAATAATAAAAAATATGTCCTTGAATATATAAATAATGTGTGTTTTAAGTGAAAATTGGTAGTAAAGAAGAAGATATTTTATCATTATAGTATATTGTTTTTAATTTCCTGGATTAGAAATTGGAGATTTAAAGAAATACTGTTTGTAATCTAAGATGTGCTTTTTTTGGTGAAAGAAATAATGATAACAAGTTTTAAAATAATAATGTAATGATAAAGAGAATGAAAGTTTATGTAAAGGGTAATTGTCATTATAATAATTTATAATCGTTCTTACAAAAATATGAGCTACAAGTCATTATTTCAAACAATATTGTGAAATGAATAACAGCATAAGTGATAAGGTTTTAGACAATTTATCTTTAAGGTATTATTTAATTTAATCACTAAATTGGGATAAGGCCCAATAAGATATTTTAATTAGAGAAATCATATAGGTAAAATTTGATATTTTTTTACCAACGATATAAGTTTCTAGGAACTATAGTATTTTTATTTACATATATAGTAGATATGTTACCTTACGAAGATAATCGATTGCGATTGCCCAACCTTAAATATCTAGAAAGTGATATGCATTTTTTATCCTATAAACAAATAACATATGATTTTCAAAGTATTTCTTTTATATATTTTCAAAAAGTCACAACCAAACATTTATATTCATTGTTAAAAATTGTTAATAATTAAAACCCATCCATACACACTCGGGCGTAGTGTAATTTCCTATACAAAATTCCATCGTGAAAAATAGAAATGAAAAATTCCGCTGATATTTCACAGGGTTGGTAAGCAGTTCATCGTGAAAATCTTCGAATTGCCAATAGATGGGTCCAGATTTTTAAATTTAATTGTTTTCACTTTCAAGTTTGTCAGGCAAATTGACAATTTATATTTTTCTCCACAAAAAATTTCTTCATACTTTTTGACATCTATTTCACGGAGAGTTTGGAGACCGTGTCCAAATTTCGCACCTCTCGAGTATAGTATGGGGGTTTATAATAATATATTGATTAATTTTTAATTTGATTCTAAAAATTTGGATATTATTTTATTATTCAAAAATTGTTTCTGATAGAGAAATTTAAAATTGAGTTTATTTGACATATAAAATTATATCTTATACCCTTTTACACAAGCCTTTCTTCGTTCATGTTTCATGTTTTCCTGCATCCCTTTTTAACTCATGTGAAAGAAAAAGACATAAAAAGTAAAACCATATTCATTTTTACACGAATCTTTTTTCATGAAAGTAAATTTTTTTTACAAATCGTCAAAAAAAGTAAATCATAGTAAATGCGAATTTAAGTTTAAGGAGTATAAATCAAAGGTTTAATAAATTTTAATAAAACTTTTTACATATTTTAAAAATGATTCGAAGAATTTACTTAAAACCAAAAGTTCTTAAAGTAATATAGCATTCTTTAAATTTAAATAACAAAATTTGGAAAATTGAATATGTTTCAGAAGCTTGTCAGTTACTATTTAGCACATTTATGTAGCATTTATATACTGAATTATTATAATTATCATTAAAGTCAAAGAGAGTCATCAGTCTTCTCCTTTGATTACTCAATATTTCTCTTATTTATTAACTCCCTTTGACTTTAATGATAGTTATTTTGACAAATTAAATCAAAACAAACTAGATATGGCAAGGAATGTAAAGTGTCATCATAATGCTTAATTTGTATAAAGAATAAGAATTATATTCAAAATTGGCTTCCTTTGACCATATGATGTAATTATTTTATAGATATTTATATTTATATATTAATTGTTGTCCTCAATTTACACAATTATTATTATTATTATATATATTATATATCTAATAATTGTTTTCGTAAAAAATTTACTCAAAATAACACACACATTTTTTTTAACAACTCTACTGGTTTTAAAATTTTTTAGTTTTGTTTCCCTTGTCCATATTGGTTTTTTTTAAATTGACACTAAATTGAATAAAAAAAATCGTATTTTTCTCAATTTTCGTTCATGACCTTTTATGTCGTTTTTTCGTGTTCTAGAAAGATATAGAAGAACTTACAAAAAGCATGAAACATGAAACATGAACGAAAAAGGGCCTATGAGAAATATGGTGTATTAAAATTATAGTTAACAATCAGATCATTCATCTCAGTGACTGAAAGTTTCTGATATTTTGTAGGATATTGTAATAGCTTATATATCTTATAGTTGGCTAATTAAGGCATGTTTGGGTTTGTTTATGATCAGTTAAATCTACTATTATTCTTCCATATTTACATATAGCATTAAAGAATAAAATTCATTTAATTTTATAACACATTTGCAATCACATTGGTAAGAAATGTGCATATTAGTTTTACTTTCTCTGATCCGTCCGTCTGCCCGTCAGTTTACACAAACTTCTACATCTATTAAGATACAGTTTTAACCATGGATAGAGAATAGTAAAATAATAGGTCCAGTAGAAATTTTCTTCTATCTCTTTGCCCCTTCGAGTTATTCAACTCATTTGCCCTTCGAGTTATTTGCTCCAAGATCGAAAATTGCCAATATTGAAGATCTAAAAATTTTTTGAGGTCTGTAAAAGCAATACATAGTAAAATCTTTTATCTTTTTAGTAAAAGTTACAAATTATATAAAATTTAATTCATTCTTGTATAAAAATACCAATATCTCAACACAACACAAAAAAGGCGACCCTTTAAAGTACTAGTATTAGCACTGCTTTGCTTAGTCTTTCGAAGTGGGAGGGAAGGCGGTTTAGCAGGATAAAGAGTTCGAAAGGAGGTAAGAGCTAACAACCTTTTTGAATAACTGCAAGTCATATTCAGGTGGAAATAAATTTGACGGCAGTTGGTTCAATAGCCTTGATGTACGTGGTAAAAAGGAATTCCTTAATCTTGATGTGCGACACGAGGGAAGTTCAACATAGAATTGATGAGACTGACTTGCTGACCGCGTGCTTCTTTGAAAAGCTATTTTCGGTGGCATGATGTTTTTGATTTCATCCGAACACTCGTTCTCACCAACCACATACAAGGATAAGGCGCTCACATTACGTCTGTGCTCAAGTGTAGCTAGACATCCAGATACATTTTTATCACCGATCAATCTGATGACCTGTTTCTGTATTCTATCAAGATTGAGCAGCGCAGTTCACGATGCACCCGCCCAGATATGAGAATTATACCCGAGCTGTAGATGTGCAGGATATCTTCAGGGGAAAAGATCTTACATATACCTAGATAACAAAGGCATTTGGCTGCATTTTTAGCGGTGTCAAATACATGGTCAGACCATGACAGCTTGTTATTTGTAACATACTTTGCCCACACCCACAGAAGGTAATGGGAGGGGCGGATACTATAGGCTTCGTTGACAACAGACATCTTTGAGATTTACACGCCTTAAATTCAACTGTATTATTGAGACCCCACTCAGTAATAGTAGCTAAATCTGATTCCAAACTTTCCTTCATACCTCTTCTTTTTTCAGCCACTTCATTTCAGAGGCTTTTCCAAAAAAATAACTATGATCCAGTGTACTGTCATGAGGGAAGCTATGTAATGGATTTTAGGTAAGGGAAAGAAGGGCATTGATGAGGATGATAGCCTATGCTGGGGTTCCGTTGGAAAGGAAACCATCCCACAATACGCGGATTGAACGATTTGTTAGGAAACTTTCAGTCCAAGATGTGAAAGCTGCTTCCAGACCAATAGCACGCAACTTGGTTAAAGGAGCTGCATGCCAAACCCTGTCAAAAGCCCTAGAAATGTCAAGTGCCACAATTGCTGATTCTCCGTACCTATCAATTGTTTTTGTCCAAATATCAGTAACGTATGTCATTAGGTCACCTGTAGAGCTGTAGAGCGACGAGGCTGAAAGCCATATTGCCGATCACTAATAATGCCATTACTACTGTGGAGATATTTCATCAGCTTGTGGTTAATTAACACTTCCATGACCTTTGAAACAGTTGATTTTTAATGTTATGGCAATTGGTCTGTAGTTTGAGGGATTGCTAATATCACCCTTTTTCGGAATCGGCTGTACATGGGCTATCATCCATGATGATTGATAAGTACATGAAATAAATACAGGTGAAATAAATTGCGCAGGGGTACAGCCAGGGTGCATGCACAAATTTTCACGACTCGAGGTGGTATGCCATCAGGTCCCGTAGATTTGTTGATTTGTATACACTTTAGTACCTGTAATACTGTACGAGTGCGAAAGTTTATTCTTCGTGAGGTTGCACCTTGTGATGAAAGCACTGCAATGTTTAGCACAAAAAAAACAAACCAACATATATAAGTCTTTTGTTAGAAATTCTATAAAAAAAATGTCGGTTTTAATAGCATATGATTACAATTTATATTTTTTTTTAAATATTACGTCAATTATTATTATTTCCTAATTTATATATTTTAACATTTAAGAAAACCAGCACATAAAACGATTGTTATAAAAGCCAAATAGGTTTCTAATGGGAATTATAATCAACGGTGTACTCTTATGATTTAGATTTTAGATTTCAGATTTTTCAGATATCCATACATACTTAAGCTTGATTTTCATCGCACTGCTTTTTGATTTTCATTATCATGCATTTGATGGACGTCGAGCAGACCGAGATAGAAAATACATATTTTCCTGTAGTTTGATAGAGAGAGAAAACCATTCCAAAATTTGACATTCACGTCTTTGTATAGCAAATATTTTGACATTGGGTTCTTTTTATAGCAAAATATGTACTTTCACATACTTCCCAATAAAAAGATGCCAATGTCAAATAAAAAAGATATGATTGTCAATTTATTTTTGAAAATTGTTTTTGATTAATGAGTTATTTAAAAAAAAAATTATTTAATCTTTTACCACATATTCTGTTTGGCTCTTAAATCAAACGAAATCGTGAGAGAAAAAACTTCCAAAAAATATTTAATCTTTTTTTAAAGCAACTGAGACAAAGAGAAGACATACATTGTAATTATACAGTGTAACATACATTTCTTATTATTTGTGCTTTGATGGTTTGTTTTTCAGTTTTTCTTTTGTTTTTGATTTGATTTTTATTTATTGGGAAATCGTGGAGTTGAAAGGAAGTTTTTGTATTAGATTTTTGATAGATTTTTTTTGGATATTTATTGATTATTAGTATTATTATTATTGTTACTACTTATTATTACTAGTTTTCAAATTATTGATTAATTACTATTATTATTATTCTTATATTACTATTTTTCTTATTATTGATTAATTACTAATATTATTATTATTATTATTATCATGGCCGGCTTGATATATTGCCAACGATAAAATAAATTCGGAAATGATAAAAATTGGTAAAGAATTATTAACAGAAATAATAACATATATTTTTAATGAAATAATAATTCCTACACAATGGAAGTGTTCCTACACAATGGAAACAATCTACTATGATCTTACTACATAAAAGAGGTGATAAATCAGATTTAAATAATTATAGGCCAATAAGTATTTTATCAACAATTTACAAGATATTTGCCAAATGTATGTTTCGAAGAATGAAAATCAATTTTAATATAAATCAACCAATAGAACACGCTGGTTTCCGATCCCATTTCTCAACAACGGACCACTTACAAGCTATGAACCAACATATAAAAAAAGATCAGAATACCAGAAAAAGATATATATTAATTTCATAGATTTTTACAAAACTTTTGATTCAATCGAACGCAACATAATTTGGGAAGCTATGCAAAAGCAGGGAAATATATCTATGTTCGCAGAAAGTGCAAGTCATTAATAGAACAAAAACTAAATTAATAACAAATGCAAAAATATAAAACTACAACCAGAATATCTTGAATATTGTGAAGAATATATTTACTTAAGCCACGCTATATCATTTAAAAACAGAGAAGAGAAGGAAATTGGACCCCGAATTATAAATAGTTAGAAACAATTTTGGGGAATAAAAAATTTACTAAACTCGAACAATTAGTACAAATGACAGAAAACATCTATTTGATAGGACAGTATTGCCAGTATTAACATATGAAGCTCAAACTTGGAATATGTCTTCAAGGCATAATCAGAAAATTCAGGTAAATCAGAGAGCTATATAAAGGTCATTGTTGAAAATAAGCAGAAGGCAAAGAATTTCAAATGAACAAATTAGAAGAAAAACTAATTTCATGGATGCAATCGACAAAGCAAGACCATTGAAATAGCAATGGGCAGGTCATATAGCCAAAATGAATGGGCAGGTCATATAGCCAAAATTCTAACCGAATGGATTCCAAGAGGTGGTTTGAGAAAAGTAGGTCTGCAAGCAAGGAGCTGAAGAGACGATCTTAACAACATTAATCCGAGATGGGAAAGAATATTTATATATTAAATCGAACTCTTGTATGTGTGCGATAAAAAACAAAGCGAAATTCATTGATGTTAACCCACTAAATACAAAAAAAGAAAATAAGTTTTCATATTTTTTCAATGTACAAACAATTTCTTGACTCACTGCATTGCATATATATAATAAGGACTTTTTAAGAAAAATTCCCTTATAGTTAACGCTTTTGTCCGTCTGATGTAAACAATAAAAACTAGTTATTTCACATAGTTAGTGCACATTCAAGCTTATGTGGGACCCACCGATGCAAAGCTTTATTTATTAAGAACCAGATGTAAATTGATAGAACTTTAAAATTCGGCCGGTAGGCTTCGCTATTCACATTTATCCAAAACACCTTTTTGCGAATAAAACTAATTTGACTACACGTTAGAAAGGTATTTAAAAGTAGAATACGATGCCAGTAAGCATATTTCAAATTTCTACCGGTAGATGCGCTGAATACTAAAATATGTAAAATGTTAATATTAAAGAAGTGATTTTTAACAGTCCATAAGCCCTAAAAATTAGGTTTAATGTCGCATCTGAAAGGTAGTAAGTGGTAGTATAAAACCACAGTTGTTAT
This sequence comes from Empis stercorea, assembly GCA_949752835.1. Lineage (NCBI taxonomy): Eukaryota > Metazoa > Arthropoda > Insecta > Diptera > Empididae > Empis > Empis stercorea. The sequence continues at coordinate 32,556,126 of OX457088.1, forward strand.
AATTTTAATTTCTACCATTTCTAATATAATTATAATGTTTTTTTATAATGTTATTTAACTTGGTGAATCTTTACCAAAAGTCACGCATTCCCATAGTGTGATTATTTGCCGCTAGATGGTAGTAAAATACAAGTAAAAAATTGTAATTTAATATAGTAAATGTGTACCAAAAATGAAGTGTGACTACTCGCTGAAAAGGTAATTAAGAGTAGAATATGATGCTAGTAACCGTATGTCAAATTTCTACCGCTAGAGGAGCTGAATACTAAAATATGTAAAATGTTGATTTTCAAAATATGTTTGCTAATTGTCAATAAGCTCCAAAAAATAGGTTTAATGTCGCATCTGAAAGTTAGTAAGTAGTAGTATAAAATCACAGTTGCTATAATTTTAATTTCTGCGGATAGAGAGTATAACATACAGTTACTCACAAAATTGAGCATACATCAATAAGCAAGACACATATTCTTGTATTTTACATGTTAAAATATGTATTTTTAATAAAATTCTTTTAATTTTGCAAAATATATATTTTCTTTAAAATTATTTTACGAAAAAAATTAAACTATAGTAATATTAACCCTATTTTTACAACAAAAGAAAAAAAACTTAATTTTCAACACAAAATTGAACGAACACTTAATTACTATTTTTTTACAAAAATTAAAAAATTGTGTATTTTAACAAATTTAATACTTGGTGTGACCACCATTAGCATCTAGAACTGCTTGTAAGCGACGTGGCATCGATTATACCAACTTTTTAGTAAAAGGGGGAGGGATATTTACCCAAACTTCCTGTATTTTATTTTTTTATCATTTCTGTTACTGGTGTTACTATTTTTCAATCTGATCTTCAATTCTTCCCACAAATTTTCGATCGGGTTAAGATCTGGAGACTGCGGTGGGGTTTTTAGTTGTTTGTGAGCATTGTATAACAACCACTCTCGCACTGTGTTAGAAATGTGTTTTGGGTCGTTATCTTGTTGGAAGTAGAATTGTGAAGGCAAACTCAATTTTACTGCAGATTGAAGTAAATTCCGTTTAAGAATATCAAGATATTTCATTTTGTCCATAGTTGTATCAATAAATTCATAACTTCCAGTACCACTAGCAGCCATAGAACCCCACAACATATCACAGCCTCCTCCATGTTTTATAGTCGGGCACAAATTTTTACTCCTGAGTTCCGTATTAGGCTCCCTCCAGACGATTTGCCTTCCATCGGAACCAAATAAATTAATTTTCGCTTCGTCCGTGAACATAACGTTATTCCAAAAACTTTGCGGCAAATTTAAATGTGTTTTAGCGAACTCTAAACGTTTCTTTGGATTTGTTAATGAAATGTACGGTTTTTCGCGGGCAACTCTTCCATGTAAATTGTTTTTACTCAAAACATGACGAACTGTTTCTGTTGATAGTGGCTTTATAATTAAAGTAGACATTTCAGACGTCAATTTTGGAATACTGGTTTTAGGATTTTTTCTAATTTCACGAACAATACATCGTTCATCCTGGACAGATAGAATTTTCTGCCTACCTCTGCCAGGACTATTTTTTAACGTACCTTCGAATTTCCATTTATTTATAATTTTGTATAATAATAATAATAATAATAAATGTATCTTTATTCTTCTATTTTTATATAAATTACAATGCATGTTAAAGTACAAAGCTCTTGTTTTTTTTTAAAGAAAGAAATTAATAATTAAATTATTGTATATTTTATAAAACTATAATTATGTAATTAATTGCAATTATTACATTTAAAAATAAACAAAAATAAGTGCTTTTCATAACACTAAAGACCATATATATAAAAGAAGAAAAAAGTTAGTGGGCAATCTGTATTAAATAAATAATTGTGGCGAATGCCCCATCAAAATGAAATAAATAATAGTAGCTGTGTATTTTTCAAACATGTCAGGGTAAAGGTTTGAAAAAAACAATAAGCATCATATATTCTGGGGTGGTAGCCTCAAAAACGTGACGACTGTTTTTTTTTTTTGACGTTTCGTCACAACTGGTAGCCTCAAAAGCGATATCGACTATTTTTGTAGTCGATAACGCCAAATTTTTGAACGACACCAAAATATGTGTCGCTTATGTGTTTTGTGATGGTCATAAAATAAATTAATTATTTAATTATTCATTATTTTTAATCATTCATTTAAATTAATGATTTAAAAATCACTTCATCTAATATCACACAGAAACTTTCTTTGCTTAGTCTATAATATTCCTGAAAACTTTAGAAACAATATAAAAATGTTTATCAGTTATAAAAAAAACATTAATTTACGCTTTTTCTTTTAACCCAAGTGGACTACTTCTATCTCTTAAAATTCTTCTTTCCTGTGTTCTACACAATCCTCATCGCTATCTTCCATAAAAAAAAACATAATTTTAATTTTACTTTTTATATTTATTTCACAACACACTTTATTTTAAATTTATTTTATTTTTTTGAATTTATAAACTGTTAACTTTTGTTTATATGTCAAAAAACACGTCAAATTCATAAAATGTAGTACATTTGTAGTAGAATTAAAATGATGTACTTTGGCAATACTACTTCAAAAGCGTTTCGTTTTTCAGGCTACCAAACAAGTAGTCGTAAATCGACTAAAAAAAACAGTCGTCACGTTTTTGAGGCTACCACCCCAGGTTTCATAAATTTGAACAGGTGAGACCGGTTTGTCATAATTTTACGGTTTGTCATAATTTTAATTTTACGTAGATATGATAATTTTTTTTATTCGTATATATGAATAGTTTTAAAAAAGGCTAAAAACATCTTAGCAACATATATTTTTAATTTTTTTTATATTTTTACAGTATTTTTAAAAAAATAAATAACTAAAAAAAGATTTTTTCTCTAATTTTGTTTGTACCGCCATCTGTTTGTCAATTTCCATATAAAATCTATTTGGGTCTCGTTTTGCTGATCCAGATAAATATCTGGGTTATGTTGTTGTTGTTTTATATATAAAAAATCAGACCTTGATCCTGACCCAATTGAAAAAAACACAGCTAATATTGAAATGAAGTCGGGTTATTCATTTTTAATTTTTAATTTTATTTTATGTTAAAGAAAAAAGAAATACTACTACGATATGAGATAAAAACATAAATTAAGCAGCGACAACATTTAGTAAATTTTCTATTTGAATATGATTATACTTTAAGATCCATATTTTAACTTCACGCAGAAAGTGCGATAAAAATAGAATTCGTCTAGTAGCATCCGATAATGTGTTGTATAGTTTCGGACCAGTTATTGTAAAAAACCTTGAAAAATGAGTAGTATTATATCTAGGTGCCATTACTAGATTTCTATTATTTTTTCTTAGGTTATAGTTCCATAAATATCTATAATGATAAGAGCCCCCACGGACGTAGAAGACCTTTAAAGTTTTGTAATAATATAAATGTCTCAATAGTAGAACTTTTAAATTCTTAAACAAATCAAAGCTGGCCCAACGACTTTTTTTTTACAAATTATTCGATAATATGTTTCTGAGCAATAAGTAAAGGCTGAATTTTATTTAAATAAGCTCCACCACAACAGACTATTCCATGTTGTAGCTTGGAGTGAAATAAACCATAATAAATCATTAACATAACTTTCTTTGAGCAGTGTTTACTTAGAAGATAGCTATTTCTGATAGTTGTTAAAAAATATTTTTTTAAATTAGCACAGTGTACTGACCAATTCAATTTATTATCAATAGTTATTCCTAGATATTTGAATGATTCAACAATTTCTATTTTAAAACAATCCGACGAGCAATTATAATTATCATAAAACGAATCTAAATTGCCCCTATGTTGATAACAATAATCATAAAACTTAGGAAATGTTTTACAATCTGAAGAATGGTAACAAAAATTATAATTAAGTTTTTGCACACCCGAAGTACTGAAGAGCATAATTTTTGTTTTGCAGCTAATAATTAGTTTATGCTTATCACACCAATTTCTTAACAAATGTAGATCATAATTAATATTGGCAATGAGATTTAACAAATTTACACTACTGTATGCACAAACCAAATCATCTGCAAAAGCTGTAGTTTTAGATTTAAATTTTTGCTTTAGTAATGAATTAATAAATATCAAAAACAATATTGGACCCAGTACTGACACTTGCGGAACGACGATATCAATATTTTTAGTACTACTGTATTTGTTATATATTTTAACTCTTTCAGTCCCATGGCTTAAATAAGAACAAAACCAGTCATAAATAAACCCTCTAACTCACAAAATTGACCAGCCTTATAGATTTTATTTAGTAATAGTTCGTGATTTACCATATCAAAGGCTTTGGTAATATCAACAAATAGAGCTGCGGTATTATTCTTTTTATTCACACCACCATAAATATCCTCACAAAATTTTAATAGAGCGTCTTCAGTAGACTTTCCTTCCCGGAAACCAAATTGATTATTACTAAAAAAAATCCACACCGTTCAGATAATCTAGCATGCGTTTTTTAACAGCCTTTTCAAATATTTTCGCGAATGTTGGTAAAATCGAGATTGGTCTAAAATTACTCACATTATTACGATCACCTTTTTTAAATAAAGGGATTACTTCAGCAGCTTTGGGTGCAGTCGGAAAAATTCCAGTAATAATACTGTTATTAAAAACATGTGCCAAAATATCAACTATATTGAAAGAAATATTTTTCAGTGCTGCAGCAGAAATACCGTCTCCTGTACTTAAAGGCGAGTTTTTATGCGACATTATAATTTTATGTAATTCTGAAGAAGTTATAGGTGCAAAAAAGAAACTATCACTCTGAAAATTATCTTCAAGAATTTCATCAGAGCATAATTACAAGAATTTGAACTTTTAATAGAAGTTAAGTTATTAGCTACAGAAACAAAATGCTCATTAAATAAATTAGCAACTTTTTCGGTACGAGATATTTTATACCCTGATTACCCTGATTTCATTTCTATTTAAAATACTATTCACAGTCCTCCATTCACCGCTAACATTACCAATATTTTTGTTGAGTTCATTAGAATAATAGTTATTTTTGCATTCCGGAATTTCAGTTTTCAATTCTTTACATAGCTTTAAATAAATTTTTTTTAATCTATTGTTACCTGGATATCTAATTAATTTTTTCCTTAATATAAATATAATATAATATAATCATTTTTGTATTGTAGAATGTGTTCGCCCAACAATTTCTCCAAATTCACGTAAGGACTTTCCTTTACAACTCAACTTAACAATAAGTTCCCTGGTAGAAATACTGTTTGCTTCCTTTTATATCCCATTTTGGCAATATAGTAAAAATATAGTAATTAATTGCAGCAAATTTACTAACAACGTAGAACGTAAAATAATGACTCTCCCTGAATATATTCGGTGACTTCACTATATATACTCGGGGATTTCCCGGGTGCCGGGTGTACGCTCAATTTTGTGGTTTAAAAATGAAGTAATTTTTTTCTTTTGTTGTAAAAATAGGATTCATATTACTATAATTTAATTTTTTTCGTAATAATCGGGACACACAGGACCGAAAACTCAGTTTTCGTGTTTTCAAAGTTCAAAAATGGAAATTCATAAGGTTTAGTACAGTTTTCAGGAATAAATTGAAAACACGAAACCTACAAATTTTTCAGGTTTTCACGAAAATATATTTTAGCGCCATCTATTACAAAATAGATGATATGTATTTTTGAAGTAGGCATAGCTAAGTTTCCATACAAAGGTAGCCATTTTTTTGAAAAATCAAAAAAAAAAATCGAAAATTTTTAAAAAAAAAGAAGAAAAATTAAATTTTATTAAATAATTTTTAATATAATTAAATCAAAATTTGACATTAAAAACAAATAATTACTATTTGTAATTTTTTTGGTTATTAAGTAGAGTTGTTTAAATAAATAATTTTCATAATTTGACATTCGAAAACGAAATCGCGCTCCATTTTGGTGTGTCACTATAAAAGTTTTTAGATCTAGTTTTCGCGAAAATCTTAGGTTTTCAATTTTGGTGTGTCCCGGGTATAAAATAAGTTTAAAGAAAATGTATATTTTGAAACTTTAAAAGAATTTTATTAAAAATACATATTTTAACATGTAAATTACAAGAATATTATTGGTGTACTTATGGGTGTACGCTCAATTTTGTGAGTTACTATATACTTAAAATATGTTACAGTAGTTGAATTTAAAAAAAGCCCATAATTATAAAACTACTGATCAGTAGTTCGGCAGCGCGGCATTTTTTTTAATATTATATTTTCCACAAGCATAAAGCATTATAAATTATAATAATATATAATAAAATAAACATTGAAATATTAAATCATCAGTATTTTTGTTTCGCCATTAATTTAATACATTTAATATAAAACATCGTTCAATACTTATAAGGTCAAAATATCACACTTTTACTTCATCCGTGAGTCCCGAGGGGCACATGTATTTTTTTTCATATTCTGGGAAATTGATTTTTCTTTGTTCTATTTCGCATAATATTTCACTTATTTTTATAACATTTAAAGATTGCGTACACAATGGCGAAATTTAATGGCGAATTTTTTTAAAGGATGGATATATGTATATATTTATGTATAAGTGCGGTAGAGACAGCAATGTCGTACACAAATATTTTTGGACGTCCAATTTTCGAAATTTAATTTCGAATTGGACGTCCAATTATGGCACAAGACGTCGGCTCTCATCTTGTGCCGTAATTGGACGTCCAAAAGATGAGATTTTTTAGAAAAACTATAGATGGCGTGAATATTATATATATACAAAATTATATTTTGTCAAATTAGTTTTTTTATTTTATAGCTAGGTATTTACTGAAAAAAAAAGTTGCGAAAATTGTGAGCAAAATATCATATTAAAAATATGTAAATATAATATAATAAATATAATATAACTGAGTACCATGTGTATATGACAAAGCAAAAACTAAGCCCCTGGTAAAATTTTCTATATAAAATCATACTTTTTTTTAACTGAGTACTAAGCTTTAGGTAAAAAAATGGATGATTTTTTTTCAAATAAATTATTTACATTGTCAAGCAATATTTTTTAGGAATATCAAAAAGCTCCTATAATTTTTTGGAATGCCAACTAGATGCTATAAATTCTCAAACCATAATTATGTTTTTGTTTCATTCTTTCATTAGGCGAATTTTAGCATGCTATCTCGTTCTATTTTGTCTAAAAAATATAAGTTTCGTCATTGTCTATAAACCTTACATTATACGGTATACATTTTTAAGATAAAATTTTAAGATAATTATTTTTATGTTTTTTATATTATTTAATTTTGAAAATTGAAACAATATTGGATTGTTGTTTTGATTCGTACTGCGCAATCTCTCTAAATTAATGTCTGTCATTTGCAGCGCACTTCTTGATTGATTAAATTTACTTTTTTTTTATATAAATATTGCATGTCCCAGTCCCAACCGTAGTCTTGTAAGTCTTGTATTTTTTGAATTTTCCCTTTTATTTTGACGTATTTCCTATTTCTTCAATTATGTTTTTTATAGTTGGAACAGGGTCTAAGAAAGCATCTAAATTATTAATGGACAATGTAAGGCATATTTAGTTTCTGTCAGCTATCTCATTTCCCAAAATTCCATTATGGCTAGGAAACCAAGAAATGATAATATTGCCATTTTATCAGGGCATTTCTTATTGAAGATGCAATAAAACTCTTGTTTTTAATAGTCTGAATGAATTGTCTGAAATCTGAGTCTGAATGAATTATATAGCTATAATTTGTTCTCATATTGAAAGAGCTTCCACTGTATATACTGGGTATTTTTCTGTTATAATTTTTGAATTTAATTATTTTCCAGCAGAATGTACTATAGCAAATGATAACAATTGCCCAATTTTACTTGCATCTGTATATATATATGTCCTGCATTTTTATTTCCCTCAACAGTTTCTGAATTCAAGGATATATAAAAATTATTAGGAAATTTTTCTATATGTTTTGGTAAGTTTAGTGAAAAAAATTTTTCTTTAAAGTGCCAAAAAGGATATTTGCAAGGATGATCAACAGGATTAATATTTGGAATTTTAATTTTTTAAAAGTGGCAAGTAATTTTGTCCAGGAGGATGACATTCTATTTATATAAATAATGTTATACGAATTTTGTAATTTTTTAAACAAGGGTAAAAATGCAAAATGAAGATTTTTTGTAATTAATTTTAGCTATTTGTAGCGTAGTCAGTGCTGAGCTGAAGGGGGCTCGCAGGGGCTCGCAAGAGCCCCCTGATAAATTTTAGAAGATTTATGGAGCCCTCTGATAAACTTCAAAAAATAAGCGAGCCCCTTCGATGAATTTCAAAAATATATTTGTTTTAAAACGAATTGTAAAAGCATATATAATTGAATAATTTATGGGATAATGTCGATAGTATCGATTTAAAATATTAACTATCGAAATCGATAGTTATATATAAATAACTACTGTATAGAGTAGAATCACTTCACATCTATTATTCAAATATTTAGGAGACACGTCAACATGGTTTTGACAATAGTTATTTTTTTTATTCTACTGATTTCTTAAATGATTTTTTTTTTCAAAAGGGAACCATTTTATAATTAGAAAGTTTAATTTGTCATTTGTATTCTTTTTTCAAAAGTGATTGATTTAATAATAATAAAAAAATCTTTTTCTAGAAAAATTGCTTTTTCTTTCTATTTATTTCCAATTTTTTCAAAAGTGATTGACTTAATAAGATTTCCAGCGTATTTTACCAAAAAGTGAGTTTAAAATTAGTTTTCGTTAGAAAAATATTAATGTTAGTTACTATTTCAAGGACTAATATATTTTTTACCCAATGAAACGACAAAAAACGTTGGAAAATTTCTTTGGAAAAAATATAAAAAAATCTAATTCAACTAATAATAATGAAGAAAGTGATTGTTGTAGTAATGCAATGGATGCTGATGTTAATAATAATAGTGAATCTCAAACCACAACTAATGACGTAGAAGCTGATTGTTCAAAATCTGAACAGCCCGATTGCTGGACAGAAGACCAACAAAAATTTTTTTTTCAGCAATATGAATGGCTAGCTATTAAAAATGGTAATCTTGGCTGTTCTTTATGCTCGAAATATAAATTATTAGGGAAACAAAAACATATCCATTCATCAAACGAATGGACCGAATTTAAAATTATACCAAATGGAAGTACTAAAACTTCTCGACAAGCATCTCTTAGAAAAAAAATGACTGCACATTTTCGTTCAGATACACATTTAAATATCTTACAAATTCATGAAGAATCAAAACGAAAACCGTTAACAAAAGTAATTGAAAACTTAAACAAGAAGGATGTGGAACTAACTTCAAAAATTTTTAACTCTGTGTACTATTTAGTTAAAAAAAATCGTCCAATGTCTGATTTTCCTGCCATTATAGAATTGCAGAAAAAAAATGGCATAGATATTGGAAATTCTCTGCAATCTAGATTTTCAGCAATCAGAATAGTTGAACACATATCTAAAGAAATGAAAATATCAATTATTAATAAAATTATTGAAAATAATGCTAAAATTTGTATTATAATCGATGAAGCTTCCACTATAGCAAAAAAGAGTGTTTTAGTAATATATTTAAGAGTGGAATTATATGTTACTGCTTTAATATTTTTAGATTTGCTTGAACTCGAGTCATGTACAGCAAATTCTATTTTCCTAGCATTAATTAACTGCTTGGATGGCTATGGATTTAACGAACAATATTTAAAATTAAATTTAATAGCATTTTGTTCTGATGGGGCCAGTGTAATGATGGGAAGAGAATCCGGAGTTTCCACAAGATTGCTTGAAAAGTTTCCTAATATTATTGTATGGCATTGTCTCAATCATCGATTGCAATTAGTTTTAGATGATGCTATAAAAGATATAAAAGGGATTAACAATTTCAAATTTTTTATTGATAAGCTTTATGCTATTTATCATCAGTCTCCAAAAAATCAACGAGAACTAAACGAAATTGCTACCGATTTGGGAACTGAAATTGTAAAAATTGGACGCGTACTTGGACCCCGCTGGGCGGCATGTAGCTTGCGCACAACAAAGGCAGTGTGGAAAAATTATGCAGCTTTATGTATACATTTTAAGTCTAACGAAAAATTTTCAGGATTGTTGAATCGTTTAACGAATTTAGAGTTTTTTTATGACTTGGCAATTATGATAGACATTCTCCAAGAATTTTCTCTTCTTTCCGAAGCTTTACAAAGTCGTTCGATAAATATTGTAAAAGCAAATCAGCTAATCCTACGTTCTATTAACGCCATTGAGCATCTTAAAGGTACACTAGGAAATTATGAAAGTAAAATTGAAAATTACGTGCAATCAATGGAATTTTGTGATATAAAAATAAAAAGCAATTCTAGATATATGAAATTACCGAGGGAAAAACTACTAAATTCTATTAACAATTTATTGAAAAAAAGGCTTATTGATTCAAATCATTTAAAAATAGACCGTGAAATACAAATAATGGATGTTTTTGGCGTTCTTTATCCAGGAACGTGGCAAATTGAAAATGTTATTACTCCCTGGTGTGATGGAGTAAAAAGGCTTAAAATTTTAGAAAATATTTTAAAATATAAAGTTAACACAAACGATTTTCGAGATTTCGTAGATAATGTTTTAGCAAACGTGCCTGAATCAATTACTAATGTTCCTGAATCAATAAAAAAAGCCAGAACAATTTTGGAAACAGTAGCGGTTAGTTCTGCTGAAGCAGAGCGGGCTTTTAGCCTTATGAACAACATAATTACAGAAAAAAGAAACTGTCTGTCCATTGAGCATTTATCCGATTTAATGACAATAAATTTAAATGGTCCATCATTTGGGAATTGGCAGCCTGTCAAGTATGTAGAGAAATTTTTAAAATCTCATCGTCCTGCAACTGCAGCACAAAGAAATGTGAAGGAAATAACGAGTGATGAAAACCCGATTTGGACTTTGCTGAATAATTAAAATATTATATTTTATAAATTAGTATTAGTAACAAAAGTTACTATGTTTTTATACATAAAATAAAGCCATTATTATAACGATGATTTTTTTTTTAATAAATCTATAAAATAAATTGAATGCGAGCCCTCTGATAATAATTCCACAGCTCACCACTGAGCGTAGTGTTTGTATGAGCACCACTTTTCATTCTACTTATAATTTTTATTTGTTTTATTTTTTAGTATGATTTTAATATATATAATACATATATTAAAATAAATTGTTACGCACAGGGTAACTCTGCCCCATAGGCGCTTAGATATAAAATTTCAATTAAAGAAAATATGGAAATTAAAAAAGTTATGTTACATACTAATTTTTATTAAGTTATTGTAATTTACCAATTTGTAAAATGAGGTTTTTTATATGTAAAATTTCGTCAATCTCATGATTCTAAAGGCTTGTCCGCACCAAAGAAACAAAACAAAAATGTTTTGGAAATGTTTTTGGAACATTTGGGAAATGTTTACAAAACTTTTCCGAAATTTTAGAAAGGTTTTTGAAACGTTTCAAAAACAATTCCAAAACATTTTTGTGTGGTTTTTTTGGTGTGGACGCAGTTGATCAAAGTTTACATTGTTTATTGTTTCTAAGAAACGTTTTCCAAATGTTCCATATGAAATGGGGAAAAATAAATGTTTCTTTATACTTTTAAAGTACAAACATGGCTAAAGTTCTATACGACAAAATGACAAAATTTTAGAGTTAATACAACTTTATCAAAATAAAAGTGTATTATGGGATCCAACCCAAAAACATTATAAAAAAAATAAAAAAAATTAAGCTATTTTGGAAATTGCTACAGCTCTAAAAATGTCATGAGAAGAAATAATTAAAAAGTTGCATTCATTAAAAAAAAAAGTTGCATTCATTCACTTGCGGACAAGTTGCTAATACATCAAAGAGTGATATGAATCTCCTGTGGCCAAAAAGCGAAAAGTGATAGCTAATCGCTCAGTAACACATATGCAACCTTGGTAATTAATATTTTGTCTTCGAATTTTGGACCCAATTACACAAACAGATATTCGAAATCACATTGTAGTAATTCTTGTAAAATTTCTAAAACCCCTGTCCACTTTCAGATCATTTAAAAGATTTACTTCACTGTAAATGGCTCTACTTTCAAAAATCTTTCTCTGCCAACATTTTCTATTCTTTTTAACTACATAACTACATAGCATGCAGCAGAAAGTGTGGTATCATTCGGTTGAACCATTTTTACGTACTGAATTTATGGGAAACAAAAAAAACATGAAATGGGCATTGAATAGTTTTTAAAACATTTATTATTATTTGGAAACATTTTTTAGATGTTTACAAATCATTTCTCGTGCTTCGAAAACATTTACAAAACATTTAATTTCATTTAGTTTTAAACATTGAAAAACTAGATTTATTTATAAATGTTTCTATAAATGTTTAAAAAACAATGTTTTTTTGTAAATGTTTCTTTGGTGCGGATAAGCCTTAAAACACATAACGGTCAGTACATTACTAAAGAATATTTTTAGTCGAGGTATTCTAACATTATAAAATTTCATTGACATTATAGCATAATTATACGTACTTAATCAATATTAAAACCTCACACAAATTTTGAATAATGTACCAATTTTTTTAACAATTTTTTAACAATTAACACTTTTTTAAATTCGATTTTTCTTATATATGGCTTCAAAAAGGTAGCCTGTATGTCTACCAAAAACATAATAAAAATATTTTTTTTTGTTCTAAATGTTTTTTTTTGCCAAAGAATAATTAATACAATATTTTCAATATTTAATTACGTAAATTTATAATGTATGTATATATAAACCATAAAGGAAAGCTTAAATTTAAGCAAAAAAAAATAATAATCCTTTATTTATAGGCTTAAGAGGCCTTTGCTCAAAAAGTAAAATTATAACAAATCAAATAAGCGATCATAGTTTAATTTATACTGAATGAATGCATTTAAAAAAAATGTCTTTGGTAGAATGAAATTATTTTAATCTACATACATACATATTCGTATATATTTTTTTAGAAATTATGGTATGTATATTACTTATAACGAAAAATGAAAAAAAAAAGGTAAATATTATATTGAGCAAGTTCATTAAAATGTTTGTTATATTAAATATCTATAATATGCTATTGAGTTTTCCTATTTATACTTTTTTAAACTTACTCGACAGACTTTTAGCACATTCAACAAAAAAACTATTAAACCCCTAAAAAATTATAAATATTCTGAATATAGAAACGAAAAAATGCTAAGATAATGAAATTTATAATTTAAATGAAAATATTTGCATATAACTAAAACCTATATAAGATAATGCAAAAAAAAAGTATGTATACCCAAAATAAGAAAGAATATAGAGAACAACGAGATAGTTATTGTTACAAAAAATAATAGCGAATATAACAATTTACAACCGAAGATCCTATTAGGAACTAGTGGAACTATTTTCTGTATAACAATTTCAAATTAGTATTTTTCAAATTAAAAAGTTACTTCTTTAATTTGGCTCCTACAAACTTATTTTCCATTATTTTTGAAAATTTTAATTACGAAAATATTGGGAAAAGAGTAAATTTAAAAAATTGCTTAATTTTATTTATTTTATTAGAATTTATTTTCTTTAGATTAGTTTTAATTTTATATCAAAGTTTGAAAATATAATTGCTGTTAAATCAGAATTAGAGTCAAAAATCAAAATTCGGGCTACCTAGTGTAGATTTGTATGGAAAAGAAAAAAACATTTTAAATTTCCAGGCAACTTAGATCAAAAACTTTTAAAAAAAGCTCCATAGTGTAAAAGGTAGGTTTATTACCAACCATTTGCAACAAACCAGATCAAAATCCGGTAATTACAGCTCAAGTTATCTTATCCAGCGAAAACCTTATCTTACTTTTTGGGCAAAGGCCTCTTAAGACTATTATAGCTCTGAGTCTGACTACTATTTTTGTATATTTGCATATATACTAGGGTCGAATTCTCTGAATAGATATCGTCATATCGTGTAGCACGAGAATCGAGTAAAAATTTCGATCACGATTCTCGTGAAAAAAAAATCAAATCATGGGAATCGATCGAATCGAAATTTTGTAGAATTGTACTTTTACTACAATTTGAAATGTCAAATTGTATTATATTTTCATATTTTAAATTTGATTGATCTCGGTTGGCTTATTAAAAAATGAATACATAAAAATATACTATAAGTACAATAAGTATAAAATTACATTATACATATATTCAACATAATAATTTGTGTACTTTATTAATATATTTTATTAGAATCTAATAATATTATCAATAATAATTGATTTATATATCTACTCACTTATTGCTAACTCAGCGGTAGAAATGCAAACAATGATACTTGAACTGGAAAATGCTTGTATTAAAGTTGGTTTAAAAATAAACATAGAAAAAACAAAAATTATAACTAATGGTCCAAATATACAAATAAAAACAAACAATAATATAAGAATAGAATACGTGGAAGACTATATATATCTTGGTCAACTCATATCATTCAAAAATAAGCAAGAAAAAGAAATTGAAAAAAGAATACCAAGTGGATGGCGAAAATTCTGGAACCATAAAGAAATTTTTAATTCAAATCTTTCACAAGATTCTAAAAAATATTTATTCGATGCAGCTATAACGCCAGTGCTTACATACGGTGCACAAACCTGGATCATGAAGTCAAATAGTATGAAACAACTAGAGGTAACACAAAGAGCAATGGAGAGATCTATACTTAAAATTACAAGGTGGAACAGAATAAGTAATACATCAATTAGAGGTAGAACTAAATTTACAGATGTAACAAAAAGATGTAAAGAGCTAAAATGGAACTGGGCTGGGCATGTTGCTAGACTTAGCGATAATCAATGGACAATTAAATGCACAGAATAGATACCACGTGAAGGATTGCGGAAAGTTGGGAGACAACCAAAACGATGGAAAGGTGATCTTCAACAAATAAGTAGAAATTGGGACCAAGCTGCAAGAAACAGATCGATATGGAAAACTTTGGGGGAGGCTTATACCCAGTAAATACTAATTTATAAAAAATAATTAAATAAAATGAATTAAATTAAATTAATGAAATTATATAAATAAGTATATATCTATCTAAAATATGAATTATAAAATTTAAATAGTTGAATCAAAATAATCAAATTAAATATAAATAATTGTAAAGTTTAAATATAAATATAAATATAAATAATTGTAATGTAAAAAATAATTAAGGGTAAATAAAGCTTTTAATAATAATAATAATAATATCTACTTACATTTTTCCTTAATTTTCCTATACACAAATATAACCAAAACACAAAAAAAACTTACCAAAATACGAATGAAATTATCGTTTGACAGCTCGATCAATCGAGTCATAGAATCCCAAATAGCACAAATTTCGATATCGTATACATACTTGATATCTATTCAGAGAATTCGACCCCTGATATTTCTTAATTTTCATTTAATCCATATAAATCACAAAATATGTCAAAAAAATATTTCTTTTTCAACATAATATTATATTAAACATTTCTTTTTTATAAAAACATGGCAGCTAATCCTTCTGTAATGTTAAAAAATCCTTTATTTTTGTGACCACAAAAATACTTTTTACAAATTACTATTTTAAAAAAATATATTGTTTGCATACTGTTATAGGATGTTGTTGATTTAACCCTTTCAAAAAACTGAAAAATAAATTGCGTACTTATTTACGTTCACAAAAAAAGACACAAAGAGGAACTTTTTGTGTAACAAGAAGGTAAATTCGTTTTTGAGCTCCTTTAGTGCTTAACAATACATTAAACAATTTTATTATTCAAATTTTTTTTATCATATTTTTTACGCAACATCCAAACCAAGTGAAAATCTTTTGGGAATTCGTTTATCAAGAACAAAACAAAAGAAAAAGCATTTTTTTCGATTATCATGTTTTTTATTTACGTTTATTTTTAAAAGGGTATTTATACATACATATTTATGTAGCACGTAACAGCCCAGCAAACATGTCTTCAATGACATACCCATGAATCACCCAAGACATGTCTTTAAGACAGACCCAAGACAGACTGCTGACATCGCCAAACAAATGTCACAAGTCGTCATGCATGACATGTCTTGGGTTTGTCTTGCATGACATGTCTTGGGTGTGTCTTGCATGACATGTTTTGGGTCTGTCTTGCATGACGTGTCTTGGGTTTGTCTGGCAAGACGTGTATTATGTTTGTCCTTGTGAAAAAAAAAATCATATTATATATGAAAATCACTATTTTTTATTTAAAAACTAATAAAATACATTTCAAACTAATCAATAAAAACTTTTAACAATAATTATAAGTCAAAATATGACTGAAAAAAATGTAATTAAAGAAATTCACAATTTTTTTTCCGCAAGACAAATACAATACATTACTGTCTGACACTGAATAAAAAAGATATACAAAAAATAGAATTTTTTTTTAGTTTTTGTAATAGTCACCAGAGGCCTTACCATCGCATATAATGAAATATTTTATTTCGAAAAATATTGTATACCTATCTCTTTCTTTCTAACACATTTTAAATTACCCAAGACATACTAGTGACATGTCTTGGGTCGGTCATGCAAGACAGAATTTTTGTTGGGAGTCGTATTATTTATATATCTAAACACATACAGATATCCTAAAGGATCCCAGCAAAAGTAGAACTACTTCTACAAGTACTACAAGAGTACGTCGGAAAAGTACTTTTCTTCCAGTGAAAAAGATAGAGACTTGGGCAAAAATTCACTAGTTTACTATGACTCGTCTCTATATATATATGAATTTTTTTACGTATTACTCATAGAGTTATATACAAGCGCGCAAAATGTTTATTTGGGTTAGTAACTACTTCGCTTTTGTTTGCTGGGATAATAATATCTTCGGCATGAAATTATTAATTTTTTAAGTAAAACAAACAAAAAATTTATATTTTTACAAAAATAAGTATATAGTAGGTATACACGAGTAATAGTTTTTAAAATTATTAATTTACTTAAGAGGCCTATGCCCAAAAAGTAAGATAAGGTTTTTCGCTGGAGCAGATAACTTGAGCTGTAATTATCGGATTATGATCTGGTTTTTTGGAAATGGTTGGTAAACCTTTTACACTATGCAGCTTTTTTTTAAGTTTTTAACCTAGGTTGTCTGGAAATTTAATATGTTTTTTCATTTCCATACAAAAAAAACGTTGCGACCTAGATTTTTTCCACAATTTGCATCCAATTTGGGTGAAATTTGGAAGACACGTAGTCTTTATAAAACGATTCTAAACTATGCAGCCGGAATTTTGATTTTTGACTCTAATTCTGATTTAACAGCAATTATATTTTCAAACTTTGATATGGAATAAAAACTAAACTAAAGAAAAAAAATTCATAAAATTAAGTATTTTTTAAAATTTACTCTTTTCCCAATATTTTCTTAATTAAAATTTTCAAAAATAATGGAAAATAAGTTTGTTTTGTAGGAGCCAAATTAAAGAAGTAACTTTTACCAAAATTTGTACTAATTTGAAAAATACTAATTTGAAATTGTTATACAGAAAATAGTTCCACTAGTTCCTAATAGGATCGTCGGTTGTAAATTGTTATATTCGCTATTATTTTTTGTAACAATAACTATCTCGTTGTTCTCTATTTTCTTTCTTATTACTTTCCCTTTTATGAATTCACACTTCCAGTATATATGTATGTCGGTATCTCCTCACCTGGCTATAACTCTTAAACGGCTTAACCGATTTTGCTCAAATTTGGGAGTTGAGCTCATGTTATCAGATGCTTGGGGCCATATAAATCTGGGGCCTTTGTGATAAGGGAGAAGTGGGAACGGAGTGCCGCTTAATTTTAATATGTGCCAAAAAAACCATGTGGGGTATCAATCAAATGAAATAGTTTGGGGAGCGCCGTGGTTACAAAAAAACTATGTGGGGTATCAAATGAAAAGTCTTGACAAGTACATCTCTTTGGGCAGCGGTCCAGGGGGTGCCGTAGGTCCTGTCGGGCCCAAAACAGGGGCAATGTTTGGTCCCATAATACAAAAAATCATGTGGGCTGTCAAATGAAAGGTCTTGAAGAGTATATTTCAATGAGAGTAGTCCCTGGGCACCCTGGATTATACGAGGGCCAATTATACAAAAAGTTATGTGGGGTATCAAATGAATGGTGTCAAAGAGTACACTACAATGAGGTAGTCCGTGGGGGAACCCTGGATTACACGAAGGCCCAAAAGTGGGTCATGTGGGCCCATAATAGAAAATCATGTGAGGCAATAAATGAAAGGTCTTGAAGAGTATATGCCGTTGGATAGTCCAAGAGACACAATGGGGTATATGTAGTTCGGCCCAAAATCTGTTTCATGTGGGGCTCAAGTGGGCCCAAAATTTGATCCATGTGGGGCTCATCATACAAAAAAATCAGGTGGGGTATCAAATGAAATTTCTTGAAGAGTACATTTCTTGGGGTGGGTCAAATCGTAGGCCATTAGGAGCTCAAACAAATCCATCCCAAGTTGTCAAAGTATATTTAAACATTTTTAGTCGGTCAAATAAATAAATATTTGACCGACTAAAAAGTGTAAAATAAAAAATATAAATAAAAAGTTTTTTAAAAATCATTATGAAATTATGTGGTATTATTTGCTTGTTTATTACTTTTTAGTTGAATATTTCTTTAAGGGAAAGTATTTTTAAAAATCCTTATTTTATTTATATTTTTTTTGGGTATACATACATACTTTTTTTTTTGCATTATCTTATACAGGTTTTAGTTATATGAAAATATTTTCATTTAAATTATAAATTTCATTATCTTAGAATTTTTTCGTTTTCTATATACAGAATATTTATAATATTTTAGAGGTTTAATAGTTTTTTTGTTGAATGTGCTAAAAGTCTGTCGAGTAAGTTTAAAAAAGTATAAATAGGAAAACTCAATAGCAGGCTTAAACGGGAATATTATATTAATATTATAATAATGAATAATGAATACTAATAAATAACAAAGAGGATAGGTGTAAGCCATGTTATTTTAAAAATACCAACATTATGTATATTACATTTTAATCAACTTGCTCAATTTAATATTTACCAATTTGTTTTCATTTTTCATTATAAGTAATAATTGTACATACTATAATTTCTAAAAAATATATACGAGTATGTATGTAGATTAAAAAAATTTCATTCTACCAAAGCTATTTTTTTTAAATGCATTCATTCAGTATAAATTAAACTACGATCGCATATTTGATTTTTTCCCAAAAATAAGAAAAATAGAAAAACAATTTACAAATTTATCTCTAAATAAGATAAGCTCACATTTGTTATTATTTATTTTCAAGCTCCAGGAGTTTATATAATTTTTTACGATGTTGAAAGCATTTTTCAAAATGTCATTTATATTTTTTGTCACGTACTCAGATAAGTCGGTAGCAAAGGCTAATGAATGTTGAAAAGTAACCGTGCCTTGTTGTAAACCACTATTTATTACAAAGTGACTTTTGTAATATGTTTTGCATATTACGTTATTGGCATAAAAAATAAAGGTTTTATTATTAAGCATATTTTTTATTAATTTTATAAGTGGTAGTGGAAATTCATACTATAATAGTTTATAAATAAGACCGTCTTCCATACAGTTGTAAATGCGTCACCTAAGTCTATGAGAGCAGTACCAAAACAGTATTTTTTATTAATAGACCAGCAGATATCTGAGCTGAGTTTAGTTGCAGCATGGGAAGTAGAGTGGTTTTCTCTAAATCCAAACTGAAAATCATTGAAAATTTTCGTATGGTTTATAAACTAATCAAGTTTATTTTTCATTATTTTTTCAAATCGTTTACTTATATTTGATAGTAAACTTATGGGTTTATATGACTTGGGATTGGTTGGGTCTTTACCGAGTTTTCTTATTGAAATAACTTTAGCCATATTCCATTGTTTAGGGAAATAACCATTATTAAGTTAAGACAATAATTAAAAATTGATAAACTATATATGATAGTGTTATATTTGACAGATTTTTTATAACTACATTCTACACCTGCCGATTTCTTATTTTGAGGGCTTTTTTAAAAAAAAAAAATCCTTTATGTTAACGCTTTTCTGTCCGTCTGTCCGTCCGTCTGTCCGATGTAAACGATAAAAACCAGTTTTTCACATAGTGTTCACACAAGTTTATGGTAGTGTAATGTTTTTAAATTATTTTAGAAATTTTAAACTGACAATAGAAGTAAATGTCTTTTATTAATTTTGATTTTGAACTATTTATTTATTACAACTGTACTATCGAACTGCATAGAATCGACTGCCTCAGTTAATTTGCAATAATCGTACCTGTTTGATTTATGTTTATTGAATGTGCTTACTTATCATATATCATAATTATGTGAAAAGTAGCACAAAGTATTAAAAACAAGTGAAAAGAAGCACAAAGTATTAAAAACAAATATGCATGTTTTGCATATTGACAATTAATATTTTATTAAACGACGGATGTGAAATTTAATATTGTCTACCCATGCCTATTGATTCCGTGAGAATTTACCATGAGAAGTTTATAACGATATAATATTAGAGCAAATTACCTGAGTTCGTAGGAGTTCAGTGACACTACAGTTCTCCCTTCTTATGAATAAAAATTATGAAAATAATTTTATGTACAAACATATATAATTATTAAATGCAATATATATATATATATATATATATTTTTTTGATTGAAATATAATAAAATTTAATGTAATATAATTGTACATAATATATAATTTGTTTTTTTTTAATATAGTAATATATTTTTTTTATGTTTGTTATATGTAAATATTTAATTGTATAACAGAAAATTTTTTGTTTTTATTTATAATATATATGTTTATTTTTTATACATTAGAAGTTTCTGTTTCTAAATCATGTTCCTTTTGTACTTTTTTACATGTAACTTTGATATACGTTTTTGCAAAATAGATTAAGAAAATTATTATAACTATTATAATTACTGTTGAAGATGAAAACACAATTACTTTTTGATTTTTAATTTTATTATTATTATTTTCTTTATGTGTTTCCATTTCGAATTCTATATCTTGTACACTTTTACTTAGATAATCTAATTTATAATTCGAATCAATTACAGATTCTTCAACAATTGGTAATTTTATTTGATTACTTATATTAAACTCAAAAATTGTATTTATGTGAACAAGATTTAAATTTATTTCTTCCATTGGAAGACTTTTTGTAATTGATTAAACTGTAATTAATCTAATATTTTTATTTTCTATTGTATAATTTTCCGAAAGTTCAATTAATCCACTTTTTTCAATTGTTTCAATCTGAAAATTAGTTCCGCAAATTACTTTAATGTTTATTGCTGTTGGAGTTACATATATCCATTTATTAGGTTCTTCAATTTTAAACCATAATTCATTTTTTAAATTAAATATTCTGATATCACA
Organism: Empis stercorea; assembly: GCA_949752835.1. NCBI lineage: Eukaryota > Metazoa > Arthropoda > Insecta > Diptera > Empididae > Empis > Empis stercorea. The sequence continues at coordinate 32,577,674 of OX457088.1, forward strand.
TAATGTTTTATCATATTCTTGTAAGATAGTTTTTGGTAGACAAGTATTAAAATTTTTAATAGGAACGTTTGCTTTACATATAATATGTTTTGAGATTGTAATTTGTTATTTGTTTGCATTGAGAAAAATCGGAATAAGAAAGAACTATGAAATAAGAACGTTCTGAATCTATTGCAACATAGTTTTCTTCAAAATTTATATAATAATTATTATTATTATGTAACATTGGGATTGGAAAAACTCTATTTATTTTGAAAATTTTATTTTGTACTAATGGCATACGTAGTTCGAACATTAATCTGTTATCTGTAGATTTTAATTAAATGTCTAAACATTTTAATATAGTAAGGAAATTGTGCATTGAAATCTCTGTAGGAATTTGAAATTCTCTGATAAGAAGTTGAATTCTTTCTAGTGAATGTAAAATGTTTGTTGGATGTATAATATTGATATCTATTTTATTATGCATGGCTAATACTACGGAGTTTAGTATATTATATTGGATATTAGATGCTGTTTGAATTGCTAGAGATATAATTGTGGATGATTCACCGAATTTGTGTAGAATTCTTTGACGAATAGATAAATTATTAATTTCTGGAATTAGATCTTTAATAATTATTTTATTTTTCTCAACTAAATAGGTAATGTTTTGAAATGAATCATAAGTATAGATATAGGCGTTTCTAAGTATAGATATGTAATTGTTTTTTTGTAATATGTTGTAATCTTTGATTAGTTTCTGTAAAATCATTCATTTTACTTTCTATTAATTTTGCATCCTCTTCATCTATAACACCGAATGCGCCTGCATCACATAAACTTATGTTTTTTCTGTTCGTATGTAAAAATATTTGCGATAATTCTCTATGTTTGTTCCAAATTTCAGTTAAAGAGCTATTTAACATTTTTACAGTAAGTGAACAATGGTCTGCTGGTACTTGTTCTTTTACTATTTTACAAATTTTTTATAAATCCAAGAAACTAAATTGTATTTGTCTATGATTATGAAATAAGAGATCTAGATCAAGATAAATTATAATTTTCCAATACGATGTTGTGATTCGATAGTCGCCCATCGATTCCAAAAATAATCCCGTTTTTGAGTCTATCGGATTTGTTTTATAGATTCCAATCACTGTATGATGGATCGTAATAATCAGTATTATGAGTCTAAAAAGATAACTATTTTTTTTATATAAGACTTTATTATGTTAAACTTTTATAAAGGTTGATTATACCTTAAATTATGTTATAAATGGTTTGAGATTATTATGTACTTTTTTTCATTTCCTATCTATCTTAATTGTAGTGTTTTCAGGAGAATTAATTTCAACTACTTCATAGGGTCCTTCAAAGATGGAAGAAATATTTTTACAGGTTCGAGCAGGGTTGTCAACTTTTGAAAGGGTTATTATAGTACAATTTGGCAAAAATTATAGTCACATAAATCATGAATTCCGTTCGGAAGATATTCCGTCGGAAATTTCCACTCCGACGGAGAAAAAAATGGAATTCTGAAATATCTCGGAATCGTATAAAAATATTGCCATAGCAAACCCATTTTTCGGATTTTCGAAATCAGCTGATTTACTTCAAATTCAAAAATTAAATATTTTTAAAATATTTTTTTCCATACAAACTTGATGAAAATTATTTTAAAAGTATTAATTTCTGAATTTTGTATTGAAAAATGTTTAAAATGAATAGTGTTGGGTTTTTGTTGGAACTTATTGATGAAGAAAACTTAGAAAATTTTATACATTTAAAAAGAAACATTTTAAGCTAATTTTTTCTATTAAAAGTTGGCTTTAATTTCAATTTCCGCAACTATTTTTTTCGGAAGAGTCGAAATCTCCGACGGTATATCTTCCGAACGGAATTCATGATTTATGTGAATATATGTAATATAAAAGTATAAAAAAAAATGCACTTGATTATTTATTTTAATCAAATATCAAATTGAAAATCAATTTCGTTCGGCTTATTATCTGTCGACTTAAATTTTTACATATTTTGATTATTTAACTTTATCATATCTTTGGTTGGAAGAAACGACACGCATCCACCTTCTAAGGCTACTTTTTGTGAAGTTAATAAAGTTACATTGACTGTTTCCACGATTAAGTTGTTTCTTATTTTAGTTTTCACTAAATTAACCTTACTGAAAATTCGTTCGCACTCTGCATTCGCATGAGGAATACATAATATATTTAAAATACATCGAGATAGGTTTTGGAATACAAAATCGTCTAAATCCTTATATTTTGACAATTTCGCCCAAAATTTGTCAATTTGTTTTTCGGTTGTAATATCTGCTGGTAATGACGTATAAAGGATATAGGTAGGAGTCTCCATTCATTATCAATTTCTTGGTACTTCGTTTCCTCATTGTCTAAAACTCTTGGAAATGCTATTAATATTGGTGCTATACTTGGAAAAGTTTCCCTATATTTATTAGAGCATTTTCTGGATTAAAAGCACTCATTAACTTTAAACTATTTGTATCACTGAAATTGTATCACTGAAAACGCTTTTTAATTTCAAGACAGGAAACTTCCATAAAACGCACACATCGCTCAAAAAAATCTTCCAGCAAGTCTTGATTGTTTTTAATTTCAGGTTTTTGGGTTTCTTGAAATATAATAACGCCAAGATAGATGTTTTTTTTTGTTAATATCCACACTAGTGGTTTGTGATCAGTTATGATTGTAAATGTACGACCATATAAATAAGGTCTGTAATAACCTACAGCCCAAACTAGAGCTTACGCTTCTTTTTCGATTGCCGAATAATTGCGTTCCCCTTTATTTAGAGTTCTACTAGCGAAGGCAATTGGTTGTTCTACGACTTTACCATTTAAAGTATTTTTGAGACTTCAAGCTTAATTTGGTGGAAACCACTTGCTAAGTCTAAAGTCGAAAAATATTTTGATTCTCCTAATTGACCTAAAATATCTTCTATATTGGGTAGAGGATAATAATCGGGTATAGTAATTTCGTTAAGTTTACGGTATTCAACTACTACTCGCCATTTCTTATTTCCATTTTCATCTGGTTTTTTAGGTACTACCAATGGTATTCTATTCCATAGACTATCACTATGTTCTACTACACCTTGATTTAACATTTCATTAACTTGATTTTCAATCTCAGCTTTATGTACTTCTGGTAACCTATACATGAAGTGCAGATTTATCAGGTAATGTTTTGATATTATGTTTAATTGCGTTAGTAGTTGATAGCACATCATCATATAATCTAAATGAAATAAATTATTATTTATTATATGTTCTACAGATTTCGAGAATACTAGATTTTTCCTAATGATTTAAGTGATTTAGATTTATTTGTTTTTGTAATGTTTCAAGTCGATTTTCAATTTTATTTTGAGAAATATTATCACTAAAATTGTATATATTATAATTTGATAGTGAAGAAAACTGTATATTTCAATTATTAGTGATTTCTACTTCAGTTTCATTAGAGTTAAGTATGCTTAAATGAACATAACCATATTCTGGTTTAACGACTGTATTCGAGATATATAATCCACTAGCACAATTATCATTCAATGTAGGTAGCGATTCTTCATTAAATGTAACCGGACAAAATTTAATAATTTGCTCAGTTCGCGGCGGAATAACGACATTTGTACTCTGATTTAAGAAATTTATAGAAATTTTTTGCTGATTGAAATTAAAAATTGCTCGGTTTTCACCATAATCTATGAGTGCGTTAGTGGTTTTCATGAAATCTTCACCAATAATACCATCGAGATATGGGAAAATCAAAGGGAACTATGTAAAATAAAATAGGATAATATGAATTTTCTTTTTCGTGAATTTGAATATTAAGTTTGGTAACTCCAAGAGTATTTTAAGGTTTAGAAGTTATACCTTTGATTTCGATTGATGAGATTATGACTTCAGTTTCGTCATTCAGTGCATTTACCTTAATTAAACTAATGGCTGTACCAGAATCTAATGAAGAATTTGTTTGCGTTTTTGAAATATCTTTAATGTTTAGTGATAATATACTTGAGAAAGTTCTATTTTTCACTTCATTTATAAGTATTTGTTTTGGTGAATTCGTTAAATTAGTTGAATCAGATTTTGAATTAATTTCATCGTATGAATTTTTAATTATATTTTAATTTTGTATTGCAGATTTTTGTTTTGAATTAGAATTATTTTGATTTAAGAGATTGATATTTAGAGATTTTTGAGTTAGATTTTTACTTATTTCAGTAATTTCATTTTGTTGATTATTAGAACTTTGGAATTAGAGGCATTTTATTTTAAATCTTTGGCCTGGCCTCGAATGCTTGACGGACCCGGCTTTGGACAGTTTTCCGAATTTGTATTAGAATTATTTAATCTAGAATCATTATCAGAATTTTCAATTTCTTTTTTCTATTATTAATTTCCCCTTTTCTACATTCCGATATTAAATGACCAGGTTTTTTACAGTAATTACAAAGTTTTTTGTAGATATTACTTCTTTGAGGATTTTTATTAAATTGCGGTAAATTATGTGAAAAATTATTAGTTTTTTGAAAGTTATTTGTTTTTTGATAATGAGGTACGAAATTAGTTTTAAAAGTATTCGAATGTGAATTTTTAAAATTTGAAATAGGATGTAAATTTCTCTTTTGTTTTAGACTATTTTATTCGATAACTGCCGTATTAACTGCTTCACTTAAAGTTGTAAATCTACTGGCTTTTATTATTAATTTTATTGATTCTCTTAAACCGTTTGAAATGAGTTTAAAGCAGAATTACCATTCAAGTTAATTAATGCTTTGGAAACATCAACAGTTTGCTCATTTGTACTAACTTTATTAAGAAAAGATAGAATTTGCTCTATTCCTTGTGAAAAACTACGAAAATTTTCATTCATGTATTGTCTACAATTATTTAATTGAAGTTACAGTTGTTGTACCGATTTGGTACAAGAAAAATTTTCTTTTAAAACTTTTTTTATTTCGTCCCAGGTATTCGCATTTTGATACTTTACACTATCAGGAGGTTCACCCCTGTTAATTTTGTTTTTATAATGTAGAGTAAAAAATTTTTATCCTCATCTTTTACTAAATTTTCAGAAAACATATCTACACAGTTAATAAATTTATCTAAATTCCGATTGTCTCCGTTAAACTCTGGAATTAATTTTATAGCATGATCAACACTTAAACCTGCCATAGTACTTGTGATATTTTTTGAAATTTTAGATTTATTTTGTTTTACTAAACTATTTTCAGACTCCGATTTAAGATCTTGAGATTCTTCAGTTTCACTTGCAGAATCAAATTCTGATTTTGAATTTTCTTCTTCGTTAATAGTTTTGGGATCTCTCGGAATATTTCTACTACGAAAACTAATATTTATGTCGACTTTCTTTTTGTCTGACATAACTTGTCTGACGTAACTTAAACCAATTTGAAAGCTCAGAAAACAAAAAAAAAACCAATGCGAAAACTTAATACAGATTTTCTTTGAAACAAGTGGATCTTTTATTTAGATTGTATACATATATAAGTTATATCTTAAAAAAATTTTCAATATAAATTTAGTACATATTTATTTAATTTTTATCACTAATCAAATATAGTATAAGTATATATAAAAAAATTTTGTTTTGTTGTTTATAATTTAAGTATACATTAATTTAGATTTTGAAATTATTTATTTATTTTGCTATATTTTTTTTCTTTATTTTTTTTTTATTAATAAACAATTCAAAATTTTGTTTCTTTTTTTTAATTTTTTTTTTTGTAAGATATAGAAGTATTGAAATCAAAACTTACTTCGTAATGTACATAATGAATAAGATGAATATTATTTGCTTATAGGATGTCACCTTAATATTTCTTGTTGCTTAGTCGATGATGATGATGATGTTAAATGTTGAATGATGAAATTTTATCACTAATCAAGTTGTACTTTTCTGATGATTATTAGAGATGTTTTCTTGATTATTGTACAAAGTATGAAATTTTTTTTTTAATATTTCAGTAGTAATTTCACTTTCTACTTGTTGTATATAGTAACAGAATTTCACTTTTAATTTGTTTAAATAATAGCAGAATATAACAGAATACTTTTTTTATTTTATTCTGAATGCTGTTAAGGATTTCACTTCTTTTTTTTTTTATTTTGTTCTGATTGCTGTTAAAGTAACCCCATACCTAACACCAAATGTCACGTTTTTAAATTATTTTAGAAATTTTAAAGTGACAATAGAAATAAAAGTCTTTTAATTTTGAACTATTTATTTATTACATAACAACTGTACTATCGAACTGCATATAATCGACTGCCTCGAACCCAGTTAATTTGCAATAATCGTACCTGTTTGATTTATGTTTATTGAATGTGCTTACTTTTCATACTTCATAATTATGTTAAAAGAAGTACAAAGTATTAAAAACAAATATGCATATTTTGCATATTGACAATTAATATTTTATTAAACGACGGATGTGCAATTTAATATTGTCAACACATGCCTATTGATTCCGCGAGAATTTAATAACGAAATAATATTACAGCAAATTAACGGAGTTGGTAGGAAGGGATACTACAGTAGACACACCCATAGAAAGCTTGATTTATTTTAAAATTCGGCCGGTAGGCGTCGCCATTCACATTTTGCCAAAACACCTTTTTGCGAATAAAACTGAAATTTTATATAGTACTTAAATAAGCACCAAAAATTAATTTTGACCACTCGTTGGAAAGGTATTTAAGAGTAGAATACGATACCGGTAACCGTGTTTTAAATTTCTACAGCTACAGGCGCTGAAAACTAAAATATATAAAAAGTTAATTTTTAAAATGTGATTTCCAATAGTCAATAAGCCCCAAAAATTAGGTTTAATATCGCATCTAAAATGTAAAATGTAGTAAGTAGTAGTAATCACAGTTGTTATAATTTTAATTTCTGCGAAACACATTTACAGTAGTTAAATTTAAAAAAAGCCCATAATTATAAAACTACTGATCAGCAGTTCAGCTGCGCGGCATTTTTTATATTATTAATTAATATTTCCAAATCTCCCATATTTATAAAAAAGTTAATAGAATGATTGTAAAGTGAGTCAGCTTGTTGTTTCATTAAAAGTTGTATGACAGAAATTGTTATTTTCATAATTTTCTTCAATATTTTTAATGCTTCATTAATTAAAATATTTAATTGGTTATAAACATTTATAATTGGCAAAAGTCATAAGATTCGATAATTTCATTATTAAATTATGTAGAAAGCATTTTTCGCGAGTATCATTTTAACAATTTGCTGTTGCATGACCAAATCGTTGACAGCGCGAACATTGGGTAATATAATTTTTCTTTTCCCAATTAATTAATTGGTGGTTTAAGAGTATTATTTTGTAAATCTCATTTATGTTACTGTCGGGTGAATTGTGAACAAGAAAAATATAGGCAAAATTTTGTAATTTTTTTAGATTTTCTGGTGGTTAATCTGGTAACCTTAATAATTTTAACATCAGAGAGATTAAGATCAATTAAATAATTTAGAATATTTGAAGTATTTTCATTATCATGGATCCCTTTAAAACTAGAGTTTTATTTTTATCAACTAATGGGGAAATGTGTAATAATCTGTTTTTATTTCGTTTAATGTTGATTTAGCTAATTTGTATAAATCAATGTTATTGATATGGATTGCAATTTTATTTTTCTTAATGTTTTTTTATATAAAATCATGTTTTTTTAGATGAATACCATTAATTAAGAATCCAATCATATCATTTGGAAATTGATCAATCACATATATATTGGTGGAATTATTCTTTTTTATTATTAGTTAAAGAAGTTTCATTTCTATTATCCGTATTAGTGCTGATTTTTGATTTTATATCAAAAATAAAAGTTGCATGCTTTTTTATTAATTTTCTCAATATTTTTCCATTTTAACTTGTTACTTACGTCATGGTTTGGCACATAGTCGCTAGTACTTATAGCAGAATCTACATTTTTATCTTTAATATTACCTTAAACTGTGTCCATTTCATCTTCATTAGTATCATCCTTATTTTCAATTATATCCTCATCCTGTTCATCATGCAAAAAATATAACCACTAGAACTCAAGTCATTATTATTTTAGAACTCAAGTCAATATCATATCTTTTTATTGGAAAGTATATCAGCCGACATACTTTGCTATAAAAAGACGCCAATGTAAAATTTTATACTATAAAAAGATGTTAATGTAAATTATTTGCCATAAAAAAGATATGAATCTTCCTTGGGCCGCGCACTAACATAATTAACTATATAGTGCACTAGCATAATTAACTAAGAACACTATAATGATTGTGTTTACCAAATATCAGCCCAATCCATCCAGGGGTACCAGAGAAAATCCCAGATGAAAATATGGCCATTCATCATTTCATCCAGGATAATATACATACATACATATATATTGATATTTCATTAAAAAAATTGAAATACGACCGTATTTAATAGTTCTAAGTTAGATCTTGCAGCTCAGTCTGCAGTATCGAAAATGCCCAAATATTGAGAAAACTTTGGAAAATCATATTTTATTTAAGTGCCATTAATTAATAAATGATAATCATTTGCCTCACTCTTATAATTAATCAAAATACTTAATCATGTAAAAATTGCAAAAACGAATATTTTGCATATTTTTAGGTGCAATATAAATGGAATATTGATTTCACATCACATTATGTTCAATTAAAAGCAAAATTAGAGAAAACTTAAATGATAAGTTTATATATTTTCACAAAAATTATTTTATATGTGTATTTCCTTTGGTTATAATAGCTCATAGTTCAACATGAGGCACTTTTGAGGAAATGTGCTTTTGACAATTCCGGTGTTTGTTTTTCATATTTTTCCACTTATTTACTATGCCATAAAAAATTTGCAAATAAATTCACTACAAGTAGACCACTAAAATACGAATCAATAAATTAAGAAATTAAATAAAAAAGTTAATAAATGGGCGAAACAATAAAATATTAAATATTTGATTACACAAATATTTCAAAAAGCATTTTCGTTTTGCCATTGCTATTACAATAAGAGAAGATATCATTTAAGATTTTCATATTAATTAAATTTTAAATTAAAATTTAATTATATTAATTGACAGATTAATATGTCATATTTACAAATTCAAAGATGAAAAATTATATATCTAAATTTATTGAATTAATGTTTTTGACAAACATATTTACTGTACTATAAAGCAGAACGAAAATATTCTTAAAACAATCGATTATTCTCGTATCTAGTTATTCATATTATGTCGCCTTGATATTTAATAATCCATAAGTATGTATATATAAAAACTATATTATAGAATAGATTAACTATATAAAACAAAATATCTCGGTTACTGTTGGTAAAAAAATATTAGTGTTCGAAAATTTAATCTTCATTGTGATCTTCACTTCAGTAAAATTTTCTTTTAAAAATTGTGAAAAAAATTATTGGATTTGACAAGGAAAATAAAATATTTTAGATAAAAGCTTTTGAAATGACAATTCAAAATATCTCAAAGCATAAAGTATAAAAATACAATTCAAAATACCTAACAACATAAAGTATGCTAAAAGTGTAATAAAATGTGAAAATGTAGTATACAAGATTTCCTTTTTAAAAATTCTACGAAAAAAAATAATAGATGTGATAAATCATAAAATTAATTCAATAATAATAATAACAAGATATGTAATAAATTTTTTACACAATGAGAAAATTGTGGACATATTTATTATGGTGGTTAAGGCGAAATGACTAATAAATTTCAAGTTAGTTATAGTACATTAGGTATGTCTGACGATACATCTATATCGATGCCATCTAGCCGTACTAAAAATGTGAATTTTCCACCGCATACAATTGATGGTTTTCCGCCAATGATGGTAACACCTGCCCGTCGTAGTTCAAAATTGTTTTTTCAACGACCGCGTTCAATGTCAGTATGGAGTGATATAAGTCGCAGTAGTATGCGTTTGGATGAACGGTAAATATTATATAATAAATTTTTATAACAAATGAACAAAATAACGATTACATAAATATATTTATATATTATTATTATATAATAATAATACTCTTATAAAGCCGCGTCCACAGCCACATATACACCGAATGAACGAAGGTTCGTTCGTTCGGTGAGAATTCGAATGGATAGCGAATGACTAAAGAACGTTCGATCGTTCGTTGTAGTTGCGAATGTTTGGGCGAAAATTCGTTCGGTGATAAGAAAAAATAAGCGAACGACTGGCGAATGTAATAAATATTTTATAGTAATTTTCTTTCTAAAATTTTCAAAAATCACACCACAAAATTTTTTTTAAAAAATTTCGAATTTACATTCGGACCAACGAACGAACGAACATTCGTTAGAGCAACGAATTTACAACGAATCTACAGCGAACGAACGAATGTTCGTTGGTGATCCAGAAAACATGGTTCGGCAACGAACGAACAAATATTCGTTCGTTCGGCGTCCACACCTTAGATAATAGAATATAAGTAAGGATGCGATGTATTAGTAATGTTACACTATAAAATGAATTTTCTATTGAAGTACTTTTTTTGCTCTTTCCCACTTGAAAAAGCCTGCATAGGTCTGTCTCACTCCGTCTAAATATAAATATGGTTGACTAGAAGAGTAGCCGTTAATGTAAAATTAATATAAAAAATGAAAGAGGTACAGTTCAAATATTTGAAGTAAAAAAAAAAAAATTATATGGGTAAATTTAATTTTGGTTCTTCATTCATATTTTATTATAAAATTCATATTTTATTATAAATATAGCTAAAATTATATTGAATTTAAGGACATTATTTTATTTTATTAAAGGCGTCCTTCGTATTTTCCTAAAAATGTTCAATTGTAATAATTTTATTTTGACAAATATATTGGGAATCTTATTTATTTTTAAATTTAGTTATATCTATTATTCTTGGAATAATATATTTTATAATTACCGCAGGTAAAATATAAATAATAATGAAAACGGTATAATTAATTTTAACTTCAATAAATTCATATAAAAATAAATTAATTTGTTATATGAAACATAGTAATACGCATTTCTCTGTCCACAATAAAGGTTGATATTGATTTTTCTTTATTTAAAAACATTAATTTTCTTGTTATAATAATTAAAAAAAATATAAATAAAAAAAAGTTTTTTAAAAATACTTTCCCTTAAAGAAATATTCAACTAAAAAGTAATAAACAAGCAAATAATACCACATCAATGTACTTTCCCGTTGAGTTTTAGCCACTGTCAGCAATAGTAAGGGAAAGGTAGACCTCTTTATAAATGGCATTAATTCTGATAAGGTCTACTTTCCCTTACTATTGCTGACAGTGGCTAAAACTCAACGGGAAAGTACATTGATGTGGTATTATTTGCTTGTTTATTACTTTTTAGTTGAATATTTCTTTAAGGGAAAGTATTTTTAAAAAACTTTTTTTTATTTATATTTTTTATTTTACACTTTTTAGTCGGTCAAATATTTATTAATTTGACCGACTAAAAATGTTTAAATACTTTGACAACTTGGGAATGATTGGTTTGAGCTCCTCATGGCCCACGATTTGGAATTCCACATGTGGCCGATGTTTTGGGCCTTCCATGGCCCCCGATGCCCTACATGTTTTTTGTAAAATTGGCTCCACATGACCCAGGGTACTGCTCGGACTACTCTTCAAGGCCTTTCATTTGATGCCCCACATGATTTTTTTTATGATGGGCGCCCACATGACACTTTTGGGCGATGTATTCTTCAATACCTTTTATTTGATACCTCTCATGTCTTTTTGAATTATGGGTCCCACAAGACCCAGAGTATCTCTCGGAGTACTCAACAAGATGTCCTCTTCAAGACCTTTCATTTGATACCCCACATGATTTTTTGTATGATAAGGCCCCACATTACCCCGTTTTGGGCCCGAGATGACTCAAGGCGCCTCCGGATTACTGCCCATTGAGATGTACTGTCGGAGACCTTTCATTTGATACCCCACATGTTTCTGTGTATTATGGACCCGACATTGCTCCCGTTCTGGGCCTGACATGACCCACGGCACCCACCGGACTACCACTCAATGAGATGTACTCGTCAAGACCTTTCATTTGATACCCCAAATTTTTTTTTGTATTATGGAGCCCAACATTGCCCCCGTTTTGGACCCGACATTACCGACGGCGCCCCCCGGACTACCGCTCAATGAGATGTACTCGTCAAGACCTTTCATTTGATACCTTACATGATTTTTTGTATTATGGGGCCCACATTGCCCCGATTTGCGCCCGACATGACCCACGGCGCCCCTGGACCACCGTCCAATCAGATGTACTCGTCAAGACCTTTCATTTGATACCGGACATGATTCTTGTATTATAGGGCCCAACATTGACCCCGTTTTGAGCCAGTCATGACGCAGGCCGCCCCCCGGACTACCGCTCCATGAGATGTACTCTTCAAGACCTTTCATTTGATACCCCACATGTTTTTTTGTATTATGGACCCGACATTGCCCCCGTTCTGGGCCTGACATGACCCACGGCGCCCCCGGACTACCGCTCAATTAGATGTACTCGTCACGACCTTTGATTTGATACCCCACATGTTTCTTTGTATTATGGAGCCCCACATTGCCCCCGTTTTGGGCGACATGACCCACGGCGACCGCGGACTACCGCTCAATGAGATGTACTCGTCAAGACCTTTCATTTGATACCCCACATGATTTTTTGTATTATGGGGCCCACATTGCCCCGATTTGCGCCCGACATGACCCACGGCGCCCCCGGACCACCGTCCAATGAGATGTACTCGTCAAGACCTTTCATTTGATACCGCACATGATTCTTGTATTATAGGGCCCAACATTGACCCCGTTTTGAGCCAGTCATGACCCACGCCGACCCCCGGACTACCGCTCAATGAGATGTACTCGTCAAGACCTTTCATTTTATGTGGGGTTTTTTTTGGTACATTCAAAAATTAAACGGACCTCCGCAGCCCCTTCTCTCTAATCACAAATATGGTACCAAGCCATTGATGGCACGAGCTCAACTTCCAAATTTGAGATCAATCGGTCAAGCCGTTTAAGAGTTATGGCCAGGTGAGGAGATATATTATATATATAAATAAATAAATAAATATACCGACATATAGGCTAGGGCAGTTTTCAGTGACATGTGTTTTTCGTTTATGAGGGAGTGCGTTATAAATTATGAGCATAATTTTTATATAATTTTATTGTTTATTTTAACATTTCAAAAAAGAAAATAGCGAAATTATGCGTGGGAAAATAGTACAGAAATAAATTAAGGAGATAGTGGGAGCCAATATAGAAATTTTTTTAACAGAAATGGTTGTATTCAAAGAACTGAATTGTTAAATAGATATTAAAGTTCATGTTTATGAAATATTTTTATATAAAAAATCAAATTGTGATTAATAATATACAGTTTTATTAAAAATACTAATACTAATATTTTTTAAAATATATTCCAGCCACTTGTCCCCCTTTATAACTCCCCTTTCTACAATTATTCTACTTTAATGCGCAAACCACTACATAAGCAGTCAAATTTCTATGTATGCAAAAGTACTTAACTAAATTTATAATACAGCGTATCCTTATATTCTATTATCTAAGGTCCACAGTCCACACATACCGAATCTTGATCGAATGTTCGTTCGCTCGTTCCTTCGTTCGCTGTATATGTGGACGCCGCTTTAGGTATGTACTTCATTTAAAAAAATATAATATGACAGTATATTTTGTTACATAATTTTTACTAGAAAAACAAATAGGAGTATCAAACTAATTACTAATAATTTCTTATACTTTTTAATATATTTAATATTTTTTAAATACTTCTTTTTACTAACGGTATCTGATGTTCCTCAAATTCCCTGTTCCTACCCAGCGGTAACAAGAAACATTCATCATGCATGCTTGAAGCATTCTGAGGAAGCTAGGAAGGCATGACCTTCCTTATCCCACGTAATATCCTTTTTGCATTAGTAATTAGCATGTCCGCTGTGGGAAGCGCTTCCTTTAGGAAGATGAAAGAATGATTGGTGGGAATGCATGTATAATTCGTGTATGGGAATTATTAACAACTGATTACATATATAGTCATATCAAAGGCATGATTGGTAATGAATAATAAATGAATATTAAGAAATATATAAAAACCCTAATTTTACTTGTAAATGATATATATGCAGTTTCTATTCCTAATAATGCATCCTACAATTCAAGTTTAATGAAGTTATTTTTACCTGGAAAAGCAAAAAATAAGTTTTATATCTAAAAGCGGTATATATTTAGCACTGAACCAAAAATTATGTATAACTAGATGGATGTTTTTATATATCTGGCTATATATGAAAATTCAATTTCTATATTATAAATTGCAGTACCCCATTCAATCAAATTATTATTTTTACTCAAATTCTATTGAGTTATTTATGACCAATGACTTAAAAACCAACATCAACGTGCGTTTATTTTCGTTAGAGAATTTTTTTTATTTTCAAAGCAATAATTCATTTCATATAAAAAAAAGGTTTTTTTTTTTGTTTTTTTCCTCGCACATATGATTGTATTGTATAATCTTATAAATAGTTTTGTTGGTATTCGCACATTTGAAAATTTTCTAATTCATAAATAAATTCTAATTTTCAATTTTTAGCTAAAGGAAATATAGTTTCTTCTATATTTGAAGAATAGTACAGGCGTTTGGGTATTTTTGGTAATATCGATTAAACAAATGCATGCAGGAATAGTGTATGATTATTAGTAGTTTTTAAAGGGAATTAAACATGTTTAGAAATATATTAATCTTTTCTAAATTGAATTAATAAATTTTTCATTTCAATTCACATTTTTTCAAACTAAATTAAAGCTAACCAAATTTTAAAATATAGTTTTAAAATTTATGAATATAATATTGTATAATCAGAAAATATTATTAATTTGTTAAATATATTGTATAATCAGGAAATATTCCATGCATTTTTTAATCGATATTACCAAAAATACCCAAACGCCTGTACTATTCTTCAAATATAGAAGAAACTATATTTCCTTTAGCTAAAAATTGAAAATTAGAATTTATTTATGAATTAGAAAATTTTCAAATGTGCGAATACCAACAAAACTATTTATAAGATTATACAATACAATCATATGTGCGAAGAAAACAACAAAAAAAAAAAACCTTTTTTTTTATATGAAATGAATTATTGCTTTGAAAATAAAAAACATTCCCTAACGAAAATAAACGCACGTTGATTGTTGGTTTTTAAGTCATTGGTCATAAATAACTCAATAGAATTTGAGTAAAAATAATAATTTGATTGAATGGGGTACAGGAGTTCGGTTTTGTAATTCAAAGGGAACACACGCGTTATTTGTTTTCCTCAGTAAAAGTTGTAATATATACAGTGATTAGGAGTAAAAGACAATAACATAAATATAAGACGGTTTATATAAAGTGGTTATAATGTAAAATGAGTGAAAACTCTAGTGGATTAGTGCAAGATATTGAACAAATAAGATTAAAAAGGAAAAAAATCAATACCAATAATAATTCTGATGATGAAAATAATATAAAATTTCAAAAAATGATGCCGAAAAACAAAAAAACAGTTATAGTGAAACAAAAAGCTAAATCAAATAAAGAATTAAAAGATGAGAATACTTATCTTAAAAGTGAATTAAATAATCTTAAACAATTAATAGAAAACTTAACCAAAAAATCAAATCCAATTCCATCAACAAGAGATGGGGGAGAATGCAATAATAGATTTATTACTCTAGATAGTGATAATGAGGACATTGAGTTGGAAAATAATAACTTACAAGAAGAGGAAAAGATAAATAAAAAGAGTAAAAACATTATCAATTCAAATAATATTATTGATAATAATAACAAGATGCAAAATAAAAATAATTCCCAAAGAAGTAGAGAAAACAATTTACCACAAAAGAATATTTTGCTCAATTTAATTGAACAAAATCAAATACAAAATTCTCAAATACTAAATAAAATGAACAACAAAAATAACATTGAAGTTGAAAATAAAAACACAAATATGAAAGAAAAAGTACCCCCAATTTATGTCTACAATAACCAAATTGAGAACATAAAACAAGGTATTTTAGATCACTTAGAAATTAATGATTTTCAGATTAAAAAAATCAACTCGTCAAAATATTCAATTATGTGCCAAAAACTTGAAGACTACAAAAACATTAAGAATATGTTTCAGGAAACAAAAACTCAATATTATACTTTTACACCAGTACAAGAAAAATATAAATCCTTATTACTAAAAGGTTTAGAGCCACAAGATGACCCATAGATCAAGTATTGCTAAATCTAAAAGCAATAAAAAATGAAAAAATAAAATTTTGTAAGGTTACAAGGTTTAAAACTAAAGTTTCAATGAAAAATAACAGAAATACATCATTCTTTGTAGTGCAAGTATCACCTGATACTAACATCAATGATGTATATAAAATAAAAAGTATTGATCATCGTATGATCAAATGGGAAAAAATATTTAAAAGTGATATAGTTTGCCAATGTACAAAATGTCAAAGGCCAGGACACACAGCTAGTAACTGTACATTAATGTATAGATGTGTTAAATGTGGTCAAAATCATGGACCAAAAAACTGTACTATAACTGATATAGTTCCATCGGCAGAATTATTCTGCGTTATATGCAAGGAATCTGGACATCCAGCATCATATAAAGGTTGCCCACAATACAAAACATTGGTTCAAAAACTAAATAAAAAAAAAATGAATTCAAAAATAAAAAAAATTCAAATAATTATAAGGCAAACGATTACATTAACCCATTTGTAAGTTTTTCTCAAATTTTAAGAAATGAAAATAATAATGATAGTAACAATTATGTTAAAAATATTAGCAATAATAATAATAATAATGCGAACGTTGGTGTAGAAAAATATTTACAAGATATACTATCATCTATAAAAAATATTAAATTAATGTAAGACTTATAAATTTAGAACAAAATATACATCTAAATTCAAAAAGGATAGATGTTTTATATAATACATTTAATGATTAAATTAGATTCAATTAAAATAATATCAATTAATGTAAACTCTTTAGTTTCACACGACAAAAGAATTTATCTCCAAAATTTTTTAGAAATTAATAAACCTGACTTTGTATTTATAAGTGAGACAAAGCTAAATAATAAACACAAGATTCGTTTGGATAAATATATTATAATTAGAACCGATAGAAAGAGTGAAATAAACGGCGGAGGTACAGCAATATTAATAAGAGATGATTTAAAATTTGAAATTATTTCAAACAAAAAAGTCATAAATAACAAATGCCTAGAAATAACAATAATAGCTATAAAAATTCAAAATAATAAAAATCTTATATCGGCATATGCATCTGAAAATTTTAAAGAAAAATTTGCAGAAGAATTTCATGAACTATTTAAAAACTTAGAATTACATAAATTAGATAATTTTTATATTTTAGCTGGCGATCTTAACGCAAAACATGCTGCGTGGGGAAATTCCCAAAATAACCCAAGAGGCAATTTTTTAAATAACTGGTTAGATAGTAATGAATTTGAATTTAAATGTAGGATGTTTGCACCAAAATATCCCACTTTTAGAACAGGATCCTATTTAGATATTTGTATAACATATCATAGATTAAACATAATCACTGAAACAAATTCAAGAAAGTTAGATATAATAACATACGACAGTGATCATTCAGGATTAATTATAAAAGTTAAAAATGAATGTGAAGCAAATTTTTTGATAGAAAAAAGGGAAAATACATATAGATACAATTATGCTAAGACCAACTGGGATAAATTTAAAGTAAACACTGAGAAACTTTATAAAAATAAATGTATACCAAATACAGAAATAGTTCCAAGTAACTTAACACTTTCTAATGAAGAAATAGAAAAATATGTTTTAGAGTTAGAAAATATTATACTAGAATCAATAGAAAAAACGGTACATAAATATAAAAATATTAATATTTCAAATAATTATAGAACGCCACTAATAGATAAATTACAAAAGACAAAAACTATTCTGATATCTAAAATGAATAAATTAAAAAGACAAAATTTTAACAACATAAACGATACACAAATATATAGAACACAGTCAATACTGAACAATTTAAAAAAAATCACTAAAGATAATATAAAATTGGAAATAAATAAATGTTGGAAAAAACGATTATTACAAATAAATCCTAAAAATGGTAATATGTATAAAGAAATTAATAAATTGTTTCGTAAGAATAATGATATATATATAGAAGACTTAATAATAAATGAAAGACAGTTATTACTTGATGCGAATATAGTATTAGATGATGTAGAAATAGATCAGGATAACAATTATATAATTAAAAACACTTCTCATAAATTAGATATATTAGGAAATCACTATGAAAAGGTTCATATGCTTGATGTAGAAAATAATAATACAGAACTAAATAGAGATGTTGAAAACATAGTTCAACAAATTAACATAGAAATGAGACAACAAAAGATACATAAACTTATAGAATTTAATAATAATAATCGATCATGTAATCATAATCATAATTTAAACCAAGAACATTTTACTAATCTAAAGGAAGTAGAATTAATTTTAGACAGGTAAATAATAAAAAATCGTCAGGAATAGATAATTTACCCAATATTATACTTAAGAAACTTCCTTTAGTTTTAATTAAAGAATATTGTAAAATTTTCAATAATATAATAAATAACAATTATGTACCCACTCGTTGGAAAATAGCAAAAATAATACCCATACGAAAACCTGGTAAAGATCCTACAAAAATAGATAGTTATAGGCCGATTAACTTACTACCAAATATTAGTAAAATTTTTGAAAAAATTGTTCTTTCAAAATTAACAAAATTTGTTGATTCCAATAAAATTTTACCAGATATACAATTTGGCTTTCGTAAAAAACATTCAACTATTCATGCAGTAAATAAAATAACATCAGATATATGTTGGGAACTAAATCAAAATAATTGTGTAGGGGCTTGCCTCATAGATACCAAAACTGCATTCGATACAATGTGGATTCACGGATTAATTTATAAAATGGTAAAAAAAAATATACCAAAGCAAATTATTTATTTAGTTTATGAATTAATTACAAAAAAAAAATGTATAATAACAAGTCAAAATAGTGTATCTAGTAGATTTTATGAAGTAAAAAACGGACTACAACAAGGAACAATTCTTGCTCCAATATGTTTTAATCTTTACATACATGATATTTTCGATCACCCAATTTACCAAAAACCTAAAAATGAAGGTATCACCTATGCTGATGATATTACTATATACACGAGTAATAGAAATTCAACAAAAATTAAAGAAGAATTACAAATATTATTTAATGAAACACTTAGGTATCTTCATACTTGGAAACTAAGTATAAATGAAAACAAAAGTGTAACTATTCGTTTTAGGCCAGGGTTAGAAAAATGTAGTAGAGATGTTAAAAAAAACTGGAGGAATTTTCAAATTAAAACACCTAATGATGTAAATATTCCACATCAAAATAATGTTCGTTATCTAGGAGTTAATCTAAATAATAGATTAAATTTTAGTAAACACTTAAACATTCAAATAAATAAAGCTAAAATATTATTTTTGCAATGCAAAAAACTTTTTTATAACCAAACTATTAGTAAAGAAGTCAAAATAATAGCTTACAAATCATTGATAAGACCAATTTTAACATATGGTGCACCTATCTGGTACAATGTTAGTAGCAATAGTATGGAAGATTTAAGAAAATTTGAGAGAAAATGCATAAGACCATGTATAAGTCGTTGGAGAAATCCAAAACATGATTACAAGTATTTCTATTCAAATAAATTTATCTATAATGAAGCTAAAATAGGTCGTATTGATAATTATATTATAAAAATTACTCGAAACCATTTTAATAGAATATGGGATGTAGAGGAAAATCCGTTTATATCACAAATATATTATCCAAACGAATTGTATATAAAAAAAAGTATGAAAAATGGTTATTTGTCTCCAGAAAGCTTTATATATCTTGATATGAATAATTATATTCAAAATTCAGATGGTTTACCAATATTTTATCATATTAATAGAAGGAAAACAGATTTAAAAATTGTATTTGATCCTAATAATATTGAAATAGATAATCTGAAGTTTGATTTAAATATTCCTATGGTTGACATTGACCAATACAATAAAAACATAAAACACATTTGGTGGAAACAAATAAATATTAATTAATGAAAATAAATTCTTTTTTTTCAGTTTGTTGTTTTTAGGATTAGGATTAAGAATAGTATTAAGTAATTTAGTTTAGGATTTTATTATATAAAATAAAAATAATTTGGGGTTTTTTTTTAAATTTTGCCAAAAAAAAAAAAAAAATGTAAATATGTAAATACGTATAAAATATATATAAATAAATATGACATAAAAAACAAACAAATAATAATAATAGGATAAGATCTAGAGTGCTCCAGCGATGGGCCAGTAGATAAATAAGTATATATATAATTTCTACCTTTATTAGAATTAAGTATATTTTGTAATTAAAAAAAAAAGAAATAAAGAACAAATAAATAAAATAATAAAAAATTGAATGGGGTACTACAATTTATAATATAGAAATTTAATTTTCATATATAGCCAGATATATGAAAACATCCATCTAGTTATACATAATTTTTGACTGAACGCAGTAATTTTTATTAGGAAAATAAAACAAATTGTGCGTCCAATTGTGCGTCTATGTGCGTCCAATTTAATACATAATTAATTAATATTTTACTTCCCTTTTATTAATTCACACTTCCAGTATATACTTATACATATATATATAAGTTAATTTTATACTTATTAAAGGAAATAAAACTGACGAATTTCTGTAGTTTTTTTGATAAGTTTCTTTATTGATATTCACTAATAAACTAATAACTAAAAAACTTAAAGCTAATTACAAAAGTTATTCATTACAAATTATTAAAACTTCTACTTGCATCTTGCAAAAAATGTCATGAGAAAATTTAGAATAAAATATTTTTAATAAATTTTGTGGGAATTATGAAAATTTAAATTTCGGGTGTTCTATTACCGAAATATTTTAATTATTGTGGGAATTATTATTTCATGTCCCTCTTAAGACAAAGTGACCACACTTGTCTGATAGTGGTAGGTCAAGGATTATTGTCGGTGAATTAGATTTGTTACTTGAATGAGGTATTTTTATTTCATGTTGATGCTTGTCATTGATTGAAAATATTTTTTCTTCAGTTGACGACTTTTGTTTTGTTTTGAAAATTACGAAAGTAATTAAACTGTAACTAATGGACTGATGAATAAACTTTTCAGTATTAAATAAATTGATGTATTCGGTATTGTTTATTTGCATTTCGTTCATAATTTCTAATGACAATAATGCTTTGTATTTCTTTTCTAATGATGTTCGTTGCATGATTGGTGGAAGAGCTTTCATAAATGTGGTTACTCTCGAGTTAAATTCACTGCCATTAATTTCTATCGTGGTATTATGGTATTTGACAATATAAGTGCCACTAAGATTGTAGGACATGCCTTCAAAACTTAAAATACCTTTAAATTGATTTAAAATATAATTCCATCAGATAATTCATCTACTGAGGGAATGTGATGGCCACTAAAATATAATTCCATCAGATAATTCATCTACTGATGGAATGTGTTGTTACAGCTTGAAGAAAGACATTTTAGAAGTTTTGGAATACAAGTAGAATTACTAATGTTAACAATTTTATTTCTATTACATATTGAAAGATTATTTATTGTTTTACAATCATTTGTTATACTATTTTCATTTGATAATATTAATTTATAATTTATTTCATTTACAAAATTATTTTTTTTAGAGGTGTAATTAATAATTTATTAAAAGTTTCATTAGCTGTAACTGGAATATTAACAATATAAAACAAACATGTATTATTAGTTATAATTTTTATATTGGCAAAATCTAATGGAGTTGCATATGGCAAAGATTCTTTGTCAGCGAACTCAGTAATTAAATTCATTTCCAAGTTAGATAATTTTAATGAATTTGCAATACCTGATTTAGCCTAGTGAACAGCATAGGCAATATTAGTTAGTTCTTCTTTTAATAATTTTAATTTGTACTGGAAATTAAGAGCTAATCTGTCATACTTTCTTTTAACTACTTTCTTTTTTTATTGCGTTGATTATTTCATTAGTTATTTTAGTTAAATTATTAATTCTATCGTTGTACAATCTATTTAGAATAACTTGTCTATTATTATTAGTTAAAACGTTGTTAATTTTGTCTTGAATCATTTTAAAATCGTTATGATCTGGATTACCTGCACTCCATTTCCATGCAGTGCCAATAAAATTTATAGCTCTTTTGGACCTGTGATACTGAGATCCTAAATTGTTTAATAAATTTTTAATTTGAGTATTTTCATGAAGTAGGTAAGGCGAAGGAGGATTGCTTTCGATAATATTATTAATAAGAATATTTTCTAATTGTTTAGTGAATTCTGGGTACTTATCTAATTCAATTATGTGTATTAATTTGAAGTTTCGATCCGGTATTTTTGCTTTTCCCGTATCGATGGCGATCAATTGAGAATTAGCATAATTTTTTATCATATGGAATGAGGATCTGGAATATGAAATTAACTAATTTTTTATAAGGCTTTTATGAATAGTTCTACCTGATTCTGTAATAACTAAAGTATTTTTGTTTTCTTTAACGATTTCTTTTTTAAATCTAAAAGTTAATTTTGAACCTAACCGTTTGTTATGTTTAACGTAAATTATTTTCCCTGGTTCATAATTTTTTATTGGTTTTCGGAATTTAAGATCCTTTTGTTGTTTAGATCTCAACTTTCTAATATTTTCTAATCGAGTTTTTTCAAAATCTGCATATACCATAAAATAATTCTACGGGTTTTTTAGTTTTTTTTCAGTAGTAGAGTGAACTGAATGATTGTATTCGTTTACAGATCTTTCTAACGGTTCTTCGAAATTACTTGAGATACCATCTGTTTTTAAACATCTCATGATTTCTGCTAAAGTTGAATGGAAACGTTCATTTGTCCATTAACTTCACTATTGTATGGTGGTGACTTGTAAATTTTAATTATTAATTCATCTTCTAATAAAGAAGTTATAGAAGCAGAATTAAGAGATGGTTCGTTATAAATAACTACAGATTCTGGAAGAGGTCTCGAAGCTTTTTGTTTTAGCAAATTTTTTAAATTTGTTAATTGCTGTAAGAACTAAATGTCTTTCAGTAGAAAAAATATCGATATGAATAATCTGACCAGGATAACTTTGGAATTGGAGTTTCATAAATAATTTGATTATTATTTATATTGTATTTATTTCCTTTGCAAACTGTGCACATTTTTGTGAAATGTTTTATTTTATTACTCATTTTAGGAAAATAATATTCTTCGGAAATTTGTAATCTATTCTCTTGGTAATTTCTATGAGCTCTTTTATGAGTATTTAATATTATTTCATCCTGCTAAGTGTCATTTCTTATATCTTCAACATGTTTTTGAGTGAACCTAATTTTGTAATTTTTAAAATAAATTGGATAAAGTTCTTGAATTTTTCCCATTACTTGTTCTTCAGTTTTTAATCAATTTAAAGTGTGAGGCTTAAGTTATTTTTTTTAAATTGAAATTAGGTTCTTTTTTGAATATTCATTTCGTGATATTATGTGTCTTGTATAAGACGGAAATGGGTTTTCTAGCTCGTAGCTATTTGAATTGCCAATTTTGAAAATTAATTGGTGTCGAAAAACGTTAATAGGGATTTCTACTGTAAGAATAAGATTTTGTGGTGAGCTATCACTACTATGTTCAGAGCTGGTCATGGAATTTATTAAAGCTGGAAGTATGGACAAACCATCAACTACAACATTAGCTTTTCCTGGTTTGTATTTTAGTTCATAATTATATTCTTCTAAAATTGCCTTCCAACGTTTCATTTTGCTATTAGTGTTTTTATTGCTAAGCGCATAAGTGAGTGGTTGGTGTCAGTAAGGATTTGGACCTTTCTTGATCCGTAAAGCAAGTTGCGTAATGAATTAATTGACCAAATTATTGCTAGCATCTCTTTTTCGTTTGTTGTATAATGTTCTTCGGTTTTTGACAATGTTCTAGAAATAAATGTTATAGGCCTACCACATTGGGAAAGAACTGCACCAATAGCATAACTAGATGCGTCAGTTGTGAGCTCAAACTCTTTATTAAAATTATGATATGATAGTATTACTTCTTTAGAAATTAAAGAATTTTCAATTTTATTGGCATAATCATGAATAAACCGTCTGTTGTAACCAGACATTCCCAGAAAAGATCTTAAATCTTTTAAAGTTTTGAATTTGTACTTCAAATTACAAAGCCAGGAAATTCTCAGAACGAAAAAATTTGCAGTTATCTAATTGTATTTTTATATTAGCTGCTTCTAATGTCTAAAAACAGTTTCAAGATTTTTAAAATGTTCGATTTAATTTTTTCCAAAAATTACAGTATAGTCAATGTAGACATAGCAAATCTTACCTATGCGATCTTTTAAAATATCATCTAATGTTCTTTGAAATATAGGAGGGGCGTTTTTAAGGCCGAATGGTAGACGAGTGAATTCAAATTTTCCATTATTTATTGAAAAAATGTCTTCTCTATATCAGATTCCTGTAATGGAAACTCGTGAAAACCACTTTTTAAGTCAATTAAATATGAAATATTTATTATTCCCTAAATTAGCCAGAACATGGTTAATTTCTGGAATAGGGTACCTATCTCGTATTGTCACCGAATTTAGTTTTCTATAATCAATAACTAATCTATATTGTTTTTCACCAGAGGCGTCCATTTTTTTTGGAACTATCCAAACTGGAGCATTATAAGGTGATTTGGATGGTCTAATAATACCATCTTGAAGTAATTGGTTTATATATTTTTGAACTTTGTCTTTTAAGCACATACAGTAAGGGTAAGATTTTGTATAGATTGGTTCATTTGTGGTAGTCCTAATTTCTCCTTTAACTTCGGACGTATAAGTTAATTTTTCATCTGGATCAGCAAATAAATTAGGGTTATTGTTAACCAAATTAATTTTTTCAGTTTTTGTTCATTTGTCATATGAGAAGTACGAATATTAATAGTATTAATAAAATCAGATTCACTTTGTTTTAATGGAATACTAATACTAGAACCAATTGTCATAAAAATTTTATCAGTGTAAATTGTAGCATTTAATTCTTTCATACTATCGTTTCCTATGATACCATCAAAAGAGGAAAGTTGTGGTAAAGAATTTAATTTTCGAAGTTTTAGGACCAAATAAATTTATTAAAGAATGATGAGTGATTTCAATGTTTCGCCTACTGATTTTGCATAAAAAGATGTCTCATTTTCAATTTGGTTTTTAATATATTGAGACTGAATATAATTTTTATTAGAACCAGTATCTATTAAGAATTTAAAAAATTTTCCGCTCTTCACTTTATGCTCGTACCTCGTATTAAGGAAGTGAGGAGCGCATCATCTAAGAAATGTAATTTTTCTTTTTCAGGTTGATTTCCATGTTCAATATAATCAATTAAAGTTTGATCAAAATTTGGATCATAATTATTTATTTCGTCATTGTATTTCTGTATTTCTTTATTTGATTCATTTTGTTCTGTATGATAAATTCTTTGAGATTTATTAGGATTTTGAATTTGTTGAGAAGGTGGTCTTTTATTATAATTGTTTTTAAATTGTGGCCTATTTTTATAATTAACCTGACGAGAATTCATTGAACTATCAATTTCCATCGGTTCTGGTTTAGGAAAAGGACTTTGATTATTTAAGTTATTTCTAGAAAATTGTAACGGTGTTTGTTGAAATTGATAATTATATTATTTTATGAAATTTGGTTTGTGTGTCCGTTAATGGATCATGAAACAATTGAGGTTGAAAATTATTTTTAAAAATTGGTTTTTTCTTTGTAGAAGAGGAGGTGGTTTGTTATGTTGTGCTCCTCTAATATTACCATGACTATGTTGAATTCTATAGTCAATATTTTGTAATTTTAAGCAGAGATGTAGAGCTTGTGGAAGATCTACTGGCTCTTTCATGCTTAGTGAACATGGTAAATCACCTTTAAGACCACGTACAAATGTATCCAGAGCTTTATCACGGTATGATTTTGTCATTACATTAAGAGATTCTTCAATCATTTCCATAGAAGAGAGTTTACTTAAAATAAATGACAGGTGATGATAAACTACGTGGTAAAATTCAGAAATCGTTTGATTTTTTTTAATCAAGGTGGTCATTTGATACTCTAATGTACCAAGATCTCTTTTATCAGCGTAATGTAGAGAAAGACAACGAGAATTTTTTTCCAAATTTAAAGGAGTATTATAAGATTCAAGAACAATATCAGCATTGTTCGTAATTTTATTTCTAATAACATTTAAAATTCCGTAATATTTAGATGTTCCACGCAAATGTTCATAACTAAATTCTATCAACGCTTTTTTTCCATGAAGTAAATTGACCACATTGACCAGAAAACTCCATTCCGTCTGAATTACCATTAGGAATGGGTTCTTGATCACTTTCATGACTTTGATTTCCTTGAGGATTTGAATTTAAATGAGACTGAATAACGTTTTTGGATTCAGTTTGTATTAATTATTTTATAAGAGTTTTTAGGTCATTGAGGTTGAACACCTGTACTGAACCTTGTTCATTTTGACTATCGGAACTAGTAGATGAAAAACTACTAGGTTTTATTAAATTATTTTGGTTGTTCATAATTTTATTTTCAAAAAAAATTCAATAAGAATAAAAATTAAAATCAGATATTGAAAAGTTAAAAATGTGTTCCAAATACTAATCACAAAATCAAGAATTTTGCCCTTTTTCTTTTATTTAAAAAAAAACTTATTCCAGCTAAATTTTAATATAAAAATAACTATTAGTTAAAAATTTCTATTTTTAACTTGTTTATATTGGTAATTTCCAATTTTCCACACAAATTTTTTTTTTTTTATAGTACAGTAAACCTTCCAACTGCGCGGTAGATACGTTCTTTATAAACAACAGCTCAAACCGAAACCGCGCACTGTGAACCCGATTTTATATGTAATTATGGGGTTAGGTTACAGATATTAGAAAAATTGCAAAAATATAATAAAGTCTTTATTCAACGACTAATATACATATTTACATTAATATAAACATATAAAATTATAGAAAAGAGTCTTAATTCATCGACCTATACATAATTAATATGTAATAAAAAGATTAATAAAAATAGAACATAAATTAAAATTATAGAAAACAATAAAAAACAATAGCAATCAGTCTTAATTCAACGACTTTTATACTAATTAATTACTATGTATAAACATTAATAAAAATTATATTGAGTATAAATTAAAATTTTAGGAAACAATATAAAAACTTTAGCAAACAGTCTCAATTCAACGACTTATACATAATGAATATAAACATTAACAAAAATCAAACATAAATAACGTGGTTTTAATCACTGCTTCCTTCTGATGAGTTTTATTCTAATGACTGTGGTTCTATGTGTTTTTGAAAAAAGCTTGTTAACACTGATTGCTTACCAGATTTTCTTTTTTCTTTATAAATTTTAGCATATGGGGCTGAAGCTGATGTCAGATTTCTCCGAAATTTTAAGGCACGCTCCATATCAGGGTCCATATCAAGAGCTTCCTGTTCAAGTTGACTACCAAGTTTTAAAAAATTTGATAGTTTTTGAATAGTAACTCTTTTCTCTCCCATAATCTCTACATCTTCTTCACTTTCATCATTTTCGTCATTATTATTATCGCCGAACTGTGTCAAAATATCGTCAACAGTTACATTTTCTTCATTACTTACAAGCGTGATATCTTCTGATTCTAAATTTTGAAATCCGTCCCCATCAATTGTTCTACCTAAAGTTACAATTTCTACAATTTCTGGCATTTCCACAACAGCTTCTCTTATGCAGCTTTCTGGCTATAATTTTTTCCAAACAGCATTCATTGTTGAGTTTTTAACTTCATCCCATGCTAATTTAATATTTTTTACCGAAGATAGTGTCTCCAATACTCACGAATTGAAAGACTATCTGGTCCATCAGTAGCTTCAATTAATTGCCGAAAAGTTCTTCTAAGAATGCGGCAATTATGCCTTGGTCCATCGGCTGAATTAAAGATGTTTTATTTGGAGGCAGAAATATTACTTTAACATTGGCGTGCAATTCAGCCAAATGTGCTGGTTGACTTGATGCATTGTCAACTATCAACAGAATCTTAAAGGCAATATTTTTATCTCTACAATAAGTCTCAGCTTCTACACAAAAGCAATTTAAAAATCAGTTCTCAAGAAGCTTTGCAGTCATCCAAGCTTTCTTGTTTGATACCCAATGAACTGGGAATGAGTTTTTTGATATTCCTTTAAACGCACGAGGATTTTCTGATTTATAAATTATTAGTGGTTTGTTCTTACAATAACCAGTTTCATTACCGCAAAACAAAACTGTTAATCTGTCTTTGGAAACCTTGAACCCCGGAGCAGATTTCTCTTCTTTAGATATAAACGTTCTGCTAGGCATCCTTTTCCAAAATAAGCCAGTCTTATCAGCATTGAAAACTTGGCTTCGTAAATATCCACCACCATCAATGATATCTTTTAAAGTTTTTGGATATAAAGATGCAGCTAATGTATTAGCACTGGCGGCTTCGCCTGTAAATTTTATATTATGTAGATTTTGACGATGTTTAAACATTTCAAACCATCCTTTACTCGCTTGGAATTTAATTTCTTCTGAATTAGACAACCAAGGTTCTTCTTTTTGTAAGCGATTAAAGACTAATAACGCTTTAGTTCGAATAACAGCAGCACTAAGTGGCATCCTTTTTTGATTTTGATCTTCTATCCAAAAGCTTAACACTTTTTCTGTTTTTTAGCACATTTCCAACCAAATTGGAAGAAATGTGTATATTGGTTTCACTCTGTCTGTCCGTCTGTCCGTTTACACAAACTTCTACATCTTTTAAGATAGAGTGTGAACATTTTGAATATAGATAGATAGTAATAAAATAATAGGTCCAGTAGAACAAAATTTTCTTCTATCTCTTTTCCACTCTGAGTTATTCCCCCTCCAAGTTCGAAAATTGCCCATATTGAATATCTAATAACTTTTAAACCAATAAAAATTTTTGAGGTCTGTAAAAGTCATAAGATAGGAAAATTTCTTATCTTTTTTGTGAAATTAAAATTTTTTTTAAAATTTAGTTCTTTGATGTATAAAAATACCGTTATCTTCATACAACTTTTTTTATTTTTTTTAACACCCTGTATTTCCCAAACGGCTTATAATGGAAGGCTGAAATTTATGTATCAAAGAGATATCCAAAATATAACTAGAGTCTCTGAAGAAATTGTATCCGTATCTCCCCTCTCACTTTCCGTCAATGGGCCGAAAATCAAAAAATTACATTTTTAATTTACTTGTAAAATTATAACTGCACAATATTTTTAAAAACAAATATTGAGAAAAGTTTCAAAAATCATATTTTTTTAAAGTACATTAATTAATAAATTATAATCATTTGCCTCACACTTATAATTAATCAAAATTCTTAATTATGTAAAATTTTGCAAAAAACGAACAATTTGCATATTTTTAGGAGCTATATAAATGGAATATTGGATATTATTTCATATCAAATTATATGTTCAAATAAAAGCAAAATTAGGGAAAACTTAAATGATAAGTTTATATATATGTATTTTGTTAGAATAATAAACTTGGAAGGAAAAAAATTAATAACATCGAACAGGGACACATTTTTTACCTATATTTACCATATCATTTTTTATCTTTCCTATGTACATATAGTACATTTAAAATACTACTAAAACTGCACAATATTTACTACTAAAACTGCACAATATTATAGTACATTGAAATTACTACTAAAACTGCACAATATACACGTATAGGAATTCCCATTGTTTTAGAATAGTTCATAGTTCTACATGTGGCGATTTTGAGGAAATGTGCTTTTGACAAACCCGGGGTTTGTTTATCGTATTTTTTATTACTTTCCCTTTTATGAATTCACACTTCCAGTATATAGGTATATATATATATATATATGTGTGCCGTTGATTATGAAAGTGGTCTAAGTCAAGAAACCAAAAATATTCATTTTTTGCTTATTTTGCGTAAAGAATACTCTAATAATGTGATCTGACGCACAATCATAAAGATCGCGTAGAAAGCGAACCGTTAACTTGACTTAGTTTTTGATTCGTTTATCAAAATCATATGTATTTTACTTTCCCTTTTATGAATTCACACTTCCAGTGTATAGGTATATATATTTATTGTATATATCTCCTCACCTGGCCATAACTCTTAAACGGTTTGACCTATTGAGCTCAAATTTGGAAGTTCAGCTCGTGTCATCAATGGCTTGGTACTAAATTTGGGGCCTTTTTGATTGGGGACGGGGGCGCGGAGGGCCGTTTAATATTTGAGTGTACCAAAAAAACCATGTGGGATATCAAATGAAAGGTCTTGACGAGTACATCTCATTGGATTGTAGTCCGGGGGGCGCCGTGGGCCATGACGAGCTCAAATCGGGGCAATGTGGGGCCCCATAATACAAAAAATCATGTGGGGTATCAAATGAAAGGTCTTGACGAGTACATCTCATTGAGTGGTATTCTGGGGGGCGCCGTGGGTCATGTCAGGCCCAAAACGGGGGCAATATTGGGCCAATTATAAAAAAATCATGTGGGGTATCAAATGAAAGGTCTTGAAGAGGACATCTTGTTGAGTACTCCGAGAGGTACTCTGGGTCTTGTGGGACCCATAATGCAAAAGGACATGAGAGGTATCAAATAAAAGGTATTGAAGAATACATCTCGGTGCGCAGTCCGTTGGGCTTCGTAATTCATGCTAGGGCCCAAAACCTGTGTCATGTGGGGGCCCATCATAAAAAAATCATGTGGGGCATCAAATGAAAGGTCTTGAAGTGTAGTCCGAGCAGTACCCTGGCTCATGTGGAGCCAATTATACAAAAAAACATGTGGGGCACCGGGGGCCATGGAAGGCCCAAAACATCGGCCACATGTGGAATTCCAAATCGTGGGCCATGAGGAGCACAAACAAATCATTCCCAAGTTGTCAAAGTATTTAAATATTCAAATTAATAAATATTTGACCGACTAAAAAGTGTAAAATAAAAAATATAATTAAAAAAAAGTTTTTTATAAATACTTTCCCTTAAAGAAATATTCAATAAAAAGTAATAAACAAGCAAATAATACCACATCAATGTACTTTCCCGTTGAGTTTTAGCCACTGTCAGCAATAGTAAGGGAAAGTAGACCTTATCAGAATTAATGCCATTTACAAGAAGGTCTGCTTACCCTTACTATTGCTGACAGTTGCTAAAACTCAACGGGAAAGTACATTGATGTGGTATTATTTGCTTGTTTATTACTTTTTAGTTGAATATTTCTTTAAGGGAAAGTATTTTTAAAAAACTTTTTTTTATTTATATTTTTTTCTATTATTGACTTTCGAGGTTTTTTTAATGTTTTTGCAGCTAGCGATGTGGAACGAACTACTGAACTTTTAATTTTTTCTGCATTCAATTTAATCCTCCTTATGCTGGATTCGTTCATATTGTGTCTCTTAGCTAAAACTGATATTTTTTCGCCATTTTCTAATTGCTTCACAATTTCAAGCTTTGCCTCTAATATCAAAATTTTTCTTTTCCCAGCTTTTTCCATTATTAAATATAGGATGTAAAAATTATTAAAACACCTATTAAATCAAAATTAGTATTAAATAAAAAATAAAAAATTTTATTTATACTTAGTTTATAACACCCTTTAATTGAAGTAAGAATTCCTTAAACAATATTGCACACGAATACGATTTTCATAAATTTAGTACATACGAGTATGTTATATAAATATCTATATTAATAAAAATTATGTAATTTTACGTCAGCATCCTAACGCGACAAGTAAACAAATGAAATTGTCTATAATTTTTTTGAAATAAAAAGTATATGTGTGCATCGAAATACGGTGAATCACTATTTTCGGTTTTCGTAGTTTAACGGGATTTGAATTAACATGATTTTTTTTGTTAAAAACTGCAAAAAAAAAACGGGCAGCTACGAAATTTTTACCGCGCAGATCGAAATTTTGGTATTAAAGGCTTGGCCGCGTAATTGGGAAACCGCGGAGTTGGAGGGTTTACTGTATTATTAAATAATTATATTTTGTATTATTTATTTATTTTATAGTTTTTCTATTTTCTTATTTATTTTATTATTAATTTAAAAATTCTTCTTTTTATTTTAAATAGAATAAAATGTTATTTATAATTTGTGTGTCAATTCTTTGATTTATAAAAATTATTCCTAATAATAATAGGTTTTTATACTAAAAAATTTATTTATTCTCATTAACAAGTTAACAAATTCTTTTTGTTAAATTTCTTGTATTTTCATTAACATTTTAACTTTACAATTATTGAATTACACAAGATTCAAAAATTTAAAAACAATAATTTAATTGACTTACATAAAAATTAATAAAATGTTGAACATTTTGTTTGAGACTAATAGTGAATTTTTCCTCGCAAAATAGGCTGCTGCTAATAAATATTTTCTTCTTGACGAATTCTATTTACTAACTCCGTTTTACCAGTGGCTACTTCGGGGCATCTTTTCCTATTCGTAGTTGCTTGGATTGTTGCTCAGATTTTAGTTCTGCTGCTTTGTTGATATGAAAATTTTTTATGATATGAATAATTTTTTATGATATGAAATGTATTTAGTGTGTTATTTCATATTTGTATTATTTTAAATCTTTTTTTTTTTATATTTGATACGATCTTTGACTAATCTTTAAGTTTAAGTATCAGACATAGTCAAGAAAATTTAATGAAGTTAACACTCTTTATCTTGAAGTTTAATTATCACATGTTAACAATAGATAAAATCCCATCGTAATATTGTTATATGTTCAATGTAAAATTCATTCCAGATGATTTTCTTCTTCCGGTGATTTGTCGTTTCGAAATGATGGAATAGAGATATTCTCTTTTATGATAATATAAATTAAGAGGGAAATAGGAAATAGATCATGGCACGTGCGAATGCGTAGGTAGTTAGAATAGTTCAGAAAGTGCAAGATAGACAAGGACATTAATGTTTGACCAGTTAATAGAGTATTACAAGAATTGTGGAAAGAGAATAATAAGGGAAGTATGCGAAAGGGGAGACAAAGTAATTGACAAACAGACATTATAGGAAAAGGAAAATAAATAAAAGGACTCCTTTAATAAAAAAGGAGCAACAGTCGTTATCTCTACTTCATCGAGTACTTGCAGACAAATATAAGGGCGCCGGAATAAGTTGATAACATATTTGGAATGTTATAATATTATTTGTTTAATTATTTAAATATTAAAATTTTAGTGTTTAATAGTTCATATGTGGGGTAAAGACTCATGTTATAACATTATTTTAATTACATACATATTAATTGCAGTGTTTCAAATATTTTTAGTTTTTTTTGTGAAATTTTAAAAGATAGAGAATTAACTAAGTGCGTAATTCATGTAAATAACTGCAATTTGTATTAAAAAATTAATTTTAAAAGAAAAAGTTTAGTAAGAATAAAGGATATATACAATAATAAGAACGATAAAGAATAATGTGTAATAGTGTGCATATAAAATATATATACAATATATAGTGTACATAGACATACGTAATAATTAATAATAGATTTTTATATATTTCATACGAAATATATATATATATATAATGTATATCAATTTATAAATTTTGAACAGGATTGAACAAGTTTTGCCTGAAATTGTGTGTGTAAAATAAATTTTGTATGCACAGAAGGATTATTTTTGTTTTACTTTTGTTTTTAGTTTGTTTTTTTACGTATACGGACCGACATGGAAAAAAGGCCGACACGGACAAAAGGCAGACAAAAAAAGGCCGATAAAAAAAGGCCGACATGGACAAAAGGCCGACAAAAAAAGGCCGACATGGACAAAAGGCCGAAGGCTGCATATTTACGGATAATAAAAAATAATTAAATAAAAATTAGCTATAAATACTTTGTTCTATAAAAAAATTAATTACAAATTAGAAATAATTTAAATTGTGAGCTATTCCACGAAGGAAATCAATCACAGAACGATTGTGTCGGTCATTTAAAATATTTGCAAACCGTTCATCTCTGTCAACATATTGCTTCTTGCGTGTAGGACGGGGCTCACGACGTAGAATAATTTCTATTTCTGCTTCGACATGCTCACGTTCGTTCTTCAACTCTTTAATTAAGTGAAATACTCCAGGATGATTTCTTCCAACTAATAACTGCCATCTCCTGTGCCATCCCTCTACTTTGTTTTGGGTTCGAGGGAAGCCTATGTTATTATTCTCGAAAACTGACCACATTTCTGGTGGAAAGAGTGGTGGAACACGTGCTTCTGTACCATTTCTGTAAATGCGTCTTACGCGGCTATTCACATAATTTTCATCAAACCATGAAACCACCTCAGCAGCATTATCGGGTAAGATACCCCAATGTGTCTCATCAAAAGGCAAAAGTTCTCGTCGTCTCCGTACAATGTTGCTAAGCCACTATTTTGTATTTTTCGCCAAATATTTTGGCACAAGTTAAAAAAGCATCCTTTATTTATTGCACCTGGAAATTCTGCTAATGCTGCATTAATAGCTGGTTTTTCAAAATCAGTAATTATAAATGAAGGAGCTAATTGAATATTGTATTCGGCGGCAAAATCACATAAATCTTCTGCTAATTCTGCTAATGCTGCATTAATAGCTGGTTTTTCAAAATCAGTAATTATAAATGAAGGAGCTAATTGAATATTGTATTCGGCGGCAAAATCACATAAATCTTCAAAGGCTCTTTTGTAGGCTTCTTCTGATTTACGAGACATCACAAAATATACCAATGGTAGTATTCTAGAATTTTCTTCCCCACCTACAGGAGCATGAATTGAATATATCTGTAAAATATATATTAGGAGCAGTTTTGAAGGTTCCATCCATTATCCAGTAATTGGACTCTGCAAGTTTCTTCAAGTTATTTTCTGTAGAAAATAAAAGGACTTTTTCATTACTAATATCACTCTGCCTCAACAAAAACAATTTGTTTTTGGTAGTAAATTTTAAATCATTGGGAACTATTAATTCAGCAAGTGTATTTGGTTCTCGTGAACACTGTTTCGGTTTTGAGATCTTTTGATCATTTTTGTTAATGCTGCATTTGATGGAATTTGCGACCGAGATACAGTACCCATTTGATTAGTAGCCGCCTGAATTATTTGACTCGGCTGATCTTGAATGACGAAGCAATGCTCTTTATTTCTCTTGCTTTAGCAATAACAATTTGGTTAGATGCATCTGGCGCATGGTTGTGCTTTGTTGAACTTCGTAGTTTATGTACGCCATCTATATAAATAGTGCATGCTCGCCCATTACAACAAATTCCACTTTTTAGTCCTGCTGATGTGTGACTACGATGCTTACAGTAGTACAAATCATTTCGGTTTTTATTCTTTTGCATTATATAACCGTTGACAACAATCATTTTATTTCCCTTTTGCGACTCAATCATCTTACAAATTTCACCAGTCTGCTGATCCATATTTAAAGTTCAATTAAATAAAGCTAAAAAATATAATTAGAATATTATCAAAGATAAAAGATATTAATATTATCAAAGATAAAATTTTCTCCTTACCTTAGAAATGCACTTAAAATGCCCAACTGAATTACTAAAAACGCACTAAAAATATTTAACTGAATTATTAAAATAGCCCTGTTTAACTGACTAACAATTTTAAGGTACTTTAATTTATATAAATATTTGTTTCATTTCATTAAACTAATTAAAATAATAATTACCTCTTTAACAAAAACCCATTAAAAAAAAAAACAGCCCAGTTGTAATAGCAAAAACTATTAAATAAAATCGGGGGATTCCTGGAAAATTTTTGATTTAGAATTCTCTAATACCCGGGACACACCAAAATTGAAAACCTAAGTTTTCGCGAAAACTAGATCTAAAAACTTTTATAGTGACACACCAAAAATGGAGCGCGATTTCGTTTTCGAATGTCAAATTATGAAAATTATTTATTTAAACAACTCTACGTAAAAACCAAAAAGCTGCCAATTTGGAAGAGTGCTTCAAATACCCTTTTGATCTACCTAGAATTTAGTGAAAACGAAGAATTAAATAAAAATTATGATTTTTACAAAACTCCAAATGCTGTACAATTTAAAATTACAATCAAGTTTTTATAAATAAGTACTCGAATTTGTAATAGTATATTTGTACTAAATACTCGAAAT
The DNA here is from genome assembly GCA_949752835.1 of Empis stercorea. NCBI lineage: Eukaryota > Metazoa > Arthropoda > Insecta > Diptera > Empididae > Empis > Empis stercorea. The sequence goes on from OX457088.1 coordinate 32,614,266, forward strand.
GTAATATACATATGTTTTTATTCTATAAATTTCGAAATTTTTGCCCCTGTAAAATGAAGAGGGTTGAAGGTACGTGTCTGAATTTTGTATACAAGGTGTAGGTGTGTATTTTTAAGAAAATGGTTTCTCATTTTTTCAATCCAGTCCCCCGCCGAGGTGTTGCAGCCTGTTTAATAGATATAGCCCCTCATCCATATGAAAAGGGAAACGGGTGAAAATTTTGAATGATTTCGAAAGACACCAACCTATTATACCTAACTTACAAGATATAGGACCCTATCTGAAATGCGGCTTATTTTATAGTAATTTTAAGTTCCAAATATTCAATTTTAATAAACTATATAATAAATTTTGAAATGTAACATTTCTAAGTGATGTAGCTTAGAGGAGGTTGCAGGTAGGGAAATAAATTTTTGGCACAAGTTGTAAGATAGTATTTTTAAAAAAATAATTTCTCATTTTTTCAATCCAGTCCCCCGCTCAGATGTTGCAGCCTCTTTCATAAAATTACCCCCTCACCCATAATAAAAGAGAAAGGGGTAAAATTTTTGAATGGTTTCGAAAGATACCAATCTATTATACCAAACCTACAAGATATAACACCCAATCTGAAATGCGGCTTATTTTATAGTCATTTTAAGTTCCAAAAATTCAATTTCATAAAGTATATAATAAATTTTGAAATGTAACATTTCTAAGTGATATAGCTTAGAGGGGGTTGCAGGTAGGGAAATAAATTTTTGGTACAAGTTGTAAGATAGTATTTTTAAGAAAATAATTTCTCATTTTTTCAATCCAGTCCCCCGCTGAGGTGCTGCAGCCTCTTTCATAAAATTACCCCCTCACCCATAATAAAAGGGAAAGGGGTAATTTTTTTGAATGGTTTCGAAAGATACCAATCTATTATACCAAACCTACAAGATATAAGAACCTATCTGAAATGCGGCTTATTTTATAGTCATTTTAAATACCAAAAATTCAATTTTAGTAGTCCCATAAAAATTCTTTCACCTGTAAAATCCAGGGGGGTAAAGGTACGAAGCTGATTTTTATGCACAATATGTAGCATAGTATATTTAAGAACATAGTTTCTCATTTTTTCAATTAATTTCCCCCCTCAAGGTATGTAGCTTATTTCATACATAAGCCCCCTCACCCACTTGAAGAAGGTGGGGGGTAAATTTTTTATATGAAATCGAAATGCACTTACCTGCTGCATCTATGTTAGAAGTAACAATGTTTTATATAAACTCAAACCGGTTTTATAGGCATTTCAAAGTTCAAAATTTTTGTTTTAATATTACTATAAAATAGGGGGGCGAGGACCTAGGGCTCCAAATTTGTACAATCTTCTTTATATGGCGTCTATACATATATCTGTGAAACAATGTAAAGATCCGACTATATTTAGGGGTATTTTTTTGAAGTGCACAAAACTGTGCATTTTCAACGCTCCGCTAGGGGGGGTTGCAGGGAAACGATTCAAAAAAGGATACCATACACATAAATTTCCATCCTTACTTTATATATGTTGCAATTTTTGTACAAATCGCACGAGTGCTTATACTATTTCTAAGGGTTTAAAAAAGTGTATTTTTACTTTGCGTACGGCGTACGGCGTACGGCGGACACGGATTTTTTTTTTGCTGATTCTGATTCCCTGACATCTAAAACGGCCAGAAAAATCAAAATCTCGAAAAAAAATTTTTCGAAATTTAGACCGCGCCACAAAGCTTCATATATTTTCAATATATGAAGCAAAAAATTAAAAATAGTAATTATTTGTTTTTAATGTCTAATTTTGATTTAATTATATTAAAAATTATTTAATAAAAATGAATTTTTCTTGTTTTTTTTTTTAAATTTTCGATTTTTTTTTTATTTTTCACAAAAATGGCTACTTTTGTATGGAAACTTAGCTATGCCTACTTCAAAAATACATATCTTCTATTTTGTAATAGATGGCGCTAAAATATATTTTCGTGAAAACCTTAAAAATTTGTAGATTTCGTGTTTTCAATTTATTCCTGAAAACTGTACTAAACCTTATAAATTTCCATTTTTGAACTTTGAAAACACGAAAACTGAGTTTTCGGTCCTGTGTGTCCCGGGTATTAATCAAATTCTAAATCAAAAATTTTCCAGGAATCCCCCGATTTTATTTAATAGTTTTTGCTATTACAAGTTTTCCAGGAATCCCCCGATTTTATTTAATAGTTTTTGCTATTACAAGTGTTCTTTTATTTGTGTGCCTTTTGTCCGTGTCGGCCTTTTGTCTGTCGGCATGTTTTGTGTCGGCTTTTTGTCCATGTCGGCTTTTTGTCCTTGTCGGCCTTTTGTCTGTCGGCCTTTTGGGGTAGAACCTTTTTTTATATATATTTAAGAGAAAAACATTAGTTTTTTTTTATATGATTTTTTATGTATCATTGCATGGTAAGAGTTTTTTTTTCTGTAATACATAATTATATTTTTGTTTCTACGCATTATTTTGGAGTTGATATTGATATTGTGGGATAATTTTTGGTAGTAGTAATTAAAAGTAAACAAATAGTAATATCGACAATACTTTATAAATACGTATATATATAAATATATAAAAAATGGATAAAATAAGTACGAAAAAAATGACAAAACAATGGAGATTGGAGGAAGAATGTGCTGCTGCAAGGAGAGAAGCTGCAGAGGCACGTGTGGAATTACAGTAAATGCGTGAAGAAATGTTAATGTTGCGTTCGGAAAGGGATGCAGCGAGTAGAATCCGTGAGAATAGTAGTAACGCAACAGTCGTTGAAGGAAATAATGAAAATAAGGTAGACAGTGTATCTAATGTAAATAATGAGGAAAATGTAAATAATGTAAATAACGTGGTTAATGTAAATAATGACGTAGTTGTGACTACGAATGGAAATAGTATGGCTACGGTATTAATGGGAGTTAAACAGAATAATTTTCGAGGTAATTCAGTAAATTATAATGTAGATCGTGGTAATTATAATTTTCGAAAACAAAAGAATTTCCTTTCACCGAGAGAAAATAAATATGGAGGATTTAGATATAATCCAATGGACAATAAAAATAAAACAGAAGTTAAGAAATGTTTTATTTGTAATGACATAAATCATATGGCAAATAAGTGTCCGAAAAAGTTTTGTTATAGCTGTCGCAAGGAAGGTCATGTAGCGAAAGATTGTGATACTAGAAAAATATCAAAATAGACGATTTGAATTTTGATTATGATTCAGAAAGACTTTTTTTTTAGTTGAGCAGGATAAGATGATCATGGTGGTGGATAAGTTTTAGAAAGAAAAAAATATTATGTTTTGATTTTTGTCTTTTTGTTTTGTTTTTACATATAAATTAACCATTTTGTCCGAATTGAATTTAAAAGGACTGAAAGATTTAATTTGTTTCTTTTATTAATTATAAATAATATTTGAATTTGAGAGTTTAATTTCAGAATACGGTACAGATCGCTGATTGATTGGTTATAATTTGTCAGTCGAGATAAATGGTTTATAATGTAAGAATGTATTAAGCAACTATATTTGCAGATATTAATAGTTGTCTCTGTGTGGTAAAGGAACTATATTTGCAGATATTATAGTTGTCTCTGTGTGATAAAGCAACTATACTTTTAGATATTATTATTTGCTTCTGTGTGGTATAGCAATTATATCTGCAGATATTATAGTTGGCTCTGTGTGATTAAGCAACTATATTTTTAGATATTATAGTTGTCTCTGTGTGATTAAGCAACTATATTTTTAGATATTATGATTTGCTTCTGTGTGGTAAAGCAATTTTATATCTGATGTTATTTGTCTTTTCTGTGTGATACAAGACTTGAGTTTGATGTTGAAGTTAACCTTACTATGGAAAGTGATGTAGTAGGTTGGCCGAACTGTTAACAATAGATAAAATCCCATCGTAATATTGTTATCTGTTCAATGTAAAATTCATTCCAGATGATTTTCTTCTTCCGGTGATTTGTCGTTTCGAAATGATGGAATAGAGATATTCTCTTTTATGAAAATAAAAATTAAGAGGGAAATAGGAAATAGATCATGGCACGTGCGAATGCGTAGGTAGTTAGAATAGTTCAGAAAGTGCAAGATAGACAAGGACATTAATGTTTGACCAGTTATGAGAATATTACAAGAATTGTGGAAAGAGAATAATAAGGGAAGTATTCGAAAGGGGAGACAAAGTAATTGACAAACAGACATTGTAGGAAAAGGAAAATAAATAAAAGGACTCCTTTAATAAAAAGGAGCAACAGTCGTTATCTCTACTTCATCGAGTACTTGCAGACAAATATAAGGGCGCCGGAAGAAGTTAATAACATATTTGGAATGTTATAATATTATTTGTTTAATTATTTAAATATTAAAATTTTAGTGTTTAATACACATAAAGTCAAGAAAATTTAATCAATTTAACACTCTTTATCTTTAAGTTTAATTATCAGATAAAGACACTCTTTCACTTAATGTTTTTATTTTTAAAGTTATTATTTTGAATAACTAATTGTTATTTTAATATTAATTATTAAAAATAAATTATTTAGTAAAAATTTAACTTATAAAATTTTTTTTTCCACCTAACCAAATTTTCACAAGTTTTTGTCCGGCGCCAGTTCATTTTATACTTATTAAAGGAAATAAAAATGACGAATTGCTGTAGTTTTTTTTATATGTTTCTTTATTGATATTCACTAATAAACTAATAACTAAAAAACTTAAAGCTAATTACAAAAGTTATTCATTACAAATTATTAAAACTTCTACTTGCATCTTGCAAAAAATGTCATGAGAAAATTTAGAATAAAATATTTTTAATAAATTTTGTGGGAGCGCCTTGGGTCTTGTGGGGGCCTAAAACGGGGGCAATGTGGGCCCCATCATACAAAAAATCCTGTGTGGTATCAAATTAAAGGTATTAAAGAGTTCATCTCAATGAGTGTAGTCCGTGGGGCACCCCGCGTTACACGATGGCCCAAAAGTGGGTCATGTGGGACCCATTATACAAAAAGTCATGTGAGACCCATTATACAAAAAGTCATGTAGGGTACCAAATGAAAGGTCTTGGTGCATATCTATGGGTAGTATTTCATATCTATGAAAGTATTTCATATCTATGAAAGAGTACATATCTATGGGTAGTATTTCATGGGGCGCCGTGAGTCACGTGGCAGACAAAACGGGGGAAATGTGGGCCCCATCATACAAAAAATCCTGTGTGGTATCAAATTAAAGGTATTGAAGAGTTCATATCAATAAGGGTAGACTGTGGAGCACCCTGGGTTACACAAGGCCCAAAAGTGGGTTAGGTGGGGCCCATTATACAAAAAGTCATGTGGGGTATCAAATGAAAGGTCTTGAAGAGTACATTTCTGTGGGATTAGTCACTGGGGTACCCTGGCTTGCAGTTCGAAATTAACAGAAAATGTAAAATTTAAAAGATGTAAATTTAAACAGAAAATGTAGAAATTAACAGAAAATGTAAAATTTATCAGAAAATGTAAATTTAAGAGAAAATGTAAAATTTAAAAGTTGTAAATTTAAGAGAAACTGTTAAATTTAAAAGAAGATATAAATTTAAACAGAAAATGTAAAATTTAACAGATAATGTAAAATTTAAAAGAAGATATAAATTTAAACAGAAAATGTAAAATTTAACAGAAAATGTAAAATTTAAAAGATGTAAATTTCAACAGAAAAGGTAAAATTTAACAGAAATTGTAAAATTTTAGCAGAAGATGTAAATTTAACAGAAAATGCAAATTTAACAGAAAATGTAAAATTTTAACAGAAAATGTAAAATTTTATGGAAAATGAAAAATTTAACTGAAATTGAAACTTAAAAAAAAAACCAAAATTTAACAGAAGATTTAAATTTATACCGAAAATGTAAAATAAAATAGAAAATGTAAAATTAAAAAAAAAAAAAATTTAACAGAAAATGTAAAATTTAACAGAAAATGTAAATTGAACAGCAAATGTAAAATTTAAAAGCAGATATAATTTAAACAGAAAATGTAAAATTTAACAGAAAATGTAGAAATTAACAGAAAATGTAAAATTTAACAGAAAATGTAAATTTAACAGAAAATGTAAAATTTAAAAGAAGATGTAAATTTAAACAGAAAATGTAAAATTTAACAGAAAATGCAAAATTTAACAGAAAATTATAAATTTAACAGAAAATCACATTTTCCATTAAATTTTACATTGGCTTTTTAAATTGTTAAATGTGAGGCCTGTAATGAATATAGCACACAGATACTGTATACTCAACCTTAATAAAATATATCGGTATATACATGGTGTATACCCACCTTAATAAAATATAAAAATTAAAAGATAAGAATTATGCATTAAACCTAATGCACAAAATTGTAATATGAGTAGATATATATTTTTATAGTAAAATTAAAGTAAAATAATTTTGGTCAAAAATGCTGACCAAATCTAAATAATAAGAATTATATAGTTTTAAAGGGAATAATATTTCTAAGGAATTTTAATTGTAAACATATAATTAGGGTATATAAAGAGACAGAATTATAATAAAAATTCACTTTTCAATCAGAAGTCAACCGAGTCTTATCTTTATTATAAAGCAACACGCTTGTTTAAATATAAAACTCCTAAAACTAACTTCCTCAACAAAGTCGGCAATCTTGCCTGTTGAATATTGAGGTAGCATTGTTGCTACAAATGGATGAAGTTAGTATACAAATAATATATATTAAATAACCCTATATAACATATATAAATCATAAGCATAAACACTACATGGCGATCCTGCCCACCGAACACCAAAAGAAAATACAAAAAGTCATAGGAGAGAACAGCTGCCAAATTGGTCCAAAACCAATATCCATAGAGGAATACAAGAAACGACATCCAGTTGTAACAAATACACCAGAACCAACTACAACAACAACAAAAAATAAGACAAGAGGAGGAAAATATGTACAATTAAGGAAGGAGATAGCCAATTTATACAGATTATCTGCGATAGCAACAACCACACTAGAGAAAAAGAAATTCATGCAACAAATCAAAGTGTAAAAAAAACAACAAAAGACAGAACAGCGACAACGAAAGCAGAAACGTGTAAAGCGGACAAGAAATTTTCAGAAGCATTTGAAAATAGATTTGAAAAATATTCAAACATATTAAATGCAAAAACAAATAAATAAAATATTTTTGATAATGAAAAATTTACTTATGTATAAAAATAAAATATATGAAGCTAAATCACTTATGTTAAAATTACTCACTTATGTTAAAATTACTTATATATTAAAATAAATCACTTATGTTTAATTACTTATATATGAAGATAAATTACTTATGTATAAAAATATAATATTATATATATGAAATTTAAAAACAAAAAAATATAAATAAATATATGTATATATATATTATATATATATATATACAATCATATAAATTTAATATTTTAAATATTGTAAAATTCTTAAATGATTCTTAATTTTTTTTTGAGTTGGTAATGTTTGTTTACCATTTAACTTTAATACTCAACACTGCATAATTAACTTTTTACTCTTTATTATTATAATAAAAAAATCCACTTAAAAATTTACGAAATTCTAATTTTGTTTTATATTTTCGTCTACACTAACGAATAAATAAAATCTCAAATTTGATCCACGTAATGGATGGACAAAATGCTAAACCTGAGGAGGTTATTATAAATAATAGTGCTGGTAGTGTAGCAAATATTCATGCAAAAGATGAATTTAAATTTTCAAATTTACAACTTATTGTAATAATGTTAATTTTGATTATTGCTATTAATATAGCATATAATTATATTAAAAATGTATTAACAAAAAAAAATAGCAAAAGAAGTTGCTAGAACTAATGTTTAATTTACAAAAAAAAAAATATTTTTTTTTGAATAATTGTTCATGAAAATTTATTATTGTTTAAAAATTTTTTTTTTAAAAAAACTATTATTTTACATGATGCATAAATAAAATCCAATGAAGAGATTGGAAGAAATTAAAAATTTAAGTGAGGATTTAAAAAGTATTTTATTAATCTTTAAGAAAAATCCGAATAGAAAATTTTCCGCGGAATATATTTTAAATCAGCAAACTAAAGTTAAAAATATATATAGACAGTATTCTAGTATATATCATTCAATTTTAGAAGTAGTTGATAAAAATTTATTAGCTACTTATAAAGAAACATTCTTTGAGGTTTATAACGAGCTACAATTAGTTATTCACAAAAAATTTTGGATAATTCAACCATCTCCGAAGGGGAAGAGGATAGCGAAGTAAAAACTGAAACACGAAATCATATATAAATCGAAATGGCGACATTTGACATATCTGTTACGCACAAATTCATCCCAGAATTTGAGGGTGATACAAAGAAATTAGAAAATTTTTTAAATCTAATTGATTACATACATGAAACTCTAAGAGATGACAATGAAAAGAAAAAATTAATTGAGTTTGTAATAAGAACAAAAATTTCAGATAAAGTTAGAATAAAAATAAGCTCACAACAGACACCCACTACACTAATACAACTAAAATCTAATTTTAAGAGTATATTCAAAATAAATAGCACACCGCTGAGAATACAATCTGAATTAGCTAAAATCAGACAAGTTAATAATGTAACAAATTTTGCAGACAAAATTGAAAATTTAACTTCAGAACTCAATGCACTACAAATATTAGAGCAGGGAGATGAAAATAAAGAAATAATAAGAAAGCTTAATGACCAAATAGCATTAAATGTTTTTAGAAATGGTTTAAATGAACCAATAAAATCAACCATTTTTGCAGCCAGACCAAAAACCTTACAAGACGCTATACAATTGGCAACAGAAATAGAATAGCCAAATGATTCAGCACGTATTTACCAATATAATACAAGAAGTCAACAACGATATAATTCAACCAGAAATTATATTCAAAGAAAAAATTTCAATAATAGGAGCAATTGGCAAAATAGGGGTAATAATAGATATAATAATAACAACTTCACTAATAGAAATAATAATTTTAACAACAGAAATAATAATAATAATAGGTATAACAATAACAATAGAAACAACAATTTTAATAGCAGAAATAATAATTCTAATAGAAACAATAATAGTAATACAAATCGGTACCAAAATCGGAATCAAAATCAAAGTCATGTACATTGTATTCACCAATCGGGAAACGCGGAAACAGTCCCCGGCGGCCAACCATCGAGGGACTTAAATTTAAGAATTGCCAACAATCAATAAAAATCTATAATTTAAATAAAAATTTAACAAATTATGTAACAATTTGTACTGATATCGCTAAAGCAATAAAAACATTTTTAATAGATACTGGAGCTGATATATAAATCCTAAAATTAAGTGAAATATATCCTGATATTCAACTAAACGAAAATAAATGTAAGATAACAGGAGTCACAGAATCAGAAGCACATTCTAGGTACTGCAATAGTAAACATAAATTTTGAAAAAGAAAATATACTACAAGAATTTCACATAGTAAATAGTGATTTTCCAATTTTAACAGATGGGATATTAGGTAGAGATTTTTTAGCAAAAAAACTTATGCAAAATTGATTATGAAACTTTTTCGATTAGTATGTATATAAATAATTCGGAAATAGTTTTACCAATGATAACCAGATTACCAAATGTGGAAATGAAAATAGCAGCGAGAACACAACAGTTGCAAGCAATTAACTTAGAAGTTAAAGTAGATAGTGTAATCACAAATCAAGAAATACAAAAAGGAGTATTTTTAGCGAATACTATTATACCTGCAAAAGGTGTATCTCACATAAAATTTTTAAATACGTTAGATCATGAAGTAATTCTAAAAAATATCACACCAAAAGTTGAACCATTACAGAATTATCATATAATAAATTTAAGAAAGTTCAATAATTTAGAAACTAAAGAAGAAAGGTACAATAAACTGTTAACAGAATTAAAAATAGATAACTTAGATGAAAACGTAAAAGAATCAATTCTTGAAATATGTAAAGAATTTTCAGATACTTTTTATTTAACAGGAGATGTTTTAACAACAAATAATTTTTACAAACAAAAAATTTCCGTATTAGATGAAAATCCAATATATATAAAAAATTATAGGCTTCCACAAGCACAAACAGAGGAAAAAAATAAACAAATAATTAGTCCTTACAATTCACCATTATTAATAAATTAGTCCTTACAATTCACCATTATTAATAGTACCTAAGAAAAACTATGATACAGATACTAAAAAATGGAGATTAGTTGTAGATTTTCGACAATTAAATAAAAAGATAATGGATGATAAAATTCCATTAACAAGATTGGAAGATGTTTTAGATAATATAGGAAGAGAAAAATATCAACATTAGATCTAACTAGCTCTTTTCATCAAATAGAATTAGATAAGAAATCAAGACCTTTAACCGCATTTTCGTCAAATAATAAGGATTATATATAAACGATTGCCATTTGGATTAAAAATATCAACAAATAGTTTTCAAAGAATGCTATCAATTGCACTTACGGGGTTAGATAAAGAAGCTTTTCTTTATGTAGATGACATTATAATATTTGGATGTAGTTTGAAACACCATAATAGAAATTTAATAAAAACTTTGAGCAGATTAAGAAAATATAATTTAAAATTAAATCCACAAAAATGTATTTTTTTACGAACTGAGGTAACATATTTGGGACACTTAATTACAAATGAAGGAATTAAGACAGATCCTAGAAAGCATGAAGCAATATTAAACTACCCTGTACCTACAAATGCAGATGAAACAAGACGAATTACAGCATTTTGTAACTATTATGGAAGATTTATTCCAAATTTTGCAGAAATATCAAAACCACTAAATTCACTTACAAAGAAAAACACTCTTTTCACGTGGTCTAATGAATGTCAGAATGCATTCACAGAGCTTAAAAATAAATTAATAAATCCACCAATACTAAAATATCCTAATTTTGAAGAAAAATTCATATTAACAACTGATGCTTCACAATTCGCTTTAGGAGCAGTACTGTCACAAGGTGAAATAGGTCAAGATTTACCAATTTCTTATGCCAACAGAACTTTAACCAAATATGAAATAAATAAACCTATTATAGAAAAAGAATTATTAGCTATACATTGGTCAATAAATTTTTTTCGACCATACTTATATGGTAGAAAATTTACAGTAGTAACTGACCATTAACCATTAGTTAGCTTATTTGCACATAAAAAGCCATCCTCAAAATTAACAAGAATGAGATTAGATTTATGTGACTATGAATTTGACATAATATACAAAGAAGGTAAAATGAACACAAACGCTGACGCATTATCACGAATAAAAATAAAAATAGATTCCAACAGCTGATGTAAAAGTATTAACTCGAGCAATGATAAAAAATAACAAAAATACCACGAAAATAAGAACTGAAAAAGCAGATGAAATAAAGCCTGATCAACTTTTTATATGGAACTGCAAATCAATATCAGAAATAAAGAAATTAAAAAATTTAATATTTAAAAATAATAAAAAGCGCTATAGATTTCTGATATTGATATGCAGTTCCATAATATTTAAAAATAATAAAAATCGCTATAGATTTCTGATATTGATGTGCAGTTCCATATAAAAAGTTGATGGAATAAATGAAAATCATGGAATAATGGAATAAATTAAAATCATGGAAAATATAAGAATAAATGTTATATAAGCTTGCCCAAAATAAATATAAATGAAAAAGAAGAAATTATGGAAATTAGTGATAATTCATATCTATACTTAGGTATAATTTTGGAGAAGCTAATATCTGAAATGAATAAAATAAATATAAAATCGCTAGAATTAAAAAATAATGATGAAATAATTGAGCATATTAATATAAATGATTTTAAAGATATCTTTAACAAATTAATCAAAAATAGGCAAGAAAATTTAGAAATAATAATATATGATGCTCCCATTAATATAGAAAGTGACGTCACAAGAAATAAAATAATAAAAGAATTCCATGATTCACCACATTCAGGAGGGCATACAGGTGTAAAAAGAACTATAAATAAAATAAAGCAGCGTTATGTTTGGAAAAATTTAAATAAAATGGTAAAAAGATATATAAATAATTGCGAATTATGTGCAAAAAATAAACAAACAAAACATACAAAAGAAAAATTAGAAAAAAAAACACCAACTCCTACAAGCAGTTTTGAAATAATTTCAATAGATACAGTAGGACCAATGAGATTTGTAAATAATTACAGATATATTTTAACAATACAGTGTGAATTAACAAAATATATAGAAGCTATTCCGATAGAAAACAAAGAAGCAAAAACAATTGCGAGAGCAGTAGTAGAACAATTCATATTAAAATATGGAAGTTTTAAAACATTAAAAACGGATCTAGGAACAGAATTTGTTAATGAAATTTTTAAAAATATTTGTTCATTCTTCGATATTAACCATATAACCATAGAAAGAAATCACGGAGTTCTGAATGAATACTTATTATCTTTTGTAGAAGATTTTAACTGGGAAAAATGGATACCATATTATGTATTCAGTTATTACACAACACCGCACACTGATACAGAAGTATCACCATATGAACTTGTTTTTGGTAAGCTCGCAAGACTACTATCAGATGACAAATTAACAAATAATACACCAATTTATAATATAGATAATTATGCTGAAGAACTAAGATTTCGTTTACAACAAGCTCATAAAAAAGCCGTAACTCTCATTGAAATAGCCAAAAAGAAAAGAAAAGAATTATTTGATAAAACTACGAATACATTAAAAATATCAATAGGAGATTTTGCATGGTTAAAAGTAGGTACTCGTAAAAAATTAGAGTCACCTTCTAGAGGGCCATATGAAGTTGTAGAATTAAAAGGTGAAAATAGGTAATGAAATAAAAATAGGTAATGAAATAAAAGAAATTCATAACAATAGGTTAAAAGTAATAAACAAAGAAAATTGAATTTAATAAATTTTAAGATATATTTTAATTATATAAGAAATTACTATATATAAATTGTATAAAAACAAAAAAAAAAAATTTATATTTTCAAAAAAAAAATTTTTTTTTTAAAGGGATTAAGGATGTAATGAATATAGCACACAGATAGTGTATACTCAACCTTAATAAAATATATCGGTATATACATGGTGTACACCCACCTTAATAAAAAATTAAAAGATAAGAATTATGCATTAAACCTAATGCACAAAATTATAATATTAATAGATATATATTTTTATAGTAAAATTAAAGTAAAATAATTTTGGTAAAAAATGCTGACCAAATCTAAATAATAAGAATTATAGTTTTAAAGGGAATAATATTTCTAAGGAATTTTAATTGTAAACAAATAATTAGGGTATATAAAGAGACAGAATTATAATAAAAATTCACTTTTCAATCAGAAGTCAACCGAGTCTTATCTTTATTATAAAGCAACACGCTTGTTTAAATTTAAAGCTCCTAAAACTAACTTCCTCAACAAAGTCGGCAATCTTGCCTGTTGAATATGGAGGTAGCATTGTTGCTACAAATGGATGAAGTTAGTATACAAATAATATATATTAAATAACCCTATATAACATATATAAATCATAAGCATAAACACTACAGGCCCAAAAACATAATTTCCCATACAAAAGCATAATGTACCATTGGCTAGACCGGGAGTCACCCTGGGTCGTAGTCCGGTCTTAAAGAGTACATCTCTCTTAAAGAGTATACAAAGGTCTTAAAAAGTTCATCTCAATAGAGAGTACTCCGGCATGTTTTGGTCCAAAACGGGGGTCATGTGAGGTCCCATCATACATAAAAACCTGTGTAATATCAACTGAAAGGTTTTGAAAAGAACATCTACAAAAAACATTGGTTATTCCGTGGGACACCGCGGGCCGATGAAAGCTCGAAACAAAAACAGGAGCAATGTGGAACCCCCATCATAAAAAAATAATATGGGGTATCAAATAAAGGTCTAGCAGTGTACATACAAGCCGTATATAATATAAATAAAGTGTATTATTTTTTTCCAGAACAAAAATATAAGATGCCAAATATGAGTTTCTAAATTTTTGTTAAAATATAGATCACAATAACCAGAAATATAGGGGAGAGGCCCATACAGCGACACACTTTTTTTTTTTTCCTGAAAATAATTATAAGATGCCAAATATGAGTTTCTAAATTTTTGTTAAAATATAGATCACAATAACCAGAAATATAGGGGAGAGGCCCATACAGCGACACACTTTTTTTTCAAACGAGTATAACTTTTTTTTGGAAATAATGTTATGTACTTATATTACCTTAAAAGTTTCGTTGAAGAGTTCTGAAAATAATACCAAGGCAAAAGGAGTTAAGTTATTCCTTTTTTCTGAGTTAATAACATTTTTGTCAACAAACCTCTATCTGTGTCACTGTTAAAAATGGTGCCATACAGTGACACAAACAGTATCCTACTATGACACACTGGTATATTTCAGTGACATCAGTGATAATTTTATAAAAACTTTTCATTAAGACATAAACTATTTATAAAAAAATAGTTTTATTGAATATAATCTATTTTTTATATATAAAAATTCCATTTTTTGTTAGTTTTAGACTTCACATATATGAGATAAATTATTATAATTATTTAATTAATTTCTCTGAAGAACTAAAAACAAAACGAATTCGTAGTGTTTTAGAAAATAACAAACAACCAAAATAAAATGATATAATTCAAAATAAAAATATTTATAGAGAAATATTGTAAAATATAGAGAAATATTTTAATTTTCCTTTTATCACTGTTCGAACACTGACACTGTGTCACTGGTTGAACATTTTTTTTTTCTATAAATGTATTATTTTTTAATTTTATTTAAATACCGAATTAATTTTATTTATTAAATTTATTAATATTAATATCTATATTTTATGGTAAAATTATAATATTTACAATAACTACTTCCTTTAAATTTTTATTTAAAAAATACAACAGTGCAAAAATTTTTTTCTTCACTAGAAAATATAGACTTTTACTTTTTTGCGATGTTATCGCGACTGCACCAAAAATATAAATGAGTCAAAAGACCGAGAATAACAAATAAAAAAATTATGTTTAAGGACGACATGTCGAAACATGTCCGTTTAAAAAATATTTTGAATGTGTCACTGTTTCACCTGTGTCACTGTATGGGGCTCTTCCCTACATATAATTCCTTACGCTTTCTATCTCATACATATTTTTCCCATTGTCTATATGTTTTTCTATTATAGTATACACTGTATACAGAAAATAAAAGAGCGCATATTATTAAATTTCACCGCGAAAAATGTGTCTGGCTTCTGTCGTCTCTCTACAATTTCTACGTCTTATCCACAAACTCGTTATTTCAACTTTCCTTACAAAAATATATTCCACTGGTGAACTACTCATATTGGCGACCTTATGTTTTCAGTTTTTTAAGTCTTTTTTAATTTTTGAATATCTTTATATTATATACGGCTTTGGTACATCTTAATGGATAGTAGTTGGGGCCGAAAACGGGGGCAATGTGGGACCCCATCATACCAAACATCATGTGGGGTAGCAAATGAAAGGTCGTGAAGAGTACATCTTGTTGGGAAGTCGGTGGTACACCGTGATTTAAGTGCGGCGCAGAACCATCATAAAAACATATCATGTAGAGCTTCAAATGAAAGGTCTTCAAGAGTACATCTCATTGAGGGTAGTCTGTGCGGCACCCTGGTTTACACGGGGGCCCAAAAGTGGGTCGTGTGAGCCCATTATACAAAAAAAAATCATGTGGGGTATTAAATGAAAGGTCGTGAAGATTATATGCCATTGAATAGTCAGTGGATCAACCCGCGTTGTACCAAAGCCTAAAAATGCACATCGTAGACAGACGGACAGAAAAGCGTTAACATAAGCGATTTTTTTTTAAAAAAAGCTCTAAAAAAAGAACGCTTATAAGAACACAATTGTTCCGTTTTTTCAAAACTACTTCAACCGCATCTTTTTTTTTTATTTCATCTTTTTTTGCGAATTCTTTAAATAAAGTTCTCTACCAAATCTGGTACAATATCGTCTTGGGCAGAAGCTAATTTTGTTTTGGCAACCAATTCACTAGCTAATCTGCCCCTAAATCTTATTTTAAAGTAAACGTATTTACGAACTTTTATAAATAATTCTCTGTTCAATAAATGTATTTAATTTAAAACTGCAATTAATATTACAAAAAAATTTCCGTGCAATTGAATATTTTTATAACTCAATATTTAGCCGATAAACATAGTAAACATTGTATTTTGATTGTCAAAATAACTGGTGGTACCAATATAAAAACGACTTTTTTCCGCAAAGCCATCTATTGGGAATTTTATTTTTCTGTTTTCACGTTGGTAATAAATTTGTCGTTTCGTACGTCTCTGGGAATACCATTTTAGAGTCGGTACGAAACGAAATATTTATTGGGCGTCATATACGAAACGACTCTCAGAATATAAGCCCATATATAATATATACTAAAAGCCAAAATCCAATTATTTTTTATATTTCACAATTTATTTATTTTTATATTACGGAACGCCCTTATTCATGCCCTTATTCCGACAGTCGTATTTGCTGGCGTAAGATACGACTACAAAAATTTTGTATCACGAGAGTCATATCAATACGAAATTAGTCATATTGATACGAAACAGCCACAAAATCTAGTATTCTTGGAGGCGTACGACTTGAATTTATTTGTCAAAAAACTATAATTTTTGTCGTAAGCAATTTTGCAATTGACTAGAACGAAAATGTAGTATTTTATTATTAATATCAAGTATAAATAAAAAATATAAAAATTAAATTTAAAAAAAAAAATCAAATCATTGAATCATTGAAAAAAAAATTTAAAAAAAAAATCAAATCATTGAAAGTCAAATCAAGTAGAAATAAAATATAAAAAATGAAATAAAGTAAAAAAAAATCTTTAAAGCCATCTATTGGAAATAAATAATATTAACGAATAAATCTGTCGTTTCGTACGCCTCTGAGAATACATTTTTTTAGTCGGTACGAAACGAAATTATTTTACGGCGTTAAATACGACACGACTGTCGACTAGAATTATACTATTGCATGGAAAAAACTTATTAATACAAATTTCTATTCTGAATTTTATTTTCTACCCGACACCATGGTGGTAACTGTCAAAAATCTAATAGATATTAAAGTTCATGTTTATGAAATATTTTTTAAATAAAAAATCAAATTGTGTTTAATAATATACAGTTTTATTAAAAATACTAATACTAATATTTTTTTTAAATATATTCCAGCCACTTGTCCCCCTTTAAAACTCCCCTTTTTAAAATTATTCTACTTCTATGCGCAAACCACTACATAAGCAGTCAATTTTTTATGTATGCAAAAGTACTTCACTAAATTTATAATACAGGGCATCCTTATATTCTATTATCTAAGCTCTACACCTTCAAATTTGAGGGTGTAGAATAGTGTACACGCCGATGTAAAAAAGGTGCAGAAAATGTAGAAGATGTAGTCAAAAGAACGCAAAATTTTTCTACACCATGGAGGGTGTAAGAAAGTGTGTCTGAAAAGAAATTGGTGTAACACTACTTGATTATTTAATTGGCAGGAGTAGATAATCAGGTAGAATATATTTATATATACACGTATGTATTTATATATATATATATATATATATATATATATATATATATATATATATATATATATATATATATAAATATATGTACTATATATAATTCTGCATATATCTCTTTAATTCATACATCAAAGGATTTTCCACGATATAGCTCTCGATTGAATAAATCGCTTCCAGGACGATCCAGGGCTGGCAGACCCAATTTTAAGCGCGATACGTTGTAAATTAACAAACAGATATCTACTGACTTGATCAACGTTGCATTAAATATTTAATTTGTAAAATCTGAGTGTGGATCTATCCGTGTTCTTAATACATGCAAAATATCTCCACTCATACCTTTTTTATGCTTGTCTCACAAATTTTAAGGTTTTATGGAAAACATGTTGTTAATATAATTGCGAACAACGACCGTATTTGATGTGGAGATGAAGTAAGAACCGCATCCGTAATAGTAGTATCCCAATGACTATCTGATTCTAACAATTGTAATGCGTAACATGCATTAAAATTCGTGGGATGTACTACTAAACCATTAACACTTCGTTAATATTCGATCGGTGTAAGCCCTGGAAGATTGATTACAAACGTTAAGAAAAACATTCTCGTTGTTTGGAATGTATATAATCTGCCTAAAACTTTATTTTAAAAAAATTAATTGTCACTGCCACTGATTTATCTCTTTTGCGTGGTTCCCATGCTGTTTTTAGCACATTTCCAACCAAATTGGAAGAAATGTGTATATTAGTTTCACTCTGTCTGTCCGTCTGTCCGTCTGTCCGTCTGTCCGTCTGTCCGTCCGTCCGTTTACACAAACTTCTACATCTATTAAGATAGAGTATTAAAATTTTGATCATAGATAGATAGTAATAAAATAATAGGTCCAGTAGAACAAAATTTTTTTCTATTTCTTTTCCCCTCTGAGTTATTCCCCCTCCAAGTTCGAAAATTACCCATATTGAACATCTAATAACTTTTAAACCAATAAAAATTTTTGAGGTCTGTAAAAGCCATAAGATAGGAAAATCTTTTATCTTTTTTGTGCAATAAACAAATTTTTTAAAATTTAATTCTTTGATGTATAAAAATACCGTTATCTTCATACAACTTTTTTTAGTTTTTTTAACACCCTGTATTTCCCAAACTGCTTATTATAGAAGGCTGAAATTTATGCACCAAAGAGATATCTAAAAAATAACTAGAGTCTCTGAAGAAATTGTATCCGTATCTCTTCTCCCCTTTCCGTTGTGGCCCTTCGAAAATCAAAAAATTACATTTTTAATTTACTTGTAAAATTATAACTGCACAATATTTTTAAAAACAAATATTGGGAAAAGTTTCAAAATTCATATTTGTTTAAAGTGCATTAATTAATAAATTATAGTCATTTGCCTCACACTTATAATTAATCAAAATTCTTAATCATGTAAAATTTTGCAAAAAACGAACATTTTGCATATTTTTAGGAGCTTTATAAAGGGAATATTGGATATTATTTCATATCACATTATATGTTCAATTAAAAGCAAAATTAGGGAAAACTTAAATGATAATTTTATATATATGTATTTTGTTGGAATAATAAACTTGGAAGGAAAAAAAATTAATAAAATCCAACAGGGATACATTTTTACCTATATTTACCATATCATTTTTTATCTTTCCTATGTATAGTACATTGAAAATACTACTAAAACTGCACAATATGCACATATAGGAATTCTCATTGTTTTACAATAGCTCATAGTTCTACATGTGGCGATTTTGAGGAAATGTGCTTTTGACAAACCCGGGGTTTGTTTATCGTATTTTTATTTATTCCAAGTAAAATATTTTGGAACTTCAGCATAAAGTAATGTTTTTGCAAATTGACCAAAAATATTTTGTTGTAACATAAGGCGAAGTATTCAGTCAACGTGGTGTTGGGTGGTGAACTCGCTCGTTCTACAGCATTGGTTTCATCGAACTGTGCGGTTTGTCCAATTGTAAGATGTATGGCTAAGTGAGTAACAGCCGTATCTCGTTTTTTTTTTTTTTTTTTATTTATCCATATTTTATAATTGATATTTCAATACAAAAACTTAACAAACTCTTGAATTAATATAATTTTATAATCTAATTTAATGACCCACTATGGAGTTCTCTAAATAGTCTAAATTATACTATTGCTATAATTTGAAATTATTTTATATATCTTTTTTAAAACCTTTTTTTTATACAATGTGTTATGAAATGAAATCTAATTTTTAATTTATTATTTTAATTGAAAATTTTGTTTTATCGATTTTTTTTATATATTTAATTGAAATTAAGAATTATCGATTTTTTTTATATATAAAATCTTCTAAATTAAAAGAACCAAATTAAACCTATCTAATAACTACTGTTAATCCTATGCTTGTACTATTAATTCCACCAGCAAAATTTGGAAGTGTTACTTTTTTTTAAATCAGTTGTTGAAATATTTGTACTAAATTTAAATTCATTTATATTAATATCCATTGGATTAAATGTAATTTTTTTTCTGTAGCTCTGCGATTAAATAAAATGGTAGAAAATCGGTATTTTTAATTAATTTTAAAATTATTGGTTTTTATCTAGATATATGCTTGGAGTATAAAATATTAGGATGTGCTATATTATTGTTTTGCCCCTACAAGCTGTTTCCTCACAGTTTTTTTTTGTTTAAATTTTCAGATTGTATGTAATTTTGCTGCCAGATTGCCTGTAATCGCTGTCAGATTGCCTGATATTGACGAAATTGTATGAAAAATCTCTTTTCCCCACAAAACATTCGCACGTATTGTATTTCCTATACTATAGCATCTCCTGTTTATTTACTCTAAGGATATATGATACTTTCAGGCGGTACAAGCCGGGCATCATTGCATTTTTAATGTAACTTTCATATCAGTTAGCATCTGAAAATAATTTAATTATGGCGTGAGTTGTAGAATGGTTCGATCTAAATGCAAATTGACAATCTTTTAAAATATTATTTTCATCTGTAAATTTTGCAATAGATTTCTGTATAATTTTTTCAAATACTTTGCTGATGTTTTGTATTAAGGTAATTGGCCTATAATTGTTTGAGTTTCTAGGATCTTTACCCGGTTTTCTAATTGCAATAAGTTTCGCTGTTTTCCAAATTTTTGGAAAATAACTATTGTTGAGTGCGTTATTAAAAATTATTGTATAAGCATCAATTATTTTGTCAGGCAGTTGTCTATGTATGGCATTAGGTATTTTGTCAATACCCGAGGATTTTTTATTTTTTAAATTCACAAAAATGTCCTTGTGCCTTAGCTACGAAATAATTATTTACTGTTTCATTTTCCAATATTTTTAATTCTTATCTTGTCGCCATTCGTTCGTTATAGTTTCTTTTTGACGATTTAACCAATTTATTTAATTCATTATCATTATTTGTGCTTAACAAATTTTTGTTTTAATTGATCCCAAAATCTCGGCTATTTCTGCATTATTTCTGATAATAAATTAATTATGTTGCACGTCTAAATTATTCGGATCAATACTACTATTGTTTAATAAGTTTATTTCAGATTGGTCAATTTTTAATTTTCCAATTTCTAAACTGTCTGTTTTTCTAAAAATTTTGTTCAGAACCGGAAACTATTGTTTAATAAGTGTTATGAATGTAATTAACATTCATAAAATTCAAATGGCGTCGTTGAATAAAACAACTGATTTTTAGCCTCTTCTAGGCTTACCATCCGTACTCGTACTCTTTTTGAGCTCTGTACTTTTGTACTCTTTACTTTTTTCAGAATTACCCCTTTTTTATCTTTTTGGAAAAAAATTTGATATTCTGTTTATAGAATAATTTCAAATCAAAAGTTTCATAAAAAGTTGATCTGTTTGTAGCATAATTTTACTGAAACAGCTGTTTTCGCATGAAATGTTTGTTGGGAAGTATTATTTTGTTTTGTCAAGTCATAAAAATAAGTTTGTGCTGAGGATAAGAAGAAACTTGTTTATTTGGTAAGAATTATTGATTGCGTAATATTATTTACTTAATATCATCTAATTAAAATATGCGTTTTAGTAATTTGACTGCTGAAAAAACAAACCATCATGTCTCGGCGAAAATGCAAGTTTACCAAGGAATGCTCAATGGACTAACTCATGAATGCTCAGTGGAATAACGAAAGGAATAGACTGTTACCAGAGTCAGTTAAAAATTTGGTAATGGTGCAATTTAACTACAAAGTCTTCACATATAATTTTATTTTAGTCTATGAATCGGCTTTTATTCTAAAAAATAAAAGTTATAATCTCATTACATTAATTTGGTTATATTTTACCAATTGGTCTTTCTTCTTTCTTTATAATTTTACAGCTTCAATAATTTTAATTTTTATTTAAATAAAATAAAATAAATCTAATCATTAAAAAAAACTACGTTTGCTTTTCACGCTTTCCTTTTCTTTATCATCAAAAACCAACCGCTGTCAGTCCATCCTTCCCAACTTGTTCCGCATTCCATTTCCCCATTATTTCTCATCCCAGTAAAAAATTAAACCGCTGGTAACAATAAGTTTATTTCAGATTGGTCAATTTTTCATTTTCCAATTTCTGAACTATATGTTTTTCTAAAAATTTTGTTCAGAACCGGAAACATATTGTTTGATGGTACAATATTTTTAATTTTTGATACCCAAAATTTGCTAATAGATAAATTAAAATTTTGTTTAATGACGATTTATATTATTTATTAGTGACTTTACTCTTACTATTCTATTATCATCATTATGAAGATGTAATCTGAGCATCGATTACAGAGACTTGCGAGTTGCGAGAAAACTCGCAAAGTTCCCTTAATGTTCGAAAATGGCAAATTTGTATTTTTCACAGGTAACACTAATGGCGAGAATTCTCGTGACCTATTCATGGTTAACAGAAATAACTCGCCATACAAAATTTCAGTTATATATAAATTTTTTGAATATTTTGTGAAGAAGATAAGAAAATAAATGGCACAAAAGAAATGTTTTTTGTGAAAATGTTAATCTTTCCTCATTATTTTCACTCTGTACCTTATTTAAAATTGGAAATATTGGATCCATAATTATTTTTTTTTTTTAAATCAAACAATTATGTAAATAACATTAATCAAAATAACACATAAGCACAAACTTTAATGTCAAAATAACAAAACATTAAAAAATTTACATGTGTCAAAACAATTTTAAGCGTTCAGTAGCTCCATTTTCGAAAGGATACGTTCAATTGTGCCAAGTTGGCAGTTTCGAAATTTGCGAGAAAACTCGCAGGAAAATTTGCGGAAAGTGTCTGTAATCGCTGCTCTGTATAATTTATGCAATTTTGAAACAAATTTATTTTTATATTTTTGCCTTTTTCTGATAATAGCATTAATCTTTAAAATATTTTTTTTGTCTATTATTGGGATATGTTCATTCATTGTTTGTTGTATTATCTCATTCAATTTAATTAAATTATCATCTATTTCAATATTTTTACGATTCTTAGGTATAAAGGAAACATCATTCTCTTAATCATAAATCATATTTTTTATTTAGTTCATTTCTGAATTTATTTCAGTTAGTTCTACTAAAATTAAAAACTTTTTCGGGAATTGTTTCCAAGTAAATAAATTCTTCCTGTTTATCCATATATATAGTAAAGTTAACTGCAGTGTGATCGCTATCAAAAGTTAATCTCGGCTATCTCTACATTATTATTAAAAAAATTATATAAAATACTATTTAAACTTAAAAGCCAAGAGTTTACTAACACTCCTCTCTCATGATGTTAATTTATTAAAAATTAGATCCAGACTATTTTTAATATCATTTAAATTTAAAGGACATTTTTGTTCATTACTTATTAAATATTTGTTTTTTTTCGTAAACAATTGAGCACACGACTTGTTAGGATTTGTATAATGGAATTGGTTTGTACTTTCTCTTGTAAAGTTTTCTTATTATTTTGTATTCCCTGTTTTAGTTTGATGTACTCTGGACAACCTTTATACGATGCAGGATATCCTTTTTTTACATAATATACAAAAGACCTGCTCATAATTAGCTTCATTATTTGTAACATTACATTCACCAGGACCGTGGTTGTCATTACATTTTACGAATCTATAGTCGAGCTTACAATTAGGCGCAGCGTGCCAAACCTTTGACAGCATTTACACTGTATTATTTCACGGTTGAAATTTTCCCATAGTATAACTTGATTATTTATGTAATTGATTTGATATAAATCAGCTATATTACAAATTAGGCCTACCTGTACTAAATATATATATGGGTAATATTTTATTATCTTTCACCGATATAGGAGAAGTAAATCTAACAACTTTTTTAAATTCAATAGTTTTATTTCAATTAAATTATTTAATAAATTTTCTTCCTTTTCATTAATATGAAGTCCTATTAGAACATATGTTTTGTTTTTTTTTCATCTATTGGTGTATAGGAATAATAGTTCGCTTCAATCAAATATAATACATTTTTACTGTTATTGAAATTATCTAGATAAATAATAAATCTCAATTTTTTTTACTAATTTGTAAAATCCATTATTATTTATTTTCACATTTTCGACTTGTTAAAAAGTTGATAAATATCAACTTTTAAAAAGTTGATAAATATCTTTAGTATCTTATTCAAATCATTTATTGGTGGGATTTTCTTATTAGTTGATATTTAATTAATATTTTCATTATGAGTATTACTATTACTTACAGTGCCGTCTTATGAAATTTGGAGCCCCTGTGCTAAGAATTACAAGGCGCCCTAAAAAAAATTTTCAGATGTTTTATTTACAAAAATAAAAATCATACGCAATTAATTTTATAAAAACCAATTAAATTAACAAAAATAACAAATTCATTTATTTTAAAACAAAAAATTAATTCAATAAAAAAATAAATAATAATATTATAAGGATAAATAAAGATAATAAGAAATAAGAATATAATAAAAACAAAATAATAAACATGAAAATATAACATAAATTATTCTTTGATATAACATAAATTAAAATATTAAATAATATGAAACCAATTATTAAATTTAAAATTTATTGAAAACTAGGTATATTAAGTTCAGATATCGGATTCTGTAAAAAAAATTAAATAATTTGAGTTTTATTAGCTTATTAATTAGTATTAATTTTTTAGTAAAAAACAAAACTTAATAAATAATAGTAACTTTAATTTTTTTTTCTAGATTTAGATCTAGCAAAAGCATCTATAACCTCGTCAAAGTTGGTGCTCTCAAAAAGGTCCGACTCAATAGCTAATAAACTCAAATTATTTAATTTTTTTTGCAGAATCGAGGAGCGTAAATAATTCTTTAATCGCTTTAAACATGAAAAAGTTCTTTCACCAGTACAATTAGTTACTGCAATACTAAGAAATATTCTCAAAATAACTTCAATATTAATATTAGGAAAAGTCGATCCGATATCTGAACTTAATATAGTTTTCAATAAAATTTCAGACTTTGAAATTTTATCAGATGTTGCTTTTTCATTTTCAATAGTAATATCAATATTTTTAAAATGTAAACATTTGGTATGACATTTTAAATACATTAAATACATTAACTTGATTGAATTTTTATATTTACATGTTTCAATTTTTTTTTAATAAAAAAAATTATTATCATATAGTAGTCAATAATTTTTATTTACTACAATGTCAAATTTTAGAAAAAAAAAATTAAAAAAAAAGCAAAATTATAATGCAAATTATAATTTATATGTAGTGCCGTTCAAGTTTGAAAAAAAATAGAAAGCATTCCTATTTTTATTTTGTGGGATTCAAGTAGATATAAAAAAGACGAATTGGGCATCGTGTTAAATCGTTCTACTTGAATGTGGAACTTGACCGATTACTTGAACTGTGTAAATTCCGCTTAAGCAATGAAAGAGACGTTGTAACAAAAATTCGCTGTAACAATTTTTATGAAATAAGAACAGAACATAAAAAAAATTTGCAAAAAAAGGAAAAAAAATTTACAATTTTGATTTTTTTTAAGATTGTTTTTAATAAAAAAAAATATTTTAAAACAAAAATTATTTATTTATTATATTCACATGCGCCCCCATTCTTCTGGCGCCCCTGTGCTAAGCACAGTTAGCACAATGGATAAGACGGCTCTGATTACTTATCTTATTATTATTGTTGCTGCTGTTATTGTTACTGTTGCTGTACCGTCATTTTTCATGTTGATTGAATTTTTGCTGTTGTCCAAAAATTTGGTCAGAAAAAGCTTTTTTTTTGCATTTTTCAATTCTAACACTTCAATGAAATTATTATTATTATTATTGGTTATTTAAATTCATTATTCATTATTTAAATTTGAACAATTATTATCATTAGACTTATCGTTTTTGTTACTAACCGACTTATTTAATTTGTTGTTAACTAATTATTCATTTGGAAGTTATTGTTAATACTAAATCAGTATCACCTGACTCTGTGAGCATAACATTATTTTTATTTATCAAATCATCATTATTAGTCTTTTTGTTTTATTTATTAATTCTTTTAAACTATATAATTTCATTTTTTAATTGTTCGTAGTCATTTTTTAATTCATTTTATAATTAATACTATTATTTTTTCCATATTCACTATTTTCATATTTAATTCACTATCGAATTGAGATGAGTCTATTCTTGTTTTACGTTTGGAAGGATAATGTGGGTCACACTCGTTATGTATTTCCCCTGTATTTCTCATAATTACATTTTTTTAAATATTGAACTACTTTTTTTTTGTTAATATATTTAAATTTATAAAGACTTCCGACTAATTAAACGATTACGTCCAAATTGACCGGCGGATTAATTGCAACTGTGCCGTATCTCGTTCATGAATTGGAAATGTAATATATTTTAATATAAATAAAACTTGCAATTTTCATTACAATTTCGAATAATTCTGGATCGCATTCTGGATCTGGTATTTCGGCGGATATTACTTTATCGATTTCTTCAGGACGAAATTCCTCACTTATTAAAATAAAAATATGAGTATGATGTAGATTTCGCTTTTGCCATTCAATTGAGTATACATTTAACAACGTGTTGCGCCAAGTACATAATGTTTGACAATAAAATCTATTAAAGATTTCAATATTTCAATCCAATATTAATATTATTAATCCAATATTAATATAAAAAGGTTATTATTATTCTATATCAATATATTAATTGTCCTCTTAAATATTATTATTATTATATTATCATTTTATAAAAAGATTATTATAATTATAATATTATTATTATTTTCCGAGTTTCTACCACACTTCACGACTTGAGCCGATGAAATTTTTACCTGTCTCATTACTCCCACTGTAACACATGAGATTAGGCTCGGACGTATCCTGAATGGGCTGTGAGGCAACACTCAGGTCTCCTGCTTCTGATGTTCTGGAAGCCCTTTATTGTGTTTTATTTCTGGTTGCAATGACTCCTGGTATTTATCAATCTGTTGCAATTGAAGGAGCCACTTCATTGTCCTATCGCACAAGTTGCAAGAATTACAGCTTTCTGTATATCGCACAAGTTGCAATTACAGCTTTCTGTATATCGCACAATGTTTGATGGTTTCTTGCTGGACATTACATAATCTGGATAGAGTCATAATCTGCATATTTTCTACGATTACTGGTTCCGATTGCGTCGTCTTGAATTGGAATCAGGAACGCTTCAGTTTCATAAAAAAGTGATGCTGTTGACAACCACTTGTTCAATAGATTATTAATATGTCCACCATTTTTGATGTTTCGCTTCCAGTTATCAATCTTCAACGTATCGGCAATTGTTGAGGCCATCACGTCCACATACGCTTATTCAGGTCAAAAGGCGAAGTCGCATTATCTGCGTTGATGATCGAGTACTGGAATAGCTATAGAGTTTATCGCCTCTAATTTCGCTCTCGCATCCACCTGTGTTTTCAAAGTTCCGGTAAGCCTTCCCTTGAATTCGTGGCCTAGTTTCTCTTTAACTAGCGTAGTTGCTGAACCCGGGGCTTGCACGATCCCAAGGTATCTGTAGAGATCCACTTCAGCCATCGCGCGAGTTACGTTATCTAACATAACACATAATAAGGAAAATGTTACTTATGTTGATAATAAAGAAACTAATGATTTAATTAATAAAATCAACATAAGAATTTAAAATGCTTAAAATGCATTAATATGCATTTTGTTATATTTAAAATTAAAAATACAAAATCTTTAAATGATGATTATCTCAAATTTTTACAACTTACTTTAATTGATATTTAATCAATAAATAAAAGAGTAAAATAATCATTTCAATTATAAAAGTATTTACAATTGAAATGAAGATCTTACACAAATTGAAATATAATAATTTAATGTATTTTGAGAAATTAATATTTAAACGGAAATGATCATATATATACATATAAATATATTCATATATAATTAGAATATATGTATCTTATCTTATTTTTGTTTAATTTAATTCCCAACAAAAATTCTGTCTTGCATGACCGACCCAAGACATGTCACTAGTATGTCTTGGGTAATTTAAAATGTCCCAACAAAAATTCTGTCTTGCATGACCGACCTAAGACATGTCACTAGTATGTCTTGGGTAATTTAAAATGAGTTAGAAAGAAAGAGATAGGTATACAATATTTTTCGAAATAAAATATTTCATTATATGCGATGGTAAGGCATCTGGTGACTATTACAAAAACTAAAAAAAAATTCTATTTTTTGTATATCTTTTTTATTCAGTGTCAGACAGTAATGTATTGTATTTGTCTTGCGGAAAAAAAATTGTGAATTTCTTTAATTACATTTTTTTCAGTCATATTTTGACTTCTAATTATTGTTAAAAGTTTTTATTGATTAGTTTGAAATGTATTTTATTAGTTTTGAAATAAAAAATAGTGATTTTCATATATAATATGATTTTTTTTTTCACAAGGACAAACATAATACACGTCTTGCCAGACAAACCCAAGACACGTCATGCAAGACAGACCCAAGACATGTCATGCAAGACACACCCAAGACATGTCATGCAAGACAAGGCCAAGACATGTCATGCATGACGACTTGTGACATTTGTATGGCGATGTCAGCAGTCTGTCTTGGGTCTGTCTTAAAGACATGTCTTGGGTGATTCATGGGTATGTCATTGAAGACATGTTTGCTGGGGTGTTAGAAAGAAAGAGATAGGTATACAATATTTTTCGAAATAAAATATTTCATTATATGCGATGGTAAGGCCTCTGGTGACTATTACAAAAACTAAAAAAAAATTCTATTTTTTGTATATCTTTTTTATTCAGTGTCAGACAGTAATGTATTGTATTTGTCCTACGGAAAAAAAATTGTGAATTTCTTTAATTACATTTTTTTCAGTCATATTTTGACTTATAATTATTGTTAAAAGTTTTTATTGATTAGTTTGAAATGTATTTTATTAGTTTTTAAATAAAAAATAGTGATTTTCATATATAATATGATTTTTTTTTTCACAAGGACAAACATAATACACGTCTTGCCAGACAAACCCAAGACACGTCATGCAAGACAGACCCAAGACATGTCATGCAAGACACACCCAAGACATGTCATGCAAGACAAACCCAAGACATGTCATGCATGACGACTTGTGACATTTGTATGGCGATGTCAGCAGTCTGTCTTGGGTCTGTCTTAAAGACATGTCTTGGGTGATTCATGGGTATGTCATTGAAGACATGTTTGCTGGGTTCTTTTGGAAGAAGTTATATGAAACTTAAAATCATAAATAAAATTCAGTCCTAAGCCAAATTCAAATAATATAGATCGACTCTGAAGAGATCGATATTAATAATATATTATAAAATTAAATCAAGTATATTAATAAAATTATAAATAAAAATAAAATAATTTTGTTTTACTTATTAATAATATTTTTTTTAATAAGAAATTCAAAAATATAATTCGCGTATCTCGATGTTCTCTACGCTATATCCTGGATGTTCCGCATGTGAACTTTTTTTAATGGCTTTGGTACGACATTTTTCATCTCCCGATTGCATGCCAAAATCGTTGCTGAATAGAATGGAGAAATCCAACATTGACTGTTGGTCTTCTTCATCCTTGGCATATATCTTAATATCGTCAACATACATTAGATGGATATGATATGATGCCAGTCCTAATAGCAAATCCATGCTTGCTTATGTTATACTATTGAGATAACGGATTCAAAGCCAAACAAAACCACAATGTACTAAGTGAATCACTTTGGAATATGACTCTCCTGATGACGATTTCACCCGATGTTACGAAACCCGGTTCTGTTTGTATGAGTAGACGGGTCCGCAAATGATCCATCACATGTTGAAGTAGACTAATGGTGCTGGGGTGGACCTTATACAATCTTAGAACTTCGAGGAGCTACTTATGTGATACGGAGTTGAAGGCAGATTTGTATTCGATATAGGTGGTGTGTAGATTTTTTTTTGACTGCTTGACTAATCGCTACGGGGTCGATAACCAATTGCTCCTTACAACATTTGAAGCGTTTCGCACACCCTTTCTGTTCTGCCATGATTTTTTGCTGATCTAGGTGTTGTTGTATCTTTTACTGTATCTTAGACTTGGTGACTGCCCCTGACGTGTACTTTGATTGGTTGATCTTTGCATCGTCACGTTGGGGATCCCACAAAACTCACACGAAGGCAACTGACGGGCGACTAGGAACCGCGGGCTCCTGACACCCGTGATCAAATCGATGATCTCCCTTGCTGTTGTGTATCTTTCTTTGCCGAGTTATATAAGACTTCTGCTTATCGCGTTTCCATCCACCCACATGCGCTACTTGTTTTCGTTGTCCTACAATGACCCGGATGTGAAGATTCCCGAGGCGATTATTATTAAATATTATTATTATTACTATTATTAATAATATTATTAATTATTATAATTGTATACCTATACAATTGTATTTATTTATTATTTACTAATATAATTAATTACAATATATTATTATTCGAATAAAAGCTTATCTTACATAATTTTTTAAATGCTATAGTTGACTAATTATAAATTTTTCTTGGGTCAGAACACTTTGGCATTCTACATAAGAGAAAAAAATTAATAAAACAAGTAGGTTAGGTCAAAAATTTAAAAAACATAAAAAAAGTGTAATTTTTCAAAATTAAAAATATTAAAAAATAATAGCTGTGTTTTTTTATTCCTACTCTGTACTATACGAGTAGAGTATCTGTATGGTTGTTGTTCTAGCTACTCTACATAATTATCCAGTACACCATGTAGAGTAAAAGGGAAATTAATGGGAAATTATTAAATTTTAATATGGCAACTATAAATTTGGCAAGAAAATACTTCATTTCGTATATTTGAATATTGAAAATATGATTTTTAAAAAATATCAACAAAGTGGGCAAATTTTTTTCAATCAATTCTAAATCAAATCATACATCGTTTTTTCCCCTTGCACTACATTCCTTTTATATCGAGTAGTACAGTGTACAGAGTAGGAATAACAAAACACAGCTAATAACAATTATTCTTCGTCCGTTTCACTAAAAATAATTTATTCTGCGTTACTTGCCGTACGCAGAGCTACATAAAATTCATGATGTACTGGTGGAATAATATTTATTAACTCCAATAAATCTTTTTCGGTCGAAATTGTTCTTCCATTCGAAAAATTCATTATGAAACCAATTACATAAATTCTAATGTAATTTATATAATTTTAATCACAACTTTAATTTATTAAAGTTTTATTCTGTAATTCACTTAAATAATAACTTTATTACTTAAACTATAATAATTTTACGTTTTACGACCAGTTTGGTTCCCACAAAAATGAATAGTTTTTGTCGATCCAAAATAATTTTTTTAACAAATAACCCGAAAAAATGTTTTCTGGAAGTCGTAATTAGTGTCATAAGCTACTGTGGCTCTGAGCTCCTCATATAATGTTTAGTCAGTATATATCAATTAATTTACATTATTTCTAAGTAAATTTGACAATTCATTACTATTCGCAGAACATCTACCGGATCTAAAATTAAAAAAAATTAGAAGATCTACCGGGTGTAAAATTAAAAAACAATCTACCGGGTCTAAATTAAAAAAAAATAGAAGAGCTCGAACCGAACCTATGGTGTAAATATTAGTTCCGGATACATTCGTTACAAACAAATGCACAAACGATTGTATGAAAGGTTGACTGTCATAGGTGCCTAAGCCACAAAAATTTCATTCAGATAAATTGACATTAAATGAATTCCTTTTTATGAAATGTAGTTTGTAGCAACAAAATAAAACATTTTACTAACTTACAATAAAATGTTTAACATACTAAAAATTTACATATCAGTTTTAAATTGTGATATACTCATATTTGCGGAACCAAATAAACCGCAATTTACATATTTCACATTTTGTGACACTCAACCCTTCATATAAAGATATATAAGAATTCAACACAACAATTCAAGTAGAATTATGAACGTATATTACGTAGATGAACGTATACTTAGAACAGTATACGCGGACTTTCTTCTCAATTAAATTTGTCAAGACAACTAATTTCAAGAGTATTACACCAGGATAGATTGCACCCTTTCCACACAACAGCTATGCAGGAGATATTACCAGCAGATAAGGCGAAGCGAGTGGAATTTTGCAACTGGTTGATGGAAAGACATATTGACGATTACACATTTACATCAAATATCTTTTGATGAATCGCAGTTCACCAGAAATGGAATTACAAATTTTCATAACTTACGCGAGTGGGCAAGTGAAAATCCGCATACAACAAGAACGAGATCATTTAAACATCGATTTAACATAAACGTGTGGGCTGGTGTGATTGGTGATATCTTCATTGGACCTTTTTTTCTGCCACCAAGATTAAACAGTGCAGAATATTTGCAATTTTTGCAAAATGAATTGCCAGGATTGCTAGAAGATTGAACACATTTATACTCAGCATTCATTTTATAGTGTCAACATGTAATTGAGTTTTTTCTGATGTCCATAGTTTATTTATGCTGGAAAAAACACTCTGTTGCACACGTACGGAATATCCATTGATTGAAAATTAAGAAATATTTCGACCCTGTACCTATATTATTGGAAATCGAAAAATTTATTTTTTCTTCAGTAACGTATCTCTTTAAATACGATACTTCGTCAAAGAGAGTGTTCTCACTAATTTCAAAAGCATCAGTTGAAATTTTCTCAATTATTTTTTGTAAGGAGTTTTGAATGAATCTCTTCCCATAAAATGGCTTTTTTAAAATTATCCAATAAAACACGTCATCATCATTGTATTGCGCTGTCCATTCTTCGAGGTAATCTAAACAGTTCTTTTAAAATTTTTTAAATCGTTGAAGTAAATCTATTCGTTTTACAACACCTGCTTCTTCTAATATATTTATGTCATTTTGAATTGTTAATGGAATAAAATCAGTTTCAAACCTTTCGCGACATGTAAATTTTAAATCATTAATTATTTTTGATACTTCAGTAATTGAAATTACATCACATTCGATTAATTTAACTGTATTGTGAAATAATGATGCTTGATTATGAATGAATTTTAGCCAAATCTCTGATGCGTTATTTTCAAAAAATAATTCTAAAATTCGTGGACATTTATTTTGCGATAGATAATGGTTCATACATTTTCAAAATTCTTTCAACAGCTGGAAAAAGCGGTAACCATCTTGTTTTACTATATCCAAGTAATTTTTGATATTCAACTTCAGCTGTTTCACAAAACTCCTTCAAACTTTCAACACGTATAGTATATATATAGAAGTACGAATATATTTTTACAATAATAGTCTCAACATCAACTGGTAATAAATCCGCAGCAGTTTGAATGGCATTGTGAACTATGTGAGCCAAACAGCCCACTCCAACTATTTTTCGGTTCAAATGTTCATTTAATTTGATAAAAATATTTTAATTTGATAAAAATATAGTACCTTTTCTATTTTTTCCACCAAAATTTGCATTGGTGTTATCTGCACAAAAAGGTATAATTTAGGTATTTAATTCATTTTTCTCTAAAATATTAATAATTGATTGGAAAATTATTTGAGAGCTTTCACAGGGTAGCGAAACAAATTCCAAAATTTAAATTTTAATGCCTTCTTTCGGATTCAAGAATCTAACAATCGTTGGAAAAAGTTCTAGATCCTTATGATTAGAAGCATCTGACTAAATTGATAAAAATCGACATTTATTAAGTTCTTTTTCTAATTCTGAAAATGCGTAGGGGCTGAAAACGTTACGAATAATTGCTTCTGTTTTGGTTCTGGCACATGCAAATTTTTTATCAAATAATTTTTGTAATATTTTTGGCGTACAGTCCATTTACCGAAAACTTTGATTGTGGTTAATTACATGAAAAGCAAATACTCCTTCGGCCAATGCTAACTATTTCTCATCTGTGCCATAGCTGGATTTTCGAAAAAACAAATCAATTTTTGATGAAGACGCAGCTACTTGCAAATATCTTTTATGTTTTTCCGTTATAAGATGTTTGGTTATATCATTTTTTCCACCGTGTGCTATAGAAAACTGTCCATTGCATTTTTCACACTCTACAATATGTTCTGTTTTCGTCCCTTTTATATATGGGAATACTTTGGCTAAGTTTTCATTAAATAAAGAATTAACGACAATAAACCCGTTTTTTATTTGCAGTTTCAGTATTCATTTCTAGGTTGTAAAAATATGATAGAAGGAAAAATATGAAAAACGTACAGAATAATTTGAATTTTTAAATTATATTTGTATCCTCACCTTTAATTTATTAGTTTTAAGTTATATCTTAGTTACTACAAAAGCAAATACACTTATAAAAACTGTAACTTAAAGTTTAATATTTTTAACTTTAAATTCTTAAATTCTTTTAACTTCTTTACATAACTAAATTCCAAAACTAATAGAATATTGAATAAGCTGGTATTTGGTTAATATATAGAAATATTTGCTATACATATACCGATTTAAATTATGGTTACTTAGCAACTATATACTATGCAACCATGATTTAAATTTTATACGTTACATTTACACAAAACTAATTTAGGCTTTGGTTACAAAATTTAGTTCTTGATAATAATGCTATAATTAAAATGTACTAATAACATAGAAATATATGAATATGCAAAATCGGGACAAAATCGAGTATTTTTTAGAAATCGTGACATTTTCAAAAAAATTCAGCACGCGGGACAAACTGTGCAAAATCGGGATAGTCCCGAGAGAATCGGGACGTATGGTCACTTTAATACTCATATATATTGTGTAGGATAAATTAAACAATCACTTCTAGTTCTAATGAGCGAATGCTCGTTATTTAAAATTATTTATTTATTTAAAACATATAATTAAATATAATTACAGGTATAATAATCTATGTGTAGCACATAGATTTACTGCGGGTGCAGGCGATTACATTAAATGAAGCTATGTCGCTACACCTCCTTTTTTTAAAGATAAGTTCATATTACAATGAATTTTTTAATTATTGAAACTTAACTAATTTTTTTTATGTTCTTATAATCTAGATATTTATTAAATTTATTGTTATAACGAATTTTTGAATAAAATAAGTAAACTATCTCATTTTTATAACAAAATGAAGTTGCACTTCCTTCCCTTTTGAAAAAGAAATAGTTTAGTCGTTGTGTTTTTTAATTTTATTTTTCGTTTTGTAAGTGTTACAAGTTATTATTATTAATTATATAATAATATTTAAAAACATTCTTTTTTCTCTTTTTTTTCCTTCATTTATTATTAAATTTATCAACTACCCCAATTACTAAATTTTATTGTTTATAAATTTATATTGAATTTTTATTTATTGAATCTTAATCTTATTTATTTATTGTATTTACCTAGTAATATTCTAAAATATTTAAAAAAAAAAAATTTTTAAGCTTTTATATTATTCTTTAAACTTTACAATATTATTCTTGTAAATTGTTCTGATTTTATTAAACTTTGGATCTAAATAACTATCATATGACGCATCTATATTTTTTATAATGAAGGGGCCACTATAAACCTGACTAAATTTGTTTCTGGTTTCGCCTAAGACCAATATTTTATCACCTACTTTAATATCTATTTCGTTAATTTTTTTGTCATAATGAGAATTAACTCTAATTTTGGTACGTTCTAATAATTCTCTAGCCATTTTTCCTACTAGTGTTGTATTTTATATTTTATTTCTTTAGCAATAATCTATAAATAGGATCTATTTTACTTGCATTAAAAATTTGAGGATAATTTGTTTTTCTACCATACACTAATTCGAATGGAGAAAACTTATTATTGAAACTAGAATGGTTAGATATATTATAACAAAATGTAAAAATTTCTAAATAATCCACCTATTTATGTATTTCATTTAAATATATTCTAAGATATTCATTGAATGATCTATGGTTTCTTTCTACAGTGCCGAGGGTTTGATGATGGTACGGCGTTGATTCTTTATGATTGATAGTAAAAAAAAATTTAAATTTCATTAAAAATTTCATTCCTATATTCGGTACCTTTATCTGTACGTATAATTTTGACTGGGCCATGAATTAAAATTAACTTCATTATTATATACTTAGCAACAGTTTTCGCAGCTGTACTACTTATCGGAATATAAATTATATATTTAGTTAAATCACCCATAATAGTGAGAACATATTTATTACCATTATGTGAAATTTGTAAAGGTCCGATAGTATCAATAGACACTTTATCGAATGCTTTATGTGGTGTATCGGTTATTGTCGTTAATTCTTTAGTTCTATTTTTTTCGTTTTATTTTTTTGGCATTTTATACATTTGGAAATATGCATTTTAATATCATTGTACATATTTTTCCATTTATATTTTTGTCTTAATTGGTTATAGACTTTATTGATTCCTCAATGACTTCCATATACTGCATTATCATGGAATAATGTTATTAATTTAGTGCGTTCTTCTAACGTGTTAATGTGCTTACATGATTCTACTATAAAAATTTGTATTGTATTTAAAATATTATTGCCAATTTCTTTTAATTTGTCAACGGGTATTTTATAAAAAATTGGGTCATCCTCTAATATTTGGTATTGGCATATGTTAATCTCATTAGCTTTCTTCTCTGAGCTTGATAGAAACAATTCCGCAAATTGACTATCCTGAATGAGATCGAAATAAAAAATTCTTTACCCGTTTTATACTTTTTTCTTACATATATTTTTAATTTTGGTATGTGATCACTTCCCGCTACAGTATTTATATATGGATGCCCTTGCCTATCAAATCATTGGATAATTTTATAATTTTTGGTACCAATATTTCATTTATGTCGGTATTGATTTGTGTATCTTTCGATTCCTGTTGTTTTTTTTGGGCGCGAGTTGCAACATTTACGCTGATATTGTCGTCATAATTTGTGACCTGTTTTATATCATTTATATGAATTCGTGATAACGCGTCCGCCACCACGTTTTCTTTACCAGGTATATGTTTGATAGTGAAATCGTATTCAGCTAAATCTAAACGTAAACGTGTTCATTTAGAAGATGGGTCTTTTAGATTAAATAAATAGACTAAAGGTTTATGATCCGATCGAACGGTAAATTTCCGAATATATAATGTTTAAAATGCTTCATTGCCCAATGAATTGCAATTAGTTCTTGTTCAATCGTTATTTTATACGATCAGCTTTACTGAAACTCTTGGAAGCAAATGCAATTGGTTTCTCATTTTGTGAAATTACTGCTCCAACTCTAGTTTTTGAGGCATCCACAGTTACCACAAATTCCTGTGTATTGTCTGGATAAACGAGTATTGGTGCATTACAAAGTTTATTTTTCAAATTGTCAAATGCATTTTGACATTTCTTTGTCCACTCAAATTTCATATTTTTTTGCGTTAGGTTATTTAATGGAATAGTAATAATTAAAAATTTATTTATAAATTTGCGATAATAATTTGTCATTGCAACAAATCGTCTTACGCTATCCGAGTCTTCCGGTATTGGATAGTTTTTTATACGTTCATATTTAGATGGATCTGGTTCTATACCATAACAAATATGTCCTAGGAAAAGAACTTCCGTTCTAAAAAAATGGCATTTAAATCCAAGTATTATTTTTTATTTATGTGTTGCAAGCACATGCTAAAATATTTAGTTCTTTATATATAAAAATATGTTTTTCAATTATTTTTCTGTACATAAAAAAATTATTGATCATTGCTTGTTTTTTTTTTAAATATTTATCACACATCATTAGAAATACAATATTTTCATATTTGTCATTTAATTATTTTCATTTTTCTTTGCAACAAATGCTTTCCCAAAATTATAATATTACAATTGCACAAACATTTAATCTTAGTATTAAATTTATAAAAGTTTCTAATTTTAGAAAATATTGTGCTTTTGAAATACGATATTAATTTTCGATAACAATTTAATTAGATTTACATTTTTACAATTTTAAAATTAAAGTTACTTAATTAGCATTTTTGTGGGTGTGAATTACAATTTTATTTTAATTTATTTCTATTATATTTTTTTTTAAAAATTTGTGTGGGAAAAATAAAGCAATTTAATTAGGAATCATATTAATTTTTATGAAATGTTATACATACATATAATATTAATTTTTGTTTTTCATTTTGCCTATATTGGTAAATTATATTATCATATAGTATATAAAAAAAAAATAATATATATTGTAATAAATAAAATTCTCAAGGATTTTAATATCATTCAGAAGATTAGAAGTTTAAGTTTATATATATATAAATGTAACATTATTATTATGTATTATAATATAAATATATATATATATATATACACTGTTTTCTTGATAAAAGCGACCTATGATGATTAAATTTTTTTTTCAAAGTAGTTCTTACGAAAAAAAGTAATTTTTAGCAAGAAAAAGTCTCAATTTTTGATCGACCTCGAATGCACTTGTGTCGAATGGATGTTTGGAAAAAACAAATAAAAATACCTTCCCGAGGGACCCCTGATCCATAACTGTAATAAAATCAAGGCGCTCGTTTCCCCTTTGCTCTAAATCACGATTTTAAGTTTTCATGGTAACTTTGCAGAGGAGGTGGGAAGGTAGTCGAGTGACCTATCAATCCTCTGAGAGTAAGGTAGAATATGCAAAAAAAATATTAATTTTCTTAAATGGGAGGTCAAGGCCTCAAAACAAAATACAGTTTCTCAAAACCCTTGCTAGGAAAAATTCCTGAAATTAAAATTTGCGTTCAGGTGTGCTGAATGCTAATATGTAAAATTTAGACCTATGCGGTCTCCCTACTAGCCCTAAAGAGTAAAATAGTAGGAACACTCGGTTTTTCTATGAAATTTTTGTATGAAGTAACCATGAGATAAAATTTCAGAAGCAGTAGCGTTGTTTAGTGTAAATACGGGATACATCTGCCTCACAACTAGCAAGAATAAACATAGTAAACAGTGCTAAATTTGAATTCTGCCATTTATAAGAAAACCATAATGAAGACCATCTTTGTTCCTATACAGCGCTGGAAAACTATTGGAGGTACAAATAGAATGTCATAAACCAGAACATACCATTAGAAAACAAAATTAACTAAATTTTATTTTTAAATGTAACAAAGCTTAAAAAACATAAATTTTAAAAATGAAGTTTGTGAAATTTCATTGAATTTTTTTAAGTAAAACTCTATTTCTCACACTTCTCAATAACAAAATTTCATTAATTGGTATGTTTTCGTGATCTGCCCATTCTATAACTTGATTAAACGAGGCAATAACTTGATCAATATTAAAGTTATTTTCAGAATGATTATATTCATTATCATTTGTGTTGTTGTCAACCTCAACATTTTCTACATCCATACTGATATCATCAATATACTGTCGTGAAAATTCATTTTGGCCACTTGCCCAATTTATAATTTCTAGATCTGTGATTGAATTGTTATTAATTACACGTCTATATAATCTGTTCAATGGTATGTCATCAGTATCTTCAAAGTGATCTATTGGTAAATTGTAAGTTGTGTTGTCAATTTCAATTAGTTTTTTCCATGCATTTTGAATAACGGTTTTTGGAACTTCATCCCATGCCTGATGAATTAAATAAACCACGGTTTTTAATGAAATTAACTTTAATTTTGCACATGTGTCATGTCCGAGTTGGCTTAACAAGTTTAATAATAAATTTTTCCGGTATCGAATTTTCATGCTGGCAATAATCTGCTGGTCCATTGGCTGTAAAACAGCTGTTGTGTTAGGTGGTAAAAATATAACTTGTATGTTCTCATCCTCGGTTTGTAGCAATGTATAACCGTGGCAAGTTGCGTTATCCAGCAATAAAAGGGCTTTCTGAGGTAGGTTTTTTTCCCCTAAATGTTTTTTTACCTTTGGGACGAATTCTTGGAAAAACCAGTCTGTAAACAAAATTGTGGTTTGCCACGAATTTTTTGAAGATTTATAGTACAGTAAGTTTTCCCAATTTTTAAACACACGTGGATTTTTAGATTTTCCAATCATCATCAGAGGCAACTTATGGGAGCCTGTGGCGTTACAACAAGGCATCACAGTTACTCTCTCCTTCGAATTTTTCCGCCCAGGTGCATTAGTTTCGGCTGAACCAACTAATGTCTTATTGTCTAAATTTTTGTATACTAACGCACTTTCATCAGCGTTATATATTTGTTCCGGAATTAAATTCATTTCGATTACTTTGTTCTTAAATTGTGTCTTAAAATCTTCAATAAATGAGTGGTCACAAGATAATATTTCACCTGAAACTGTTCTAATTCGAATGCCATGCCGTTTTTTAAAATTAGTTATAAATCCTTGGCTGGCACGGAAATCGTATGACAAATTTTGTTCCTTGTAGATGTCTCGAGATTTTAGTTTTAACATTTCATCAGAAACATTATTTTTTCTTTCCCTTTGCTGGAGAAACCAAGTTAGAAGACGACTTTCAATTTCTGGAAAACCAACTTTTTTTATCCTTTTCATTTTTTTTGGTAAATGAACTGCGCTATTTGCAAATTGTTCAATATTTTCTTTACTCTGTTTTATTCTGTAAGGATGAGATTTGTTGATTCCATATTTTTTAAATATTTCCTTTGATGGTACATTTTTCTGTAAATCCTCAAGTATTTTTATCTTATCTGTTACATTAATTGCTATTTTTCGTTTATTCATTTAGGCGGGTTTAATTATTAAAAATAAAAATTGAGTTGAATTTTCAATGGTTACTTTTATAGAATATTATGATTTCAAATTAAGTATCTTTAATCGAAAGTCACTTGAATTTGCAATGGTTACTTTTATAGAATTATTATGATTTCAAATTAAGTAACTTTAATCGAAAGTAACTTTTATAAAAAGTCGCTGTTATAGGGGTCGCTTTTATCAAGAAAACAGTGTATATATATATATATATATATATATATATATATATATATATATATATATATATATATATATATATATATATATCTATATCTTTAATAAATTAATATACACAATATTAATATGTATATATATATATTAATTTATTAAAGAAACTATAGTATTTACGTTATTGATGGATTCAAGACGATCTATTGATGTTGATTCCTCTGCTTTTAGATGCGTGGATTCCTCTGGTTTTAGATGTGTAAATTTATTTATTTTTCATTATAATTTATTTATTTTTCACAATATTAATCTGAATTTTATTTTCAAAATAAAAGTTATTGATTAAGTAAAGTATTTTTTTTGCACTGTAAAGGTATTATATTTTATGTTTATGAAGTAATTTTAGATGTCTATTTAATAATATTGCAGTTTCGAGTTAGGCAAGATTCGCAGTGGATTGATATTTCTTTT
This sequence comes from Empis stercorea, assembly GCA_949752835.1. Taxonomy (NCBI): domain Eukaryota; kingdom Metazoa; phylum Arthropoda; class Insecta; order Diptera; family Empididae; genus Empis; species Empis stercorea. The sequence continues at coordinate 32,655,920 of OX457088.1, forward strand.
TTAAGCCGCGCTTATGATTTTTATAGATATTAATTACGAATTCTATTATTTTAATAGCACAAATAATTAAAAGTAGCACTAAAATATATTCATTGTGTACTTTCACTGATTCATCTATAATTATTAACTTGTCATTATTAACTTGTCCTGCAGATTTAACATGTGGAGTTTGAAGTACCCATTATTGTTATAATATTTTATAGTTTATAGTGTTATTATATTTTATAGTTTAAGCTATGTACAGACAGAAAGTGAAATGATGATTTCCCATATAAATTTTCAGGTTGTGACAAAGTCGGGAAATTTGTTTGAATTTTTTTTCAAAAAGTAGTACATACTCGACGTGAAATGAAAATTATTTATCAGAGAAATGAACCTTAAAATAGTCAAATTTTTCACAACTATATTAATGATCTGTACATTTAATTGAACGTGAAAAATTTGAAAAAATAATATTTTGACGTTTTTGTTTTCAATTATTTTAAATTTTATGAATTACTGAATTATCAATTTCAATATGATTGAAAACGATTATGTTGCTAGACGAATATGAGTTTGAAGAAAAAACATTATATGTATTTGACTTTTTACAATAAATAAATTTGACTTAAATTTGGCTTTTCTTTTTTATTTTGTCAATTTCAAATTGCAGTCAAAATTTTCACTAGGTTTTAAGGGTGTGTGTGAATTGGTTAAAAATTAAAATTATGACAGTAAAATTAAAATTTTTGAAAGTTTTATTCACCACAAGAAGGCGCCGAAATTTTATCTGCTCTGGACCTAGTATAAATTTTGACAATTTAGTTAAATTTTTGATTGAAATAAATTAATTTTAAATTCATTTATTTTTGAAAATAAATAAATTTTTGATTGAAATTTAAATTGATATCAAATTTGTATCAAAATTTTATTTTTTTTTTAATTAAAAAAAAATTAAAATTTAATAATTAATAAAATAATAAATTTAAAAATAAAAATAATAATAATATTATATTATTATTATTATTTAAAATTTAATTTTGTAAAAATTAATGGGAAATATATTTTAAATACTCTATTCATATAGAATTTTCCTTAGAATTTAATTATGTAAAATTTTAACCAATTCACACAGTTAAATTTTTTAAAAACACCCCACAGTTAAATTTTTTTTAACCTCGTGGGGATTTTTTTTTAACCAAATTATTTTTAACACTTTGACACACGCCCTCAATGTACAAATTTTAAATAATTTTTTCACGACCTTTTCACTTTCTGTCTGTACATAGCTTTAGCATTAATTATAAACATTTGTTTTTTATTAGTTCTATTTTGTATTTATTTAAAATTGTAGCTCACTAGTTGATTTATTACATTATTATTAAGTTCGGATTAGTATTTTTATTTGTGGTTTATTGAATAAACAATGAATATTAATTATTAATATGTATTAATATTAATAATTATCTTATAACTAATAATTTTTTCACTAAAATTCATTAATATAATGTCTAATTTTTATTTACTTAGTTAAAATAATTTAATAAATTTTTAATCGTTAATAACTACTAACTAGACATTTTCACTATGCAAAAAAAACTTCTTTTCTTTTGTCACGGTCGCCATGTATAGGATAAATTAAACAATCACTTCTAGTTCTAATGAGCGAACAGTTGACTTACTAGAAAGCCTAGAAAGCAATGAATAGTTTCTCCTCTACAGAGGAGCTTATGTTTCAAAATCCATACAAAATTAGGAGGTCCTAAAACGGCAACAAAATGTCAGAAAAACCTTTAAAGGCCTAGACGCCCATATTGTGCCTGTTGTGCCAAAGAAGATATATATATACGGGGGCCTCATTTGCTAAAAAAATTTTTAGCAAATGATCGCCCTTTTCCAAATACTACCTTAGTACAAATAATATAATTTTTTGTTTTGCAGATTTTTGGAAAAGGGCAAATCACTTTCTATCACTTTCTAGAATTGAAATATAATTTAAATTAAATATTTAAAAAACTAGAAAGAATTGACTATATGGCTTTATTGTCAAAAATTTTATATAACGATATGCCTTTATTTCCAATTACATTGAGATATGGCTTCGCGGATATGGCCTTATTTCTCAATAGAATTGGAAATAAAGCCATTACGGCTTTATTTCGTATGGCCTTATTGCATGGCTCACTTTATTTTATGAATTATATATATTTCAACTCTTAAACGGCTTGACCGATTTTGCTCCAATGTGGAAGTTAAGCACGTATTATCAGATATATGGTGCCCTATAAATTTCGCCTTTTTGATTGGGGAACGGGGAACGGAGGTCGCATGTACCACAAAAGCATGTGGAGTATCAAATGTACCACAAAAGCATGTGAGGTATCAAATGAAAGGTCTTCATTAGTCAATGGGGTAGTCCGGGGGGCGCCGACGGTCATATCGGGGCCCAAAACGGGGCAATGTGGTGCCCCATCATACAAAAATTATGTGGGGTATCAAAGGAAAAGTCTTGAAGTGTATATCACAGTAGGGGCTAGTCCGGGGTGCGCCGTGAGCCATTTGGGGCCCAAAAGTGGATTATGTGGGCCAACTTACTAAACTATCATGTGGGTAATCAAAGGAAAGGTCTTGAAGAGTATATCCTATTGGACAGTCAATGCGGCGCCGTGGCTAGGTCAACAATAACGGTCAACAATAGTAGTTGTGATAAAGTCGGTGCCTTCTGACAATTCTTGACAATTCGTGTTTTAAATATTTAATTTAAATTATATTTCAATTCTAGAAAGTGATAGAAAGTGATTTGCCCTGTTCCAAAAATATGCAAAACAAAAAATTATATTATTTGTACTACGGAAGTATTTGGAAAAGGGCGATACACTGTCTTTTGCAGATTTTTGGAAAAGGGCAAATCAAATTTTTATTTCAACAATACTTTCATAACTAAATATACATATTTTAATTAGTTTTTATTCTTAATGCAATATCAGTGCAGGAATTACTGTTGAATAATTACGAATCGGTTGTGTTTTTAAAAAAGTTAATTAAATTATAAAATTATTAATAAAATGGATTTAAAGTAAGTTTGCTATTATCAAAATTTAGATTTGAATTGAGAAATAAGGCCATTATGGCTTTATTTCACATTTGAATGTGAAATAAAGCCATCCGAGTAAAAATACGTGAAAAAAAAAATTGAAAAAAAATTTACTATATGAATAGTAAAAGAAATATTTTAACTATATACATATATATAGATAATGTAGTAATTAATTGATAATTATTGGTTCACTTGATAAATTATTGCTAATTAAATTATTACTAATAAAATACTAAATTAAAAATAAAATCTAACTAAAAAACTGTTAAATAAAATTTCTATATTTATACTTATTTTTAATTTTAGGTAAGTGAAAGAAATTTTCGTTAACCTAAGGAATTGTATTTGTCGACTATACTTATGTACGAATATAATATCAGCATTAGTTTCAAAGTATTGTGACAGTATAATGATAACAAAGTGAGTATTAAAATTTACAGAAAATATTCCGTTCATTAAGATGTGTCCTTATGGTATATTATAGATTTATATTTTTAATAGATAAAGATAAGTATGATATTAACCGCCATACAAGAACATTTTGACAAATATCTTTTATATAGTAAATGTGCACCAAAAAAGAAGTTTAAACACTCGTTGGAAAGGTATTTAAAGTAGAAAACGATGTCAGTAACCATATATCAAAATTATACCGCTAAAAGAGGCGCTCAATACTACAATATATAAAATGTAAATTTTTCAAATGTGATTTCCAATAGTCAATAAGCCCCAAAAATTAGATTTAATGTCGTATCTGAAAGGTAGTAAGTAAAGTAGTAGTATAAAATCAGTTGTTATAATTTTAATTTCTGCCAATAGAGGGTGTAACATATACTCAAAATATGCATTTACAGTAGATAATTTAAAAAAAACCCATAATTATAAAACTACTGATCAATATTTCGGCTGCGCGGCATATTTTACTTATATTTCCGCATTTCAATATCAAAAGAAGCAAAATATATAATTTTGCTCTAAAAACACTTACAGGAAATTAAAAAGTAAAGCATAGCAAAAAATATACTAATTTTGCATAAATTGTTATTGTTCACATTTTCAAATTAAATTATCAGTGTTGAAGGTTTAGGAATATTTTTTTTCTATTTCTTACCTTAAGTATGTAAATTAATTTTACCTTAACTATGAGGGCTTGTGGTATAGCCACATATGTGGTATAGCTGTCTACTAAACTTTTGAATATAATGAATATAATAGTAATAATTATACAATTTCCATTCTTTCCCGAAATAAAACGTAGAAATAAAAAATCCTGCTGTGTCGGTTATTTAGGAAAAAAAATTTTTTCATAGGAAAACAGTATGTAGCTATTATTATCATAATTTGGATTTAGATGAAGCTTATATTAATAAATTATTTACAATATACTCCTAAGTAAATATGAGTTAGCTAATGTTAAGCTAAAAATATGATATCAACAAAAAGTAAATACATTTTTAGCACATTTCCAATCAAATTGGTAAAATATGTGAATATTAGTTTCACTCTGTATATCCTTCTTACCATCCGTTTATACAAAATTATACATCTAAATCTAAATTTTAACCATAGATACATAATAATAAAATAATAAGTCTAGTAGAGAAGATAATTTTATTCTAAGCCAGTCTGATATTAACATACAAAGAATGACGACCTGCTCTACTAATTAAGATGATGTAATTATTAAATAATGTGAATTATAATTACATAAAAATTGTTCATAATTAATTACTCTTACAATAAATTTAAATAAACTTGTATTATATAATTAATGATATAAAAGTTCATAATTAATAAACATTACATTTGGCGACGAGGTATTTATAAATAATTGTATTTAAAATAAAATTAGATTATCGTTTATACTTTTTCCCGAAGATCAATTCTGTGGTTTGTCTGACATTTTGTGTCAAGCTGACAACCAGCCAACGCCAACCTGATCCTTTCCACAATGTCACAGTACGGAATATTTAACCCCTCAGTTACTCTCGCCGCTCGTGACGCTGACGCGTGTGACGCTGAAGTTTTGAAATGTCAAAAAGAAGTTTAAATGTATGGAAATGTATAGAAGCTGATAAACTCGCCGTTTTCTTGACGCCCGTGACGCTCTTGCCGCAGAAGAGTAACTCCAGCATAAGATCAACTATTTGTAACGCAACAATAAATCTGATAAATCTTAGTGATTTTAATTGATAGCGCATTTTTTATATGTAATTTTGTTTAGCTTCGCAAGTTCTGGTTTGCTGCAATTTAATATTTTGTCGCAGGCCGAGCATTTGCATTTGAACGATTCATCTTTAACTTTTTCCAACCAGACTTTAAAAATATCGATTTCAAGCCATCAATAATTAAATTTTTTTTCTATATGTTTTTTCTTTGTGTTTGGTTGTGCTCGAAATATCATTCCGGCTTCCATAGGAATCGGAACCTCATGAACTTTCCATTGCATACAATATTCTTAAAGTAAATTTCGTTTGAAATTGTATTATTGTATTATTAAAATGAAAATTTTTGTACTTTTATTTCTATTATTTTTTCATTATAATTATTTTGTAATTGTACACTTTAATTTTTAAATATTCAACCACAAAACTTCACTTACACTTTCACGTTTCACACTTATTGTTATTAAAATTACTAAGTACAGATAATTCTCATTAACGCTATAGAAAAAAATTCCAAAATATTATCCAGGAAACCTGGAAAATAATATTCAGATTTTCTACAGTTCTCATATTCCAGGAGTTTAGATTTTGTATGCGTTTTCGCGAGAATTTTCTTATATTTCAGAAAGGTTTTCCTACGATTCTCTCTGGGCTTTCCTGCAAAGGTATTTATATTCGCGCAGAGCATTTTTGTACGTGTCACTGTCAATTATGATTATTCGATATCTAAAATCCGGTCAAGATTTCGCACAGCAAAAAAAGTATTTAACCTATTAGCGATATCTCAAATCCGGTTAAGATTTCGCACTAGTGATTGTGATTTCTCGATAAAGTAAGCTGCTCGAGAAATCGAGAAAAATTTTTTGCTTGTCTCGAGAATTCTCGAGAATTTTCGAGAAATTCTGAAAATTAAAAAAAATAGACATGAAAAAAACGAAGATATATGTAATATAAGTATTTTTTATTCATTAAAACAATATTTATTTTTAACAATAACAAAACAAAATTCATTAGATATTATTCAAAATTCTTATATGCATTTGAAGTTTTAAATTTTAATATAAAAATAAATAAAAAAAATTCACTTTTTATTCAAAAAATAATAACGAAACAAAATTCATTACATATTATTCAAAATTCTTATATGCATTTCAAGTTTTAAATTTTAATATAAAAATAAATAAAAATAATTTACTTTTTATTCAAAAAATAATGCTTCAAAAAGCAGAGACGATCAATTGATTGATCTGAAAGGCTTGTTCTTTTCTTCGAGACGAAATTTCCCGCAATTTATTATTTTATTTCAAACATTCAAAGTGTATTGACGTGTTTTTCTTTTGCTCCGCAAAAATTGTTTACCAAAAAAATTTAAAATTAATTTTAATTTTAATAATTATTCAATAATTAAATTACCAAATAATATTATTAATAATAATAATAAGCATAAAATTTTACCTAATTCGTTTTAAATAAATTTAAATATAAACACTTTCATTACAAACAAATTTAATATCTTAGTGTCATCATAAATTTAATTATTTATATTTTACATATATCGGTCAGTCAACCATAATTAAACTGTGTCGATATAATTAAGTCATTAAAAAAAAAACTGTGTCATAATCAAAAAATAAAAAAAACAATCAATCTAAAAAAATTATATTAAATTATATTAAATATTAAAAGCTTATTACAAAATTTTTAAAGTTTATTACTAAATACTTTTTCATTATCATATTCATACTTTTCAATAAATTATTAAATTATCAAATAATAATAACTAACAAAATGAATATGAAATGTGCTTTCGAATATTGTTCAAATTTTGACAACAAAACTAAATTAATTAGTTGCAATGGTCTCTGCAAGCGATTATTCCATCCAGCATGTTTAAACTTCACAAGAGAAAACACATCCGTCATATCCAAATACTTTATATGTGAGGACTGCCTAGATTACCAAAAACTTCTGTTAAAATGCATGAAAGTTTAGTAACGGGAATTAAAGATCTCCATGAAAGCAACGCCAATACACTTCTCAGAAATGCTACAGAATTCAAAACTTATGCTGACACGTTCACTCATATGGGGATTAGTTTTGATGCATTAAATAATACATTGTCTGACCTTAAAAATATCAGGATGACGTAATCCAAAATTCTCTAACGAAATTCAAAAAAGAATTTAAAAGTGACGTAGAGAATATTCTATATGATCTTAAACTTGAATTTCAACGAAAAAATGACAAAGATTGCTCCGCTATTTCAGTGAGTAAAAGTGATGCCTTATTAAAAGAAATGTCTTCACAAATTAACTCAATTTTAAAAAATAAAGACAATACACAACATGAGCTTATTAATGCTATTCATAACGCCGTTGAGAATTGTAGTAGAAATTATTTTAGTGACCCTATAATTACTGAATTATTTTCATTAAAAAATAATATAATCAATATTGAAAGTAAATTGGATCACTTAATAAATGAATCTAATAACTCCGGTGCAGATAAAAGTAATAGTCCTAATAACTCACGTAATAACCATGATACATGTATTTCTGTTTTTGATGAACTAAATTCCATTTACGAATATAATAACGACTTAACGAAAAAAACAGATATAGTAATGTATACCAAAATACTGAAACCATCTTTAGTTGCTAATTTAGCCACAATTTCTTCCAATGTTTCAGGTTCATTATTTGTATTCGTAATAGTCACAAATTTGTCAAGCGTTGAGTACGATTTTGCAGAGGTATGGCTTTTTGAACTGCTTGCTGTTGCACAGTCATCTTTAGCAATTCTTTTCATGCTATGATGACCAGTTAAATGTCGATGAAGTCCAGTAGTTTGCGATACTTTGCATGGTATAGATTTTTTACACATATTGCAAACAGCTGTATCTTTATCATCAGGTTTTTTTTTTAAATATCGCCAACAATTTTCGTAACGTTATTGTTCCATTTTAGGGTTAAAAATCTATATTTAAAGTATATTATTAAATTGTTTCTAGGTTAAAATAGTCAGTAAATATCATAAACTGAATGTACTTACATTTAAAGAAGGAAATGTTAGTTCTCTATTATCGATTGTTTAACAGCTTTATGATTTATGATATATATATATAATCTCACTTTTCAAACAAATGAATAATATTCGCACTTTAACTTTTAATTTTAAACTTACACGATATGAATATGACGAATGAATAATCAAGAATTAGTAACGACCTACCAAGAACAGAAGTGCATAAATTATTAATACTACAAGCCTACTTTAACCTATTTTTTTTAATAAATATATTACGGTTATGTATATCAACGTAGAAAGAAATATTTCGTAAAAAAATTTAGTTCCGTTGTTTTGAATTCAGCAGTCTGCTTAAATTTTAAAATATTGTAATAATTTTCTATTTCTCGAAAATTAAATGGAAATTCTCGAGAATTGAGAAATTGTAAATTGTTGAGAATTCTCGATAAATCGAGAATTGAGAATTCTCGATCACAACCTCTATTTCGCACAGCAGAAAAATGTATTTAACCTATTATCTTAATCCTCCCTACTGTTGCCAGTTAGTTTTGAAAGGATTCATAAAACTATTATTAACTGCTAAGGCCGTCCTTAGTTCAAAGCATATCCACATCATGATCCGAAAAAGAAGGTTCGTCTGAGACTCGCCAATTTAGGATATTTTCATGGATATATTTTGTGGCAAGTTATATATAAAGCACCTGTTTCTTAAGCTTGTTAATGAAGCTAAGTTTATTACCTTTATTGACACTAAACAAGTCGCCATTATCTCTGTATGTATGTATCCCATCCCTGGGATTCCACAGGACTGTAATGCTGTCCTTGCTACTAAGGTGCAGTGCATTTTCGCCCGAGGAATTTTCGCCCGAATCGTTAATTTGTATAGGTTCGATCCCAGTATGATCGAATCCTGGTATTGACAGTCCGATTCGGGCGAAAATTCCTCGGTCGAAAATGCACTGCACCGCTACTAATCTGTGGAATAAAAATCAAATTAAAACCTTTTATTGCTACTATATGTGCTCCGGGCCTACCTATACCTGTATCATAGAATAATTGATTTAACTTGCTATCCATATCCAAGAACCTTGTTGTCCTTAGCCTAAGGTTCATGTTGTATAAGAGCAACATCTGCTTCTCCTCTCTTTTAATTTGTGCGTCGCTACACAGGCACGGTGAATGTTAACTTGTAAAGTGTTCATGCTAATGTTCCTCCACCCTGTAGCTAGTTGTTTGTAGGGTCTCACTGTGGAGACGCTACTTTACCCGTGAAAATAGCCGTGATGTTAAAATCTTCACTGGTTGAGGTATTCTCATCAGATAAGCTCTTCGTGGAAGAAAATGTTCACTGATTTTGAATTAAATGGGAAAAACAAGTCCTCTGCTACTCGAGCCCAGTTTTGCCCATTTTATTCAAAACCAGTGAACATATTCTCCACGAAATTTTTATAACATATCAAGAATATATAAATTTCACAGATAGGTGTTATACTTTTTTCATTTTCTACCGCATTTTCCTGTGCGAACACCTTAAAGTGGGCCATTTTATTGCCCATTTTATGACTAAACCCTAACATTTGTTATATTTTTTTTACAGAATAAAGATTGAATATATTTTTCACGGATGTATGTTTTACATTTTTGATATTTGTTATGAATTTGGAATAATAACATTTTTATATAATGACCTCTTTTTTCAAAAAATTTTTGGAAGTAAATGGGTGTATTTTAGTGTATTAAATTACGGTAGGGAACTTTGAGCGCTGAATTTAATTATAAAATAGTTTTCGATGAATTTTATTGATATTTTTGGGATGACAAATAAATTCAAACGAATCTTTTATTTCCAACATTTTAATATTAATAGCTTCAATGTGATCAGTATCTTCTAACTCATACGCATTCAAATTATAATCAAAAGTAATAGTTTTTAATATTTTATAAAAGAAATATACTTCATCAAAAATTTTGATAATGAACTTAGATTACGTAATTTTGAAACTGGCAAACAATGAAGTAAGGCCGCGTTCATAAACGCAGTATGATTGCAGTACTGCAATGTATTAATTCTATTAATATTTTATAATTAATGTTATACGAGCTGTTTATATAAATATAAATAATAGTATTAATTCTATTAATATTTTATAATTAATGTTATACGAGCTGTTTATATAAATATAAATAATTCAATGTTATACGAGCTGTTTATATAGTTAAGAATTAAAACGACTCAATTCTATGAATTCTAAAAACAAACTGACTTTATTAAAAATCTTAACTTAAAATTAGGTTTTCTTTATTCTTACATTCTAATAATACAAAAAAATGATGATTAATTGAATAATTATAAGTTTCGACTTACAATTATTCCATAGGAAAATAGAATACAAATTATATTTGAATCTTATCTTTATTTTATAATGATCTTTTACCATAAATGTGCAGTATATGCACTTTATGTTTTAAATATTATTCTTTAAAGATCATGTTTAAATTTTATTCTTTATATGAACTTACTAAAAATAAAGATAAGAAACTATTCCAATTAATGTTTGTGTAATGTGAACCTTCATTAAAAGTCACATATAACTCTTCCCCTCTGAGATTCTTCCGTCTCGGGAGAATTATTTTTTGAAGATTTATCTTCAATCACTGAAATTTTATGTATAACATTTTTTTGTTTCTTACAGAAAATTATTTTTAATATTATGATAATTACAATTATAGTTATACAAATGGTTAGTCCCATTGAGAAATTTATTACATTAGCTTTAAAATCAATAAAATTTAGTGTTTCTCTATTTTTTATGTTTGCGATGTTAACATTTTCTAATGTTAAATTGTTAATTTCTTTTATTAATTTAAAGTTTGACATAGACATTATTATACTTTTTTTAAATTTTCTTTCATTGTTATTAAATTTAAAATTGTTTATTTCAATATTACAACCTGAAAATTTTATAATGTTATTTCCTTTTATTACACTTTTATGTTTGATACAAGTTTGATTTAAAATAATTTGGTCAATATTTTTTGTAATTACAATTCCATTCTCTATTTCCTCTACAGTTTTATCTTTATTTATTTTTAGCATACAAATATTATTTTCTGACAACAAGTTTTGAATACATTTATTCTTATGAAGTTTTAAATCTCTTATAGTAGTTATATCATTATCAAAATTAAATACATTAGTATCTGAAACTATTATGTTCTCATTTGAGATGTCCAATTCTTCGAAATTGGAATTTGGAAAAGGTAAGATAAATGCATTAGAGAATTTTTCCTTAGTAAAATTTGGCACTAAAATAGCGAAGATTATTTTATTATCTTTTATTAATACTGAATTTTTTATATAGGGTAGTGTACTAATACTAATATGGAATGTTTGAATTTCTTCTTCAGTTAGGATATCATGTGCTAATACATTTAATCTACTTAATAATAAACTATCCTTAATTTTGTCAATTTCTTTGTTTATATTTGCTATATCAGCGTATATTTGTAGAACATATTCATTTTTATTAAATGTTTTAGTTATTTCGTTTGCTTCTTGAGTTATACTAAAAAGGTAATCATTTAATTTAGCTTGTTGCGAATTTACATGGTTTTTGATTTTTTCTATTGCATCAATAAAATTTTTATTAATTACTACCTGTTTGTTTGATTGGTCTGTTAATTGTTTAGAATTTTGTTCCAAACTATTTAAATGATTATAGATCTCTTCTGCATCGTTACTGTCCATAGTCCCTACTAAAAATTATGCTTCGGACTGGTTCCGGAAGATTATTTTTGAATGTATCAAGAGCAATTCTCTTGTTGCTTTCAACATCAGCATTATTTAATTTATTATTTAAAATATAATAATTGTTTAATCTACACAGATAATTATTTATTCTATTATGAAAATCTTCGACTGTAGTGATTACACGAGAAGTTCGAATTTTGTCAATCAAAACATCACACGATAACTTTTCGCCGTGATTTTTTATTAAAATGTCTTTAATATCTGTCCATTTGGAAGGATTACCGTTTCGTCTTATTGTAATTTTAGCATCGTCTATTATTTTATCTTTTATATATCCTACTAAAACGGTTTTATTGTCTTCGGTAAAAATATTTAAACTAGGTACTAAATTATCTACCCTCTCGATAAATTCGGGAAGTGTATTTGGGTTTTTTCCATTAAAAGGTGTAATATGGCTAATAAGTTCTAACATTAAACGGAATTTCTCATATGCAGTCCCCTCCATTTTCACTAATTTCTTTTTCCTTCTTTTTAATGAATATAAAAATTACAAGAACACAAGTTTTTATTGCCTGGCTATTAGAGATTTTAAACTGATTTATAAATTTATGTTTTTTTTTTGTTTTTAATAATAATTACACTATTAAAAAAAAATATATTATGATTTAAATAAAATTTATTTTAAATTTAACAATATTAAATAAAAGAAAATTCTAGTTTAAATTTTGCTGATTATTTTAAAAAAAATGAGACTATTGTAGAAAATTAAAAAAAATGTATACGAACTTTGACTATCTATGAAATTTTGATGTGTTGAATTCTTGTAGTAAATTTTGGATATTTTGATGTAGTTGACTTCTTGTAGAATTTTGGAACTTTGACGTGTTGACTTCTTGTAGAAATTATAGATGCTCTGATGTGTTGATTCTTGTGAAATTTTTTTAGGAAATTTCAATTTGTTGTGTTGATTATTTTGGCACAAAACTTTCACTTTTTCTTTATTTTAATAAAGATTTATTTATTTATTATTATTATTATTGTTTTTTTTTATAACACTTTCCTTTTATTATTAATTGTTCAAATTTACTCGATCGGAGAACTTGATTTTATAAAATACTATGCATTCTCGCCGGTATTTTAAATTTTAAGTATGTAACTTTATTTGATAAATTAATGGAAAAGTGTTAATTTTATTTTAAAATTTAGTTATTTTAAACTATTTTTCTTTTAATACAATTTCATTAAATTATCTTTTTTTTAATGAAGTATTAACTGTAAGATTCACAAGAATTATTATGTGATCTTTAACAAATGCACGATAGGTTTTTCCTATATCGACTGCGCCAGTTAAGAATTAAAACGACTCAATTCTATGAATTCTAAAAACAAACTGACTTTATTAAAAATCTTAACTTAAAATTAGGATTTCTTTATTCTTACATTCTAATAATACAAAAAAATGATGATTAATTGAATAATTATACGACTTACAATTATTCCATAGGAAAATAGAATACAAATTATATTTGAATCTTATCTTTATTTTATAATGATCTTTTACCATAAATGTGCAGTATATGCACTTTATGTTTTAAATATTATTCTTTAAAGATCATGTTTAAATTTTATTCTTTATATGAGCTTACTAAAAATAAAGATAAGAAACTATTCCAATTAATGTTTGTGTAATGTGAACCTTCATTAAAAGTCACATATAACTATATAAATATAAATAATTCAATGTTATACGAGCTGTTTATATAAATATAAATAATACAAAAATTTTTTTTTCAAAAATTTCATAAATGCAAAAATTAAAAATTTGAAGGTTGCTTATAAAAATAATTCTAGGTCTAAGCTGTGACTTATTTAATTTGAATAACACTTCTTGGACGAATACAAAAATGAAAATTTTTTTGCTGGATATATACATTGTAGATTAGAGGTCGCAAAAAAGGATCACGGGATCCCGGGAATATATTCCATCCCGGGATTCAGGATCCCCAATCCCGATTCCGGAAAAACCATTCTAATTATTAACTAATTTCTAAAAAAAAATGAAAATATAATTTACATTGTATATTTTTAAGCATTTTGAATTTTGGCCGTTTTCTTATTAAATAATATTTAGTGTAAGTAGGCTTTGCTTTTCGATTGCCATGGGAATTGTGATTTTTCAGAGTAGGTTTTGCCTTTCTGTTAGAATTGGAATTGCAGTCGGTTAAAGTTTTTATGTGCGATTAATGTATTTATGATTTTGTGCTGTTATTTAAGTGAACTTAAAAAATTAATTTTTATTTTGTTAGCAAAGAATATTTAATTTACTCATTTTTATTTTACCATTTTAAGTGTTTTTAAATAAAATAAGGTAAGCAGTTATCAGAAAATTTAAGAAAAACCATATTTTGCTACATGCAAACGCTGTCCACAAATTATTAAGACGACAGGAGGATCTACTAAGGGACTACATACACATTTAAAAAGTATTCATAATATTGATACGCGAAAAAAGGATGGACATGATGATGCAACTACATCTCAATCCCAAAGTATTTCGACATGCAAGAAACGAAAACAGAAACGAAATTTAGCTATTAAAGACGATAAATCACTTGAAGCCACAGTTTCGAGAATGGTAGCACGAGATGGATTTCCATTTTTAGTATTTGTTACTTCCAACTAAGAAGTGCACTGACGGCAAAAGGATTTGAGTTACCAAAATCTGAACACAGTTTCCGAAAAATGACTGGACTATGCTATGAATATTCGGTCATATAATATGAAAGAAATTGAGTACGAAATTAAGGAAGGACGGAAGTTTAGTATTTCATTTGATGAGTGGACATCTAATCGAGGTCGCAGATACATGAATGTCAATGTTCATGGTAACTCTTCAAAATTCTGGAATTTGGGCCTTGTCCGTGTGCTTGGATCAATGACAGCCGAAGTATGTGTAGAGTTACTAAGTAAGACGCTGGATAAATGTAATTTGTCTCTCACTAATGATATCATATGCATTGTTACTGACGGTGCCAGTGTTATGGTAAAAGTTGGTAAACTTATCGCTTCAGAACAACAACTGTCCTGTTCATGGCATACAGCTTGCAGTTTTGGACGTTTTGTACAAAAAGAATTTTGTTCATGAAAATGACGACAACGTTGAAATAGCAACAGACTTTGATGAAGTACAGGACTCAAGCCAATCAGATTATGAAGAAGATATTTGTTTTCAAGAAGAATGTGGAGTTACTGTTGTAAATAGAAACACCGAGGCAGATCTGCTAGCCAATATTTCTCCAGTAATTGATAAAGTGCGAAGGACTGTTCGCATGTTCAAGCGTTCCCCAACTGAAAATGACATTCTGCAGAAGTACATTTTAGAAGATCACGGAAAAGAGTTAAAGCTCCTTTTGGATTGTAAAACAAGATGGAGCAGTTTATTCATTATGCAGGAACGTTTTAATTTTCTGAAGATTTCTATTCAGAAATGTCTTATAGATTTGAAATCTCCTATTTATTTCTCAAATTAAGAGCTTAAGAGCATCCTCGATATTATTTCGGCCCTGGAGCCCGTGCAGTTGACAGTAGAAGTAAATTGTCGTAAGGACTCAAATTTACTAACCGCAACACCAGCAGTTCATGCTACAAAAACTACAGTTCATGCTGCAAAAACTTGACAATAACGGATCTCCAATATGTAAACAAATGTCACAAGCGGTTAAATTACGCAGTAAAGAACGACTTAGTCCAGAACTCTCTGGTGTCTTACAATATTTACACAAGTCTAGCAGCATTGATGAAGATTTCGATGTGTTTAAGATGCCATTCAAATTATGTATACGGAAATTTGTTCAAAATACTCTAGAAAGGCTGTCTGTTGCAACCACAGAAGCCAGAAGAGTAGAATCTCCAATTTTGAATGATACACCAGAAACTAATACGGCAATACCAATGCAAGATCAGCTACAATTAGCAATTGAGAAAGGATTAGCAATATCACCAATGCCATCTGGATCATCAGCAAATAACTTAAATCTAGTTTTAAAAAGAGAGATGGCACTTTATGAAAGTGGAGGTGCTCTCGGTTTTAATTTAAATATGGTGTATAATTTTTTGTTAACCATTCCACCTACAAGTGTAGATTCGGAGCGAGCTTTTTCAGCTGCCGGAATTTTATACAGTCAGTTTCGTTCACGTTTAAATAACGATACTGTCGATTCATTGTGTTTGCTTCGAGGATTTTTTCACCAACAGTCAAAAAGAAACTAATTTAAAATGAACATTTTATAAGTCAGTAAAAAATATATTTTTTTCTTACCATATTTTCTATATCTATAATAGTAATAATAAATAATGAATTTTGTGAATTTAATATGTAATGTTTTCTTTTTCTTTTTTTCTAAATAAAAAAAAAACTTTTATAATTAAATTTTGTACAATGTTTTCAGTTTTTCTAAATAAATAATAACAAAATACTACTAGGTTAATCCCGGCGGGATCAACAAAAACCAATCCCGAAATCCGGGATTGAAAAAAGGATCCCTATTGTAGATGTAATAACTCTTAAAGAGGGTTGCAAAAGCTGTTATACCTGTAGCTGAGGTTGCAATAGGTATTTCCGTACCATCAATCGATATTGAAAAGGATGAGATGACGGCTTTCGATGTAGAGGCCCAACTGAAAACATAATAATAATATGAGGTTGTAAAATACTTGATTTCGATGCTACATTAGCAATATCATCCGTATCAGAATCAGATAGTTTTTTCTCAAAATGTTGAAAATTTGTTCTTGAATTGTTGCCAAGTGATCTATTAACCGTACGAAGACGGAATGCAAAGAATCCATTTCTATTAACTGGATTGTAGAAAATATCCTTTATATATTGATATCCTTTATATGTTCTTGAATTGTTGCCAAGTGATTTATTAACCGTACGAAGACGGAATGCAAAGAATCCATTTTTATTAACTGGATTGTAGAAGATATCCTTTATATGTTGAAATATAAATTATTATAATTTTCTAATCCTTAAAAGGATACAAATTTTATCTCACAAATCGAGCTGGGTCTTTGTCTTCGCATAAATTTGGGAATAGCAGTACAGTTGCTTTGGCCCATAAAATTTTATTTTCAGATGGTGGATAAGAACCATGTACATCTATCAAATGGCTGACAATAATATTAACAAGTTTTATCCTAAGTTTTTTGGTTAATGACTCCGAGTTTGTATAAATTTCAACAAATTAAAATTTTGACAAGAGAAGTTCTTCCAATAAATTTTCAGTTCTTTAAAAAACAAATAAACATTTTTAAATAAATGCTTAATATACCTGTCGTAATACGCTTACGCTTATCTCTAATTTAATTTTTTTGGTATATTACCAATAAAACAACCTTGCCTATGAACTGGTACGGAATACGGTTGCTCAGATTGATCAGTATCGTATTGTGTTGAAGCATCTTTCAATTTTTCTAATAAAACGACTGATAAAATATTTTTTAAGCGCAAATAAAAATATTTTACCATAATTTAAAAAAAAAATTACATAAAAAGGACGCTGATAAGTGTGATGAAAGTCTTTAATAATTATATAATAATTATAAAATAATAAATATAATTCTTTAATATTTAATAATAATTAACTCTCCTACGGAAATTAATTCTTCTGCTTACTATCTATTTTGCTTCTTTGAATTAAAAATAAACTTTGATATTCAAGTTCAATATTTGTATCACTAAATAAACAGACATTGTAATTTTCAACACTTATATTATAAATTCTTAAAGCTGAAAGTTTTAAAATCACTACATTTAGAAACTAATATGCCTGAAAAAGTATGTAAAACTTTTTTGCAAGTAAACCGACCTTCACATAAAACATCTATAATTTCGTAGGATGGAACTATAATATATTTTTTTATATCATTATATACGGCTACTTCCACTTAGTACATTTTTTGTCCTTCCATTTTTTATTCATATATTTATTTACTCAATTATTTTTTATATATATTTATAATTTATGCACTAAGTTATATTTATTTATTTTGCACTAGAATAAGTGTTATTAATTTTTTATTCAATTTTTAGATTATGAATTGCAAGGATTTATTAAATGCATCCAGAAAATTTAACTTAGTTTACTGCACTCATTAATTATTTTTTATAAATTTCCAAGCAACTAACACTGCACTTTTTATGAAAATTCTCCTCGCACAAAAAAAAAATTCTTATTAAATGTGGATATCACAAAACCGTTTTCCGTTCTATATTAAGAAAATGTTGTTAATTACATTATTTTATAAAACACCAATAGGGGTTTTCTTCAAAATACGGCGAATGAGTTTAAAATTTAAGAAATTTCTTCAAAGGGATAGAAAATATAGTTTATCTATCCTCGGTTTAAAATTGCACAAATCAGATAAATAATTTATACCTATATGGAAATAAATTTGTATCGCACCGCCACTTTCTTTTGTGTGAAGATTATATTTTTACCGGATGTATGTTTTATATTTTTAGCACATTTCCAACCAAATTGGTAGAAATGTGTATATTAGTTTCACTCTGTCTGTCCGTCCGTCCGTTTACACAATCTTCTACATCTATTATGATAGGGTATCAAAATAAATTTTGACCATAAGTAATAATAAGTAATAAGATCATAGGTGATAGGTCTTGTTGTGTTCAATAACTTAATATATTTATAATATTTTGGCTATAGCCAATATATATAATATATTGTTATTTTTGAACTGAGAACGAATTCATTGTCAGACGACTTCACCAATGTTTTATAATATTTTTATATGATATATATTTATTTGGCTTTTGCCAGTATATTTTTATATATTAAATATTATATGTGCGAGTCTTTTATAGAGTCTTAGAACAATTAAACTTCAAATATTTTATTGGTTTAAGAAGACTATTTATTTATTTATTTTAAGCTTATAAGTTACAAATCGGCTTCGTACAGAACTTTCTGTTCTGAAAGCTGTTTAACTCAAGCTGAATAAATTTAGACTCTCCGAATTTACCAGAAAAACCAAATTATTTGTATATATATATACATATATATATATATTTATATATATACATATATATATATATATATTTATATATATATTTATTCAGTAGCCCTGTTTAGTGTTTGATAGAGGACTTGTTTTGCCCATTTTATTCAAAATCAGTGAACATTTTCTTCCATGAATGTTTTATAACATTCTTACATTTATGTATATTGTATATACAAGTTTCAGTTTCGGTTTGGTTAAATTTTTATTTTATTGAATTTGTTTGATTTTTTTAATTTTGATCTATATAGTGTTCAGAAATTTGTACAAAAATATATTTTTTACTTTAGGTATTTATTTAATTTAAAAGTAAAAATAGTTTTTTTAAAAATTTAAAAATATATGAAGCAAAAATAAAAATTAAAAATATCAATATAACTAACTTATCAATAAAAATTTAAAATCTTATAATTTGGAGTGTTGTTTACATATACCTATAAAATATTCAAAACTACCCTTCATTTTTATTATACATAGGTAAACATCATAATTTACTATAATTTATCATTATCATTATAAATAATAATATAAAGAAGAACACAAACACATACATATACATAAGAACTGCGCCAGATGAAATCTGACCACTAAATTTCTTATAAAAAAGTAATGCAAACATTATAAATAAATATTTAAAAGTTTTTTTTATAGTTTTATTAATTATAAGAACAAAAATTTATAAAATTTTTATAAATTAATTTCCACGCCAAAAAATTCGAACATCAACATAACATCTTTCATTACATTTTGGAAATATTTTTCGTTCAGCAATCTTGATTGATTTCTCCATTTTTTCGGAATTGTTGAATGTTAACAGTGCTTGATTTTGTGCTCTTTAGTTTTGTTTTTATGTGGGCCAAGTAGCGGACGCAGCTCAGGACAATTGGGTAGATTTGCCTCCTTTGGCACAATATTGATATTATTATGTTCGTAGATCTCCTGGGCTTTCTTTGCATAATGGCAGGTGGCCAAATCTGGCCAAAATATAAGTGGAATATTATGGCTATGAATTAGTGGAAGTAGCCGCTTTCGGAGACACGTATGGATCCTGTCGAACTCTTCATTTTTACGGCCACATGAACATATTGCTTGCCATATTAAATATTTTTGTGGGAATTTTAATGTCTTTCGGTTTTTAAACTTTGAAGAAACTTTACCTATCTCATTCGACACATAAAATTCTTGGATTGGAATTTGACTAAAATCGGCAACACAATATATGTTTCGTCATCCATACATAATACAACATTTATACTTAGTCAAAAAATTTGCATATAGAACCCCGGCTCGGCTTTTAACATTTATTTCTTATATCTCGGTCCGGTCTGGCACTTTTCACACCTTAAATGCTCTTAATCCGGCCCTGCGATTTAGTTCTGTGAACGGTTGATGCTGAAGTCCTGATCTTACTGGCTACTGCACGTTCAGAAATGTTTGGATTTTTTTAAATGTGGTTAATATCTTCTGTTCCAATTTTTTATCTTTATATAATCACATAAATCATGAATTCCGTTCGGAAGATATTCCGTCGGAGATTTCCACTCCGACGGCGAAAAAAATAGAATCATGAAATACCTCGGAATCGTATAAAATTATTGCCATAGCAAACCCATTTTTCGGATTTTCGAAATCAGCTGATTTACTTCAAATTCAAAAATTAAATATTTTTAAAATATTTTTTTTAATTTTTTTTCATACAGACTTGATGAAAATTATTTTAAAAGTATTAATTTCTGAATTTGTGTATTGAAAAATGTTTAAAATGAATATGGTTGGGTTTTTGTTGGAACTTATTTATGAAGAAAACTTAGAAAATTTTATACATTTAAAAACAAACATTTTAAGCCAATTTTTTTTATCAAAAATTGACTTTAATTTCAATTTCCGCAACTGTTTTTTTTCGGAATTTTTTTGTGTGAACTTGATATTTCGATCATAATTTAAAATACAAATATACGAACGCAACGGATTCGAAAATGAATAATATTCCGAACGGAATTTAGAATTAGGAAGTCTCCGTCGGAGCTAAAATCGAACATTTCTCCGTTCCGAACGGAATTCATGATTTACTGCTGATTCACAATGAGAAACGATGCGCAAAGCAACGGAACGCAAATCAAAGTTAAAAAGTTGAACTATATGAAAACAATACTTCTGTTCACAATGAAGAGAGAGAGAGCCGACGCGACGCGTAACAAAGCAAAAGTTGGCCAACTTTCAACTTTTACGATAATCAACGCGAGTAATTGACAGATAATAATAAAAATATTTCTCATTCTCAAAAGTATTTGTGGAAAACTAGATCGAAGGAATTTAATTTAAAAATAATAGTTTAAAAAATGATTAATTCGTCACCTCAGTTCTTAAGTGTTATAGACCATTTTTTGACAAAATGAGTTAAATATGCAGTTTTACTAATTTGACTACGATCTTTCGATTGTCGTAAAACGTTTTGTTCTATCACAAATCGTTTCCAAGATATTCTTGAAAAGTTATGTTCAAAAGTTATTTATAATTTACCGGTCTACATATAATATACTGTTAATATCCAATTCGACATCGATCACTAGTTTTTAAAAAAAAATATAAATTATAACTATTTATAAATATTTTTGTTATCACTTTTATATAAAAAAAGAAATGAAATATTTATAAAAAATAATTACAATTGTTGAATTGTTGCAAGAAGTATTAAAACTTTTATGCTAAATCATAAATTTCAATTTCTCAACATTTTTATTTTTGGACATAGAACACTTAAGAACTGAGGTGACGATTTGTATATTAAATATACCAATTCTAGTAGTATTTAATACTATTAATATGTTTTTTTTTATTTTATTATTTTTTTGTGGAAAAAATGGACAAATGGACAATTGACTGAAATAAATGAAAATCAAAAGTCATTTAACGCTGGAAATACCAACACATTGTGAATTGAAAAATTATTATACCGTCGCTTTGCTTTGCGCTTGCTTTGATTTGCGTTGACGAAATTACATTGTGAATCAGCTATTATGTGATTATCATTTATATATATATATATATATATATATATATATATATATATATATATAAATGTTGACCTAAATATATATAATGTATTTCTTTTCATATTTCTCCAATATATTTATTATATCTATGCACAAAATATTAAAAAAGCATCAATATATATAAAATTAATTTCTAAAACGTAAAAATTTTTCAAACTAGCTGCTGATTCACAACGAGAAACGCTGCGCAAAGCAACGGAACGCAAATCAAAGTTAAAAAGTTGAACTATATGAAAACAATACTTCTGTTCACAATGAAGAGAGAGAGAGCCGACGCGACGCGTAACTAAGCAAAAGTTGGCCAACTTTCAACTTTTACGATAATCAACGCGAGTAATAGACAGATAATAATAAAAATATTTCTCATTCTCAAAAGTATTTGTGGAAAACTAGATCGAAGGAATTTAATTTAAAAATAATAGTTTGAAAAATTATTAATTTGTATATTAAATATACCAATTCTAGTAGTATTTAATACTATTAATATATGTTTTTTTTTATTTTATTATTTTTTTGTGGAAAAAATTAACAAATGGACAATTGACTGAAATAAATGAAAATCAAATGTTATTTAACGCTGGAAATACCAACACATTGTGAATTGAAAAATTATTATACCGTCGCTTTGCTTTGCGCTTGCTTTGATTTGCGTTGAAGAAATTACATTGTGAATCAGCTATAAGAAAAAAATTTTTTGTTTTTTCACTGAGAATAAAAAGAGAATTTTTTTTCAATTTGAGAATTTTTTACTTCCCATTCACAGCCGCCCACACAGGCCTTGGAAAAAAATTCAAAAAATGGGTATTCAAATTCAGATGCGACTTCTTTATTATTATAATATTCTTTGCTATAATTTTATTTAAGGCTTTGTTTTTGTAACAATTACTTTTTTTAATAATTTTATCTTAGGTTTTTAATTACTATGAGAATAACAAAAAATATAATAATATACTTCAGAAACAATATTGTTTAGACAAGCGGTTCCCAAAGTGTGTTCCGCGGAACACTGGTGTTCCGCTGAAGATCCATAAGTGCTCCGCAGGAAAATAAAAAATATTAACTATCTCATGAGAAAAAAAATATTGATTATAACGTGAGAAAAAATATTTTTTTTGGGTGAAAAAAAAAATCTTATTTAAATGTACTGTAATATTAAAAAATAAACTTGCTTAAAAATATTTTAGAATTAGAACATGTTGCATGTTTTAACTTGAAAAATGAATTCTATGACCGTTAATATTTAAAAAATAAGCTAGTATGCTTTGCATGTTAACTTAAAAATGCATTCTTCAGTGTTTGGCTCTGTAAAATTATATTTCAGTCAATTCTCTCTATTTAAAAAACAAGCACCAAGAATTGCATTTTTTTTCCAACGAATTTTTTTAAAGTAAAAAAGCTGTGTTTTTTTTAAATAAATATAATCTTACTTATTTGCTCAATTAGAATTCAAATGTAATTTTAAAAAAAATAATTTCGTAATAAACATATGTTATTTATATAAATGTAATTTATCTTTTTGTTCGAATATTTTTAATTATAGTAAAACTGCTTTTATACAATTTTTTGTTTTTGCTTATTAATATTAGAATTTAATTATTATTAAAAACTATCCATGGAGTCTTGGTTAAAAACGGGAACTTTGAGAAAAGAAGTGCCAAGTACTTCTTCTGAACCACATGTGGTTGTACACCTAAAAGAAACTTCATCCACAGACACCACTAAATGTAATACAGATAAGAAAGTATCATCTAGAACCGCTCCAAAAAGAAAATATGATGATAGTTATTTAAATTTAGGCTTTACTTGTACTGGAAATACATATTCTCCCGACGCACTGTGTGTTTTATGTAACAGAATTCTAACCAACAGTTCAATGGCTCCAGCTAAACTTCGCAGACATTTTGAAACAAAACACGCTGATTATAAAGAAAAAGATATAGATTTTTTAAGAGGAAACTTCATTCTCTGGAACAATCTCAATGCCAAATGATAAAAATTTTTAAAACTGATAATGAATATGCAATAGAAGCATCTTTTCGCGTGAGTTATCGCATTGCACGTAATGGGGAAGCCCATACAATTGGTGAGACCCTTATTAAACCTTGTGTAAGGGACATTGTATCCTGTATGCTAAATGAAGAATCCGCTAAAAAAATCGATTCATTACAACTATCCAATAATACAGTTTCGCGCCGAATTAAGGACCTCTCTACAGATATAGAGGCAGAACTAATTAATCGAATTAAAATTTGCAGTGAATATGTATTGCAAATGGATGAGTCAACAGACATTGCCGGTCTTGCTGTTCTATTGGTATTCGTGCGGTATGTACATAATAATATTATTGAAGAAGATTTACTTATGTGCGAATATCTAAAAGAAAGAACTACAGGAGAAGATATTTTCAATTGTATTAACGATTATATCACAAAACATAAAATTGAATGGATGAAGTGTATTGAAATTTGTACAGATGGTGCACAAGCAATGGTAGGAAAGATGAAGGGGGTCGTATCACGCATTCTATTAGTGGCTACAAATGCAAAAAAAAGTCACTGCGTTTTGCATAGGCACGCACTAGTAACAAAAAAATGCGGTCTGATTTAAAAACTATTTTGGATGAAGCCGTAAAAATGATCAATTATGTAAAATCACGACCACTACAATCCAGATTATTTAAAATTTTGTGTGATGAAATGGGTAGCGAACATCGGGCCCTGCTGCTACATACCGAAGTGAGATGGTTGTCCAGAGGTAAATCATTGGTGAGACTTTTCGAACTTCGTAGTGAATTATTAGTTTTCTTGTCGTGGAACAATTTGGAAAAGAATTTTATTGACTTACTTACAAGTTCTTTATGGTTAATGAGTGTAGCGTATTTAGCAGATATTTTTACTAAGTGCAATGAAATTAACTTATCATTACAAGGAAGAAATATTACAATTTTTAACGTAAGAGACAAAATTGCATCTTTTAATAGAAAATTACAATTCTGGATTGCCCAAGTTGAACAAAATAATTTTGACTGTTTTCCCACATTAGATGAGTTTTTAATTGAAATAAATTCAAAAGTAGATGATAAAGTTTCCGAAATAATTTTACAACATTTGCATGATTTACAGTCAAGCCTTTTACAATATTTTCCAAATAACCATGAGGATAACTCTGGATAAGAAATCCATTTGCAGTTAAAAATAAGCCAGCAAGTTTCAGTGCAAATGATTATGAAAACTTAATTGATTTAATTACTGACTCTGGCTTAAAACAAAAATATAATGAAGTTACATTAAATCATTTTTGGTTAAATTTGTCAGAAGAGTATCCCAACTTATCAAAACTAGCCGTTCATGTTTTACTTCCATTCACAACTACATATTTGTGTGAGGCAGGATTTTCATATTACGCCGCAACAAAATCTAAATACAGAAACAGACTAAATGCAGCACCAGATATAAGAATTCAACTTTCAAATATTGAGCCAGATATTAAAAGAATATGTAGTACAAAAAATCAAAAGCATCAAAGCCATTAACAACCAAATTAAATTTATTAATTTATTTTATTATTTTCATACATATTGTAATAATTGAATTTCAGAAAAAAATATACTGTTTATTTTGTTTATAAGTCTTATAAGTATGCATTTTCTCTGAAAAATACAACCTTATAAAAACCAAGTGTTCCTCTAAAAATATTTATTTGCGAAGTGTTCCTCGGTACGAAAAGTTTGGGAAACCCTGGTTTAGACCCTTAATTACTAAAATTCGATGGTTGTCGATAAAAAAAAATTAAAAAAAAAAAACACGAATACATATATATAATTCATATTTGTTAGAAATAGAGATCTAATTTCGGCTAAATTATAAAAAAGCTGCCAATTTGGAAGAGTGCTTCATATACCCTTTTGATCCACCAGGGATTTAGTGAAAACGAAGATTTAAATAAAAATTATGATTTTTACAAAACTCCCAAAGTTGTACAATTTAAAATTACAATCAAGTTTTTATAATTAAGTACTCGAATTTGTAATACTAAACAGATATACTAAATACTCGAAATGTAATATATATATGTTTTTATTCTATAAATTTCGAAATTTTTACCCCTATAAAATAAAGAGGGTTGAAAGTCCGTGTCTCAATTTTATATACAAGGTGTAGGTGTGTATTTTTAAGAAAATGATTTCTCATTTTTTCAATCCAGTGCCCCGCCGAGGTGTAGCAGCCTGTTTAATAGATATACCCCCTTACCCATATGAAAAGGGAAACGGGTGAAAATTTTGAATGGTTTCGAAAGATACCAATCTATTATAGCAAACCTACAAGATATAAGACCCTATCTGAAATGCGGCTTAGTTTATAGTCATTTTAAGTTCCAAATATTCAATTTTCATAAACTATATAATAAATTTTGAAATGTAATATTTCTAAGTGATGTAGCTTAGAGGAGCTTGCAGGTAGGGAAATAAATTTTTGGCACAAGTTGTAAGATAGTATTTTTAAGAACATAATTTCTCATTTTTTCAATCCAGTCCCCCGCTGAGGTGCTGCAGCCTCTTTCATAAACTTACCCCCTCACCCATAATAAAAGGGAAAGGGGTAAAATTTTTGAACGGTTTCGAAAGATACCAATCTATTATACCAAACGTACCAGATATAAGACCCTATCTGAAATGCGGCTTATTGATAGTCATTTTAAATACCAAAAATTCAATTTTAGTAGTCCCATACAAATTCTTTCACCTGTAAAATCCAGGGGGGTAAAGGTACGAGGCTGATTTTTATGCAGAATGTGTAACACAGTATATTTAAGAACATGGTTTCTCATTTTTTCAATTCATTTCCCCGCTCAAGGTGTGTAGCTTATTTCATACATAAGCACCCGCACCCACTTAAAGAAGGTGGGGGGTAAATTTTTTATATGAAATCGAAAGGCACTTACCTGTTGCATCTATGTGAGAAGTAACAATGTTTTATATGAAATCAAACCGGTTTTATAGCCATTTCAAATTTCAAAATTTTTGTTTTAATGTTACTATAAAATAGGGGGGCGAGGACCTAGGGCTCCAAATTTTTACAATCTTCATTATATGGAGTCTATACATATACCTGTAAAACAATGTAAAGATCCGACTATATTTAGGGGTATTTTTTTGAAGTGCACAAAATTGAGAATTTTCAACGCCCCGCTAGGGGGGGTTGCATGGAAATTATTCAAAAAAGGATACCATATACATAAATTCCATCCTTACTTTATATATGTTACAATTTTTGTACAAATCGAACGAGTGCTTATACTATTTCTAAGCGTTTAAAAAAGTGTATTTTTACTTTGCGTACGGCGTACGGCGGACATGGATTTTTTTTTTGCTGATTCTGAATCCCTGACATCTAAAACGTCCAGAAAAATCAAAATCTCGAAAAAAAAATTTTCGAAATTTATTTACAATATATGAAACAATTACAATATATGAAGCAAAAATTTTTAATTAAATTACGTACAATTAAAATAATTTAAGAAAATTATCCTTACTGACATATATGTAAAAACCGAGTTTTTATTGCTCTTTTTGTTTTAAATAAATTTTAAATATTTATTTAGAATAAATAAAATGTTTCTTTAGAATATAAAATATTTATTTTCTTTTATACGTTATAATTCTTTTTATATCACAATTACAATTCAAATTTACCAAATTCTTTTCAATTTTTTATCAGTGTCCAAAAAAATATATTTATTAAACGTGTATATGACTTGATAGTTTTACTGTACAGACCAGAATGTCATTTTAATTTTTTAGATTAAAAACCAAACTAAGAAATTATAATTATTTAGATGTAACTTAATACTACATTATAAAATAAAAAGAATTACATATACATATGAGTATTAACTTTAAAAACAATTCAAGTCTCATAATTCTCATATATCTTCAAAATATATTTTAGTTACGGAATGCGCATCATTCCGTAACTAAAATATATTTTAGTTACGGAATGCACATCATTTTATAGTGTGAGAAACTATATATGAAATGGATTCCACAAGTTTTGCATTCAAAGAATAAAACCGTATGTAGAATATACTTTTTAAAATTTTGTTTGTTTGTTTAATCAGCACTTTATACAATTATTTATGATTATAACTTATAGTGTGCATACAGTACGGGAGTTTATAATTATGTACACAATATACATAATACAATTTGAATGTATGAAAATATACTTGTACGATAAGTTATTTAGTGGCATCATAATGATGAGTGTCACTGTATATTATCTGAGAATTGTAAGACTTAGAATAATTTTATACATGAATTGTCCATGAACTTATATGATTGAAAATTTTAGAACTGATATATATTATATTATAATATACATTAATGATATATATTAATTTACAACAAATTCTTTATGGAATTTGTCCATTAACATTAACTGTTCTGAAATAATGTGCTGGTGCACAATCATGTATAAACCACATACGGAGTGAAGCACGACAAAACCGTTTTGTCGTGCTTCACCTTTGGTTCCAAAGTCTGCACTTTCTGGAAATGATAAGGATAGAAATCTAAGCTATGTAAAAACTTAAGTACAGCCGCTTTAGAAATATTTTGCATTAATAACTGTACAATCTTCTTCTAAAATAGCTAATATTGTGCTGATATTGTTCTCTGTAGTTGTCGTACTATTTCTTCCTCGTTCTATTGCTAATGGTTGAAATTATCCTCTTTCCCGTAGTCTTTGATATATTGTAACAAATGTATTTGCTGCCTGCTGTCTCCTACGAGGAAAGCGTTCTGCATACAATCTTCCAGCTTCAATGCGGTTTTGTCGTGCTTCACCATAAATTATTAACATGTCAACATATCCTTCGTTAGAAAACATTTTATTTTCCCACTAGCAAACCGTCTTTAGTTCGAAGTGGGGGCCGAATCCAGGAAAGTGCGTATATAATTTTTTTCTTCCAATACTACCACCAATAGCGTGGTATATCGTCGATCAGTCATTTCGTGTCCACCCTGTATATATATATATATAGATAAGGCATGTATATTTATATATTTATTATTGTTTTTTAACCTATTTTATTAATATAAAGTACCATTGCAAATTATTACGAAAACAATTCAAATAAAATTATACACTAGGACTAGGCCAATTAATATGAACTAAGAAAAAACAATTTCCAGAATATATTGTTTTGTTATTTGAGTTTTTTTTTTGTTATTATCAAAAACTTTTCAAAATTTTTATTTTATTTCTAAATTTTTGTACTTATTAACAATAATAAATATGTAAATATACATACCTTCTTAGACCAATAATATAATATTTAGCATTAAAGACAGAAAATGAATGCAGAAAAAATGAGTGGGCCAACTAATATGGTTTAGGGCTCGTATATATACATATAAACAAAAAAAACGATATATATACATATATACAGTTGCTCACAAAAGTATCCGGCCACCCTACGCGGTTCAAAATATTTAATGTTTTTCACTTCATTTTCAATTAAGTATTTTTTTTAATATTGGCTATAAAAAGCCTTTACTAATGCACTTTATAATACTAGAAAAACATATTAGAAAAATGAATTAATTATCAGAAAAACATACATAGCTGTCCGAACTCATAAAACAATTGACACTAAAGTCGGCCACTAAGTGTGTATGCATACGAGGGACTTCCCCAAAGTAAGTTTAGTTACCAAATAGTTTCCAAATAGTGCGTCATTCGAGAAAAATTGCATTTCCGAATTATGTACTTAATTGTTTGGTTGTCGATTTTTTCTGAAGTATATTTAATTTTGATATTTCTATGATTGGATTATAAATTACAAGACTAAATAATGTTAAAAAATAATAATTATTTGTTTTCTGATATTTAAAACTTAACGTCTAAGATTAATTCTACTGAATAAAAGAAGTGGCCGGATACTTTTGTGAGCAACTGTATGTGTGTTGTGTATTATATACTGGAAGTGTAACTTCATAAAACGGAAAGTAAAAAGTAAAAACCAATCTATTTGTTTTTTTCATATATATTTTACTAAACATTTTTCTTTTCAAATTTATTTGTTATTTTAATATCTTTTTTCTATGAAAAAAATACTACTGCACATTTGAAAAATTAAAGAATTGTTAACAAATTAAGAAAATAAAGCTATTAATAAAAGCTTTTTGGTCAAAAATATTTGAGTGTATTATCTCAATTGTTTGTAATAGACCCTGTTTTCAAAATACTACTAAATTAAATTTTTCGAGCTTTTAGTTAAAAAATTATGATTGGAATAATTTGGAGAAGATTTACAATAACAAATAACTTTTTCTAATAGATGTCAGTATTGCTGAAAGAAGGAAATTTTTAACTTATTTTTTCAATGTTTTCTATCATTTATCACATTACAATTAAATTAATATTATAAGGTTTTTTAGAATAAAATAATTTTTTTTGTGAAATTATTTATTATTAATTTGTTTTATTTCCACTCAGATCAATTTTTTATGGTATGTCTTATTTTGATTTCATATTAGTCAGATTTTTCTTTTCTTTGTTATTTATGTATAACAATCAACATTATTTTCATACAATTATGCAAATACCTGCACCAATGGCTGAAGGCCAGAATGAGGAAAGAGGATAGTTACTTTGTTTCAAAAGCTAGTTAATTGATAATGAAAGTAAAAAACAAAATTATTTAAAGTTGAGTTATTAATGTTTAACATTACAGTGTACTCTCGGTAACGTGAATATGCGTTAATATGAACTATACTGTAACATGAACCATTGACTAATTAAATTTTTAAATTAATTTAAAAATTAAATTAATTAAATTTTTACTTAAAATTAGAAGAAATTTAATTATTTATACGTCAATATCTGTATGCATTTCAAAAATTGTCCACTAAGCAAAACTCTGCACCTGTACATCCCTGAAATCTATTTTTTGTTTACTATATAATTACAAATTTGGGGCGATGAATTGCCGCCACAGCAATTAAGGCCAAATAGCGATTAATTCACTTAATATTGCCTCAATATGCAAGGCGTTAAATGTCACCTGAATAGCTTTGGTTATTTTGAGTTACACAATATTTTTAAAGACATTTCAGAATAATATGTATAGCATATAATGAGAGAGCGGGTTCCAATGTTATGACCCACGAACAGAAATTGAAAAATTCGCATTTGTTCTACATGCGAGTTCTTTATTATTATATATTCTTTGATTTTAGTTATTTGTCTGAATACGAATAGTGAATTTAAAAAAAATATTGGTGTTTTGTTTAATTATTGTCTTTGAACAGGGCAGAGCTAACATAGGTGCAGAAGGAACACTTGCACAGGGCGCCAAAATTTAAGGGCGGGATAAATAGATTACATTTTCATAAAATATTAAAAAAAAAATTCAATAAATATTTTATTTTTTTCAAAAATAAATTTTTTCAAAATTTTATGTATTAAAAAAATAATATAACATAACAAATTTCTTTTTTATATAAATTTCCAGCAAACATTAAATTATATAAGCATTAAAAAAAGATCTCAGATGCATAAATAATACATATATTTCTTGGGTCAATGAAAAAACTATGCACCACTCAATGTTTGCTATCCGTACAAAATAATTATAATTCTTCAAACTAAAAAATAATCTTCTATATGAAAATGGTGCAATATCAAACTACTGCCCCAATTCAAACAAAACCGCACCAAATGCCATCTAACTAAAAAAAATATTTCTATATATTTTTGGTGCAAAATCAAACTTCCGCCCCATGAAATGTACGATAGCCATACAAAATACTTATATTTCATCAAACTTAAAAATTTTCTTCAATATGAAAATGGTGCAGTCTCAAACTTCTGCTCCATAAACGAAATATATGTATTATAAATATAGAGAAAAAAGTTATATAGGAATTCATATATGTAGTACATATTTATAGATTATAGTATTATGGTATACACAAAGTATATATATATAGTATAGAGAGGAAAACGCTTTTTTCGGTTTGGTTAGTTAAGAAATAAAGAGTTTAAATAAAAATAAATAAAAGTAAGTCTGTTATAAGGGATTCCTATAAATATTTCATAAATAAAAAGGAAGAAGTATTGTGGTTATTGAGCTTTATAAAATATATAATTCCAAATTATCAATTGGCCAAATTTAATTAATTAATAAAATCAAAGTAAATCTTAGTTACCGCAACATTTAATGAAGCTGTATTTGAATTAAATAATTATTTTCAAAGAAAAGTTTCAATTTTTTAATTAAAACAGCCTAGGTAACTATATTTTTAACAGGACAAGCGATCGGGAGATCGTCTATTCTGTAACGTACTTTCTTCTTCTTTTGTTTTGAAAGTTTACGTAATAAAAATTTACTTTTATACTTTTTAAAAATAGTTACTTATATTTATTTTGAAATATAATATGCATAACTCAATTTTAATTCATTTTTTAGTTTATAGTATGTATTAGTACGTTCTTCGTAATTAATGTTATTTTGTTTTAATTTTTAAATATTTCTATTTTTTGAGGAATATACTTCTTTGGGACACCTCATTAAAAAAATGCAAAAAATGACCTACATACTTCTTGGCTGATGTGGAAACGGTTTTGTAGGGCGGTTTTTTTAGAAAGTGCACCAGGAGCAAAAATCTCTAGCGCGGCACTGTATTTGAATCCAACTTACTATTGAAAATAGAAATACATACCTGTTTATTGAAAATAGAAATACATACCTGATGGTATAATACTATGTTTGTGAATGGTGGTTCTTGAAGACGGAAGATAAATGATGTTCACTTTGCGTGTCACTGCTATAGTATTATAATGTACAAAAAACATAATGACTATTATTGGTTTTTGTAATAGTAAAATATTAACAAAATATCATCCCAATCCATCCAGAGGCACCAGAGAAAATCCCAGATGAAAATATGGCCATTAATCATTTCATCTAGACTACTATAATGAATGTGTTTACCAAATATCAGCCCAATCAATCCAGAGGTACAAGAGAAAATCCCAGATGAAATATGGGCATTCATCATTTCATCCAGACTACTATAATGAATGTGTTTACCAAATATCAGCCCAATCGATCCAGAGGTACCAGAGAAAATCCCAGATGAATTTATGGTCATTCATCATTTTATCCAGCCCACTAATTTGTATGTGTTTACCAAATTTTAGCACAATCGAAGCAGGGTTGCCAGAGAAAATCCCAAATGAAAATATGGGCATACAAAGTAAAAATATCAATAAAAAAAACCTTCCGTTACTTGAAAAAACCCCACATGAACAGCATTTTTAATTTGTGCTCTGTGCCACCAAAAAATTCGCATATAAAAAAATATTATATACCTATGTATATGTATATGTATAGTCATAGTCATATACACAAATTGTATACATACATATTTTTTTTTAACAAAATTTTAAAATTGTTCATGGTTAATATGGAAAATAAAAGTATGGACCACCTTCCGTTTGTTATATTCTTATATGAAGAATATTTTTAGTCTGTTCATCTAAAAATATCGAAACCGGTAGAACAATAATTTAATAAATATCGATATCGATACATTAGTACTAGAAAAAATAAGAGTGCGATACAAATACAATACGAATACGAAGTATCACAAACTAATAAATTATACAAACAATTATATTTTATATTAGAATAAAATTTTTGTCTTTCTGGCTCCAAAAAGGGAAAAATGATATATTCTGGAGAAATGTAGAAAATGTAGAACAAAAAGTAAAGAGAGCAACGAATTTCTCTACTTTTCATTCTACATTTTTCCAGAATATACATATCATTTTTTCTCTTTATGGAGCCAGGAAATCATGACAAAAATTTTATTCTAATATTATTTTCTGTATAGAGTTAGTTTATTAGTTTGTGCTATTCCTATTACATAACGTTTTAGGTAGTCATTTAATATTATTTCAATGATTTTCATAAAGATCAATTATATGTTTTTGTGTGATGGTTAAAAATTAGCCTTTTCGTTTTTATTTAGCTGTTTTTTGGGTGATGGTTAAAAATTAGCCTTTTCGTTTTTATTTAGCTGTTTTTTTAACTGGACTATTTTTAGGCACAAAAATTTTTATATCAAGCTTATTTCAAATAATAATATCCGTTTGGCACGCATGAATTTTATAATAATATATTGTTTTCCTGGTACTAAAGCGGGAGAGGGGATGCGTCGGGCTCGGCACACACCGACGCCGTGCCGCGCCCGCGCTGCTATCGCGATCGGCGTGGCTTGGTGAATCACAGTGCGGTGTGGCGAGGCGGGGAGCGGCATGGCATGAAAATGGGAGGCGTGGAGCGGCATGGCAGGCTCTGTAATTATTACTATTTCATTTATTTAATGCATTTTATTTGTCATGCATTTAATATCATTTTTTTTTTTTTTTTTATAGGCATTACCATTTATTTATGTGTTAATGTCGTGCAAAGTAGAAGGTTGTTACATCGATGTTTTGTTATGTTCAAATGTTTAAGATATATTATATTCTGGCTATAGCCAATCTTTATAATATGTTTTCCGGTTGAACTGGGAGCGTTGATATAATGTTTCTTATATTATTTTGGCTTTTGCCAGTAAATAATATATTGTTTTTAAATAAAAATTCAACGTTAATATTATTATTTAATATAAAACTTTATTTATTCCAAGCTTATAAGTTAGTACCTAATTAGCTTCGTACAGAACTTTCTGTTCTGAAAGCTGTTTAACTCAAGCTGAATAAATTTCGACTCTCCGAATTACCCAAAAAATCCAAGTATTTATACGCAAATATTAATTTACCGGCCTTTGTTTACATAAAAATGTAAACGAACTTTGTTTTATTAATAACATAATTAATTTATGATTGAGTAATTGCACTCAATATTAATTATTATTAATTGTTTGTTTTCATACCCAAAATTGCATAGTCGACAAAATTGCGCACTAAGCATTATTAAACTATTAACACAATTTAATAATACAAATTTAACTAGAACAATATTTTATATTTGAATAAATATTGTTCTTGTTACGCAATGCGAAAAGCAAATATTTTATGGTACAAACAATTAGTTATCGTTTATTAGAAAGACGGTGTTTTTATTCCACAACAGTTTTAAAGTTTATAGAAGCTATAATTTGTAATTTGAAGCCAACAAATGAAAATAAAATTAATAATAATATTAATATTGATAAATGTATTATTATATTTGATATAATATAGAAATTAGTTTTTTCTATTGTGAAATGCATTTTTCGTGGATGGCTGTAAGACTCACTCGAATGAGTCATAAAGCCATTACCCGAATGAGTATTAAGTGCCAGTCACAGTGATTTCGATTCGAACGGCACGTTCGATTCGATTCGAACCGTTCGTTTCGAAAAGAAATTATAGTCACAATGTATTTGTTCCGTTTATATAAAAAAAATATGTTTAATCTCTATTTTATGTATTAAAATAAATATTTTCTGCATTTATTATACAATACTGGATGCTTCTTAACATTTTCAATAAACTCCCCCATAATAATTAAAAATTTAAATTTCAAATGTATAATTTATAGGTTATGTCATTCGACCCATCCGGCAAAGTTAAAATATTTTTAACTCTTTTCGAATGAATTCGTTTCGACACGTTCATTGTGACTTGCAATCCGGCATACCATATAAAATATATGGGGCTGTTAAAATTTGAAATTTTCGATTCGAATATATATATGTATATATCTAACATTCCATTTATATAGCACCTAAAAATATGCAAAAGATTCGTTTATTGCAAGATTTGATTAAGCATTTTGATTAATTATAACAGTGAGGCAAATTATAATAATTTATTAATTAATGCACTTAAAAAATATATAATTTTCCAAAGTTTTCTCAATATTTGTTTTTAAAATATTGTGCAGTTATAATTTTAGAAGTAAATTAAAAATATAATTTTTTGATTACCCAAGGGCCACAACGGAAAGGGGGGAGATACGGATAGAATTTCTTCGCAGACTCTAGTTATTTTTTGGATATATATATGTATCTTTGGTACATATATTTCAGCCATCCATAATAAGACGTTTGGGTAATAGGGTGTTAAAAAAAAATTAAAAAAAAGTTATATGAAGATAACGATATTTTTATACAACACAGAATTAAATTTTAAAAAATTTGTTAATTTCACAATTAAGATAAAAGATTTTCCTATCTTATAGCTTTTACAGACCTCAAAATTTTTGATTGGTTTAAAAGTTATTAGATGTTCAATAAGGGCAATTTTCGAATTTGTTGTGGGAATAACTCAGGGGTACAGAGATAGAAGAAAATTTTGTTCTACTATCTATGGTCAAAATTTTGATAATCTATCTCACTACTAGATTTCTTAAGTTTGTGTACAGGCGGACAGACGGATAGACAGAGTTAAACTAATATACACATTTCTACCAAATTGGTTGGGAATGTGCTAAAAAATAGCTCGAAAATTAAGGGTTTCTCAAATTATTTATATTACTTCTATTGGTGCGAAGAAAGGTATTGTGCGATGCAATATTAATTTTTGCAGAATAAATGAATAAATAATAATGTTAGTTCAATGAAACTACATATATTTTTTGTACTTATGGAGAGATATATTTATATAATATTACTTGATATTATAAATAGCTTTGCCAACGCTTTTCTCTTCATTAATATTATTGGTTCTTGATCAGTTTGAACAAGTTTGAACAGATTGCAGTATAAATTATGTAAGAACTTAACACGTACAATTTATTATATTTTATAAGTAGGTATAGTTTTAACACATTGTTTCAAAATAATTTCAAATGCTCTTATTTAATTTACGTAGCAAAGTTAATTCGTGCCATGGTAATATAAAGCGTTATTTGTTCATTAATAAGATTGCGGTTTTATTATAATGTACATGCCATTTAAAAATAATTTTCACATGATGAAAATAACAAATTGTTTGATAACTGTGAAAATTATATGAAACACTTTGATGCCATTTCGAATTCAAAACTTATTCACAAAAGATGAAATCATTAAATAAAATATATGTATGTATATGCATGAATAACAAGTCATATAATACATTAGGAATATTCGAATACGAAATTGGAAATTTTACAAATGTAAGGTACAAAAGGCGAAATTTAGTGGCGTATTTTTTAAAAGGATGAATATATATATTTATGTTCAAGTGCGGTAAAGACAGCCATATCGTCCACAAATTTCTATAGACGTCTAATGAAATTTAATTTCGAATTGGAAGTCCAATTATGTCACAAGACGTCGGCTCTCGTCTTGTACCATAATTGGACGTCCAAAAGATGAGATTTTATCGAAAAACTATAGATGGCGTGAATATAACATATATACAAAATTATATTTTGTTCAAATTTTTTTTATATTTTAAAGCTAGGTATTTACTTAAAATAAAAAGCTGGCAAATTAGTGAGCAAAATATCATTAAAAATATGTAAATATAATATAATATAATATAATCATACTGAGTACCATGTGTATATAACAACGAAAAAACTAAGAAAAAATTTTTGCCCCTAGTAAAAAATTTTCTATACAAAATCATACTTTTTTTTAACTGAGTACTAAGCTTTAGGTAAAAAAAAGATGAATTATTTTTTTTCAAATAAATTATTTACATTGTCAAGCAATATTTTTTAGAAATATAAAAAAGTTCCTATAATTATGATTATGTTTTTAGTGATAATTATTTTATTAAAAAAATTAATTACGTATAATTTATATATTTTGTGATTTCTATTATTTAAGATACATGTAATAATACGCTTTTCTAATAATTATGTACCATTTACATCAATAATGTCTATTGATAAGATACAAATTCACCAATTGGCACAAAAATCCGTATTGTTACCTGTATCTGAAATTTAATATTAATAAATTCAAAATAATATAATTATAAAAAATACTCCTGCACAACATACGTCCCCTGGAACACACTGCAACTGCATAAGTGCATAACATATACGTTCAGCAGTTTCACATGAAAAAATAAACAAAGTCATTAAAAAATTCATTTTTGGTTTGTAATAATTTGGGTAAATATATTTAATAATTCTACTTGATTTTTTAAAATATCTAAATATCTAGTGAGAAAAATCGTTTTGACAGTTTTGTGCTTTTTTAAATATAAAATTTCGCGGTTTTCAAATTTCGTTTATTAAATATTTCTGTAATTCGCGAGTAAATTTTCAATTTGTGACCATAAAAAAGTTAATTTTTTACTACTATTTGGTAAAATCCATTGCAAATCATTATATGGAACTTCGGATCCATGTAAAATAACATTTACTACTAAATATTTATTAATACTAATTCGGACAGAAATATGTATTGCATTTTAAATCGTCGCTATTTTCAAGTAAAACAAATACACATTTTTCCTCATTTTCGAAAAGAAGATAATTTTGAAAATTGATTTTTTGTTTAAAATTATTTTTAAAAATACTGTAATCTTTAGTAATGTCAGATGCAAAAAAATCATATGACCTTTTTTCTAATAAAATATTTAATTTTTCGAATTTTTCTGACGGATCCCGTCTTTGCATGTTTTCTATAGGTACTAAATACTGCGGATAATTTGGAAAAATTGAAGGTATAGCACCGACATTTAATTTATTAATTTTATTATTTTCATTGTTTTATTGTTTTATATAATCTTCTTCTCGAAAATGAATCGCAAAAACAGTAGAACATTTTGTTGGCTGCCAGTCACTTTTACTTCTGTGAATAGCGCTTGTCCACTTATCTTTTAAATCCTGATCTTTAGGAAAACCAAAAGTTGGAATCGATGGTTCTGACGAAAAAAAAAATAATTGGACTTGCAACAATGTCGCGGCATTATTTAACTTCAAAAATCAAAAAATTGCACGAAATTTGCACACTTTTTATTAAATAGCCTTTAGCACAATAATTGTAATTATGAACTTTAAATTAAATAACAAATAAATATCACAATATTATTAATAAATATTAAGATATTCCAACAAGAAATTTTATTTCTTGTTTATCAAATTTGCACTAAATTTTTATCACAAAAATAAACTAGGTAAACTAAATAATCACAAAATTTTTTTTATAAAAAACAAATCTACAATTATTAAAATATAATTTACACTACTTTCTAAGACAAATCTCTTATTATTTACCATACAATATCACTTTTATTTCTTTATTTTGCTCGCGTCTATTTATGCCGCCATTAAATTTGACATTAGAAAATTTTTGACTTCTGACTACTTTCGTGGTTTCGATGTATGCGTACATCAGGGCTTTTAGTAGTGTTGCTTTTGGCTAAAGGCAATTTAATATAAACTATACTAAGTGTGCAAATTTCGTGCAATTTTTTTATTTTTGAAGTTAAATAAAGCCGCGACATTGTGTGGTACCTCATTGCAAATCCAATTATTTTGGAATTATCATCGATTCCAACTTTTGGTTTTCCTAAAGATCAGGATTTAAATGATAATTGGACCGGCGCTATTCACAGAAGTAACTGGCAGCCAACAAAATGTTCTGCGGTTTGTGCGATTCATTTTCGAGAAGAAGATTTATAAAACGCGAAAATACTAAATTTTATAAATTAAATGTCGGTGCTATACCTTCAATTTTTCCAAATTATCCGCAGTATTTAGTATCTATAGAAAACAATCAAAGACGTCGGGATCCGTCACAAAAATTCGACAAATATTTTATTAGAAAAAAGGTCAAATGATTTTTTTGCATCTGAAATTATTAAAGATTATAGTATTTTTAAAAATAATGTTAAAGAAAAAATCGATTTTCAAAATTATCTTCTTTTCGAAAATGAGGAAAAATGTGTATTTGTTTTACTCGAAAATAGCGACGATTTAGAATGCAATATTTCTGTCCGAATAATTCATTAAAAGAATTTGTAGATTTAGTTCAATTTGATGAAATTTTAGATAATGATTTTTATTTAGTAAATGTAAATATAGATAATTCAGAAGTGGGATTCTCTAACGATTTAGAGTTTAGAGTTTAGAGACACTCTAACTATATACCGATTCTCTAACTTAGAGAAATTTGGTATTCTGTAATTCCAAGTAATAGATTTAGAGAGAAGTACTAGATTTTTTTGTAATTTTATGAATTGACACTAGTTGTCTGTCAGATTAATTTATTATTAAGCAAGCGTTTGAAAGATTGACAACAATAACAAAAAATTATAAAGTGCCCATACATTAAGCAACTTGTTGCGCAACATACATTAAGCAACTTGTTGCGCAACTACTATTGATAGTATAACCACGCCACA
Organism: Empis stercorea; assembly: GCA_949752835.1. Lineage (NCBI taxonomy): Eukaryota > Metazoa > Arthropoda > Insecta > Diptera > Empididae > Empis > Empis stercorea. The sequence continues at coordinate 32,696,422 of OX457088.1, forward strand.
AACCTATGCAACTTTTTCAGCAACCTTCGTTGCAACCATCAAATAAAAATGTTTTTTTTTATCTCGCTGTCAAAAGATTGTCAAATGTCAAATCAATTGTTAAAAAAAATTTTGTGTGAAGTTAAAACTTTATTAGTTATTAACACAAAAGTTTTTTAATTTACTTTCACAAAAATTTCTTTTCACTTGTCACAAAATTGATAATTCAATTATTTAAAAATTGATATAAACATATGTTTTTTGGCATCAAACGTTTAGGTTGCTCAACTGCCCCATAGACTACGCAACTTGCCACCAGCAACCAACGCCACGCCCACAAAAATCAATTTTTTTTTTATTTTCTTGCAACCGACTGTGCAACCTTCAAAATGGTTGCGTATCCGTTCCACAAACTATGCAACTTTCCAAGTTGCACAACTAGTTGCGCAACAAGTTGCTTAATGTATGGGCAGCATAATAATTTTAAAATGTCGCGGGCATTTTGTTGAGTTGTTTTAATATCCCTAAATAAAATATTGATATTTATTAAATCAAATCAAAAAAGTACACCTATTAAAATAAATATATATATATATATATAATATATATTATATATATATAATATATATATATTTATATATTATATTTATATATATTATATATATACTTATGTATTTTGAAAAATAAGAATTAAATATTTAAAATTATCAACTTATAATTTTTCAAATACAATTCTCACAAAAGAATAAATAGTGAGTAAAATCACACTCTAAGTTAGAGTCAAAATTCATTAGTGAATAGCTCTTTCATTCTAAGTTAGAAAGGAACTAATACTAAACTAGTACAAAAAAAATACTTTCCGATAATGCAATAGATGGCGCGCGTACTAAAATTCTTTCTAAGTTAGAGCTGTCAGATTAACTCTAACTTAGAGAATTTTTCGTTACAGAATTCCAAAATGCTCTAAAATTAGAATTTAGAGTCTAAACTCTAACTCTAAATCGTTATAGAATCCCACAACAGCTTATTTATATATAGGGGGTATGCTTCTCACAAAGCTATTCAAAAAAATTATTGCAGTGCTTGCAAAGAATTATTTCTTAAGGAAAAAGGACATAACTCTCAATATAACTATTTTAATTATTTACAGAGAGGCGGGTTGTCAGTCAGTACCGTCCGACCAAGTTAATTATATTATATTTCATATGTCAGCTATATTTCAGGAGATTTTAAATCAAGTAGCACTTAAAAAAACATTTTTAGAAAGTAGAAGTCATAAAGGTATTCTTATTAATTGAACTATTGATAGTATTAGAAAGGGTGAATTAATGGATATAGACTTAGATTATGAATGTCACTGGTGGTGTCCCCGCATTTAATATATATTTTAAAATTTGTAAATGTTTTGCTAATATTTTTTTAAATAATTATTGTAAGTCAATTAAGGATTTAGATTTAGAGCATAAAAAAACAAACATAACAAATCGAAAAATTCTTACATTTAAATAATTTTTGGTTTTGTTATATTTATTTTTATTTAATATAATAAGTAATATAAATATAACTTTTTTTATTTTTAATGTAAATATACTTTACATATATTAAAAATATATATTTAGGCTGTATATAAGCCTTGGACAAAAGTATTAGGCACCCTATAAAATACTTGATATCTTAAAAAAGCAAAATTTTAAATAAAAACAAAGTAAGCAGATATGAATAAATAGTTTTATTACACATAATTAATATTTGGTTGGGCCGCTTTTGGCTTTTATGACAGCAGCGATCCTCTTAGGAATAGAGCTAATTAGCTTCCGGTACTCTTCGGAAGAAATAGCACACCACACTTGAGATAACACATTTTTAAGTGTTTCTTTCGATGTAATTAAGTACTCCTTGATCCTAAGCTTCAGAATACCGCATAGATACATGTTCTATGAGGTTTTCTGAATCATAGGATCCAGGAGTACTCTATTACATTGAAAGAAACACTTAAAAATGTTTAAAAATGTGTTACAGCAAGAGGGGACTAGTTAGCTCTATGCAGGGCCGGAGGTCTATGCCTAACCTAAGAGGATCCTTGCTGTCATAAAAGCCAAAGGCGGCCCAACCAAATATTAATTATTTATTTCAGCTTACGTTGATTTCATTTAAAATTTTGCTTTTTAAAGATATAAAGAATTTTATAGGGTGCTATAGAATTTTATAGGGTGTTATAGGAATTTTATAATTCACATCTTTTTTTGTTATTTTTTTAAATATACCTATTTTATTTATTTTTATTTAAAATGTCATGAAGACATATTTTTTTGTTGACTTATTACTCAAATTAAGTCCTGGGTAATTTACCAAATTACTATAAACAAAAAATGATTTTTTTAATGACTTTGTTTATTTTTTCATGTGAAACTGCGGGACGTATATGTTGTGCCAGGAGTATTTTTTATATTTACATTATTTTGAATTTATTAATATTTAATTTCAGATACAGGTAACAATACACATTGTTGTGCCAATTGATGAATTTCTATCTTATCAATAGACATCATTGATGTAAAAACACTATCTGATGGTACAAAATTATTAGAAAAGCGTATTTATTATTACATGTATCTTAAATAACAGAAATCACAAAATATATAAATTATACGTAATTAATTTTTGTAATAAAATAATAAATTATAAAAAATTATAAATTTCGTTATCAACGAAAAAATTATATCTCATATTGAATTCTCTGACTACCTTTTGGTATATATGTGTTAGTGCACAGAGTTTGTTCAGGGCTTTTTAGTAGTGTTGGTTTTCCTTTAGCACACTAATTATTAACTATAAATTAAATAACAAATAAATATTACAACTTAATATTAATGAATATTAAGATATTCCAACAAGAAATTTTATTACTTGTTTATAAAATTTGCACTAAATTTTTATCACAAAAGTAAACTTGGTAAATCAAATAATCGCACAACTTTTTTTATAAAAAACAAATCTACAATTATTAAAATATAAAATATAAATATCCATAAATACTTTTTAAGAAAACTCTTATTAATTACCATAATATAACTTTTAATTATTTATTTTGTTCGCGTCTCTTTATCTATGCCGCCATTAAATTTGACATTAGCAAATTTTTGACTTCTGACTACTTTCGTGGTTTCGATGTATGCTTACATCAGGGCTTTTAGTAGTGTTAGTTTTGGTGCTTATTTAAATTTAACTGAAAACCAAAAAAAAAATACTAAATCAACAGCGTGATTCCAATTAATGTTAAAGGTTAACAATTGTTTAAAAATTCAAAATAAAAGCTTACTGTAAGTTTTTTAATAAATAAAATTTAATAAATAATCAAGTTTCATAATAATGAGGCTAATATGTAAATTAAAAATAGTTGATTATAATCCCAAATTTTATTAAAAAAGTGTAAACTAAAAAATTTAAATGCTGCAAAATTTTCGTTATTCACTCTGTCAAGATAAAATAAGCTGAGTGAGATAGAAAATACTTCATTTTATTTTCGTCCTTGTCGTAAAATTATTTTGTTCTGCGTTTCACTACTTTATCTATACTACTGTGGCACTATTGTGAAGCCATATTAAAATCAAAAGCTTTAACAATAACGGTAAATATAAAAATTACAATTAAGTTACAAAAAAAAAAGTTTTTAATACGTATAAAATTACAATTGAAATCAATAACAAAAGGAGAAATTATTCTTGCGCATTTGCTCCAATATTCTCTTTTATCAAAAGCTATTAAAGCTTAAAGATAAAGAGTTTCGGTAAAAATACAAAATTTATAATAAATAACCAATATCTTTGTAAATTTCTTATATTTATATCTTATATTATTATATGTACTACAAAAATCAGGCCAACATTTCCTGAGTATTTTTTTCCTAAAAAAAAATTTCTCTGGAAAATTTCTTTTCCTAGAAGTGATCATCTTTGATATACTTACTTACTAACATTATATGTGTACAAAAATTTGTTTTTTGTTATTGTTCCAGAAATTGATGGTGTGAAGTGAAGGTGGTGGTTTTCGATTTAAACGAATAAATTCATGTAATTCAGTTTATTTTCATTCGTCGCACTTTAAACATGAATTTTCGCTTTGTCAGTATAAAGTAAAATATATAATTAAATCATTATATTAATTTTGCCGGTAAAAAATAAAAAAGAAAAGGAAATTAATCAATTATGTAATATAAAATCTTAAATTATAATAGATATTATTACAAATTAAATACATTGTAAAATAAACTTTCTGTTTTAATTTTTTTTAATGAGAAACAATAGTTTCGTTTGAATTTGCTGTTAAGTTTGGTTTGGTTTTTGAAGTAATTTTTATCAGATATGCGAAAATGTTTGTGTGACTAATTATTATTTGTGACTTCATTTTTATATAAACAATTAATCTCTATTTATACATAATTAAATACATAATAAATTGATATAAAAAGTATAATAAAAAAAATTAAGTTATTTTTTTGAAATATTTAATAATTATAAATAATAAAATTTCAATTGTATACACAAATTTAAAAAAACACAATTTTATAACTATGTATTAATAAACAGAAAAAGGATCTATTTATATTCATATACATATATGTATGTATATATCTTAGCAAAATATCTTCAAAACTTTTGTTTTCCTCTTTTAATGATATTTTAAAAAGGTATGTGAAAAAACTCAAATATAGCTTTAATAGTTTTCCTTAAAAGCCAAGACAGAATTTATCAGTTAATATTTTTATATAATACATACATTTTTTAAATTAAATATAACGAAAATTGTAATGTTGTAAGGATAAAAAGTTAATCGTGTAATAAATATTATATATCTCCATTCGGTACTTGCCATAAAAAACTTTGAGAAATTATTTCCTTGTTTTTTTTTTATATATACATTTTTTCTTATTTAATTTTTTTAGTTTTTTTATTCCTACTCTGTACTGTACTACTCGATATAAAAGGAATAAAAAAACGATGTACTGTACAGCAGCAAAGGGAAAATATGATTTAGAATTGATTGAAAAAAATTCGCCCACTTTGTTGATATTTTTTAAATATCAAATTTTCAATATTCAAATATACGAAATGAAGTATCTTCTTGTCAAATTTATGGTTGCCATATTAAAATTTAATAATTTCGCATTAATTTTCCTTTACTCTACATGTTGTACTGGATAATTATGTAGAGTAAGCTACAACGCCAACCATACAGATACTCTACTCTTATAGTACAGAGTAGGAATAAAAAAACTCAGCTATAAACACATAAAAAATTAAATTTATTGTAACTATAAATTTATTGTATGACATTATATTTAATATATAATACTCCAGAAGTTAGTGGGTTTATTAATTTAATTCTTTTAATTTAAAAATAATTTCTGATGATAGATATTAGTTTATAAAATTTATGTAAAATCCAAAAACAGTACTTTTTGCCTTATTAACATCACATCCTCTTTGGAAATTTTAAGAAGTATATATAGTAAAAGAAATTATAAAAGTATATGTAGAGTAAATCTTCAAATTGAATTAAACACTAACTACATTTTCTGAATTATAGTCTTAAAATGAATTTTCGCTATAATAAACTAAATTTATTAAGTTATGAATGATTAAAATATTTTAAAATATGATAAATTCATTTTTAAAAGGAACTAGTTTAATCTGAAAATGGTACATACGAGTATAAGAATACTTATCGATTTTTTGTTTGCGTATTTGATGTCAGAGATTTTTTTTAATACTTGAAAATTGTAATGACCATCTAATTTCCATCTAAAATCAGAAAGATCTTATTCTGATTTTAGATGAAAATTTGCTACTAATGTATGCTTACCAAAAATTAAATAATTTCATTAATCATCAGAATTTTCAAATATTTGTCCCATTACGATCTAAGCAGACGACTAGATTCAAAAAGCAGACGATTAGATCTTACACTATAAGTCTGATACCTAATTAATTAAAAATATAAATATACATATGTATATATCAGGTATGAGCTTGAGACTTATAGTTTGGCTAGAATGGTTGTAATACTTGTGAAATAAATAAACTTTATATAAATATAAATTTATTTATAAAAAAGTAAAATAATCATAGAAAAACATCGATTTTATAATATATGTACATATAGTAATACTAGGATGTGGAAATGTTTAATAAGTACATACATAATACAATAAGTACATACATACATTATGTAAATACATGTTCTAAAAATCATATTAAAAAACAAATATTATGCTTTTTGAATATTTTGAACATGTTAAACTTATTTTTTTGATTTTATACTTAATCTTAATCCTCGTAGTATAGTTAACAAAGGAAATCCTTAGTTAATATTCGATTAAAAAAAAGTATAATTATATTTAGATTATGAAAAAAATCTTTCAGAGATATTCTTTTTGTAATCCTTCCCTATCACATCATAAAAATTGTTGTTTTTTCATGCATTAGTAGATTTTATACGTACATACTATGTAAGTATGTACATATGTATGTATATAAACAAAATGTTAAAGTTTTGAATATGAATTAAATTCTAAAATATTCATGTACCATATATTATTATTTGCTTTGTTTTGGGATACTTAAATATATATCCACATATGTGCAATTTAAATATGACATAAAATATTATTACACAATATAGTAGTACATAAAAATAAAAGGTCACATTATTATTAAAAATGTATTGTTTAAAATAATTAATATACGTCTTGTATTGATCAATTTAAACAAACAAAAAATTTACTATAACGCATCATAAGAACGATTTAAAGGACAATCGTTGATACATACATAAAATAAAATATAATATATGTACATAAGTAAGCATGTATTATGAATATTGAATATGTCCTCTATAATCATAGAGCTCACCTTCTCCATTCTTCTTTTTGAAATACACTATTGCACTATAATACATGCCTACATACGTTAAAATCGTATTTCAAGTTAAGATAGGTTTCTCGACAAGTATATGAAAATCAATGGGTGCCAAAAAAGTGCGATGTTAAAAGGAAACTAACATTTCAACCTAACTTCCATCCAATTTGAATTATTTATTACCACAATATTACGCTCTAAAACTTCAAACGATAAATTTGTAAAACATTGTATTTACAAGTTTTTTTATAAATTTGGGATGATTTGAATAAAATATTAACATATTAATTTAACTTCTTATGAATGTTTTTAAGCAATCTGAATTTGCTATTTTATAATAATATACGTGTATGCTATATATAAATATACTTATAACGTTGTTTTGTCTTTTATATATATACATATATATATATATATATATATATATATATATATTGAACGATATCTTCTATATATAATATATATATATAAAGGCTACTTTTCATTACTATGAATTTGCAGATGTCGCCCAGAACGATACAAAATTCATATTTTCCTGTTGTTTAATAGAGAGAGAAACACATCTGCAAAATTTGACATTCACGTCTTTTTATAGTGAATATTTTGACATTCGCATATTTTTATAGGAAAAGATGAGTTGTCTCTTTTTGTCTTACATATGTTTTTTATATCTATCTCGTTTTAGTTTTCTGCAACTTCATGGTAATGAAAATCAAGCTTAAGGCATGCATAACGTGGTTATGTTTTCTAAAAAAATTTTATTTTGGTTAGAATCTTGTATATAAAAAGCGTTTGGGCATAATATTAATTCAAAACGTATAAAACGGACATGTGTGTAGATGTGTTAATTTTTCTATTTTTCTTTCCTTCGAATATTCGAGACCCTAAAGCATTCTACCGGGTCCAAAATAAAATAAAAACTTTAAAGAGCTCGAACCGAACCTATGATATGAATCTTAGATCAATGCTCTTACGGTTCCGATGGTCATTCGTTACAAACAAATGCACCAACAATTTTATATATAAAGATTTATATATATATTAAGGATTTAAATATATATGTATGTATATTTTCAATTTTAAGGATATATCATTTGTCGTCAACGCAAGACGGCATTTACAATGTCTATTTATAGCACTATTTTTTAAGCACTAAAACTCAAACATCAAATTCTTTTTGATTTACATTTACTTTCATATTTTCTTTCGAGAATTTTGACAGTTATCATATAACCAAAATATAATAACAGAAACAGCGGAAAAAATAAACTAATCATAACTTATGCTACTTTCTAGGGAAGCGGTCATATGTAGGCGAAATAAATGCAATTTTCTTTTCTAAATTATAGGTACACAAATTTCTTTATTAATGTTAAATTTTATAGGTTAACATTTTAAAAAGTACATTTTTTTTAATTTTTTTAGTAAGTTTTTTTAATATTAACTATTTTTAATATTTTTTTTATATTATTATATTTATATATAATTATATTTAGAGACCCATGTCAAAATTCAAGCAAGAAAAAAAAAGTAAGAAAATTTTGTTGCTCAAATTTTGTTGCAGTCATATTTTAGCTCTTTCGCACTCACAAGAAAAGAAAAGGAAAAAATATTGAACGTCAGAATTATAGTGCTATAAAAAGACAATGTAAATGCCATCCAAGTGAATTATGTCAACAACGTTTATTTTATATTATGCTGGAACAACGTTGACATATTTCATACCTTAATTATAAATTTTACGTTTGACAATGACAAAATTTCTTTTAACTTTAAAGCAATTTTCAATACAGGTTAATTAGTTATAGATCAGTCGATAACAATAAACTATAAACTATAAATACTTATATATTGAAATGTAATAGTAGTTTTTAGTTATTTTATAAACTATATTAAATAGATTAGATTAGATTTAAATACAGGGACGACACATAGGCGCTTTGTCACTGCAGCCAATAGGCTTATTGTGACAACCCTCTTGATTATTCATCTGCTAAGCCTATGCTGTTGATACAGCCGTATAAGTTCGACAGAGGAAGATTCCATGTATATCAGAGGAAGATTCCATGTATATTTAAAGTATATCTCATTTTACTTTCCCTTTTATGAATTCACACTTCCAGTATATATGTCGGTATGTCGGTATGGATCTCCTCACCTGGCCATAACTCTTAAACGGCTTGACCGATTGAGCTCAAATTTGGAAGTTGAGCTCGTGTAATCAATGGCTTGGTACCGTATAAAATTGGGGCCTTTTTGATAAGGGGGACGGGGGCGCGGAGGGCCATTTCATTTTTAAATGTACCAAAAAAACCATGTGGGATATCAAATGAAAGGTCTTGATGAGTACATCTCATTGGACGGTGGTCCGGGGGTCGCCGTGGGTCATGACGGGCCCACATTGGGGCAATGTGGGGCCCCATAATACAAAAAATCATGTGGGGTATCAAATGAAAGGTCTTGACGAGTACATCTCATTGAGCGGTAGTCCGGGGGGCGCCGTGGGTCATGTCCGGCCCAAAACGGGGGCAATGTTGGGCTCCATAATACAAAAAATCATGTGGGGTATCAAATGAAAGGTCTTGACGAGTACATCTCATTGAACGGTAGTCCGGGGGGCGCCGTGGGTCATGTGGGTCCCAAAACGGGGGCAATGTTGGGCTCCATAATAAAAAAAATCATGTGAGGTATCAAATGAAAGATCTTGAAGAGTACATCTCAATGGGGGTAGTCGGGGGCCGACGAGGGTCATGCCGGGGGCTAAAACGGGGGCCATGTTGGACCCCATATTACAAAAAAAGTTTGTATGTGTACATTTCAGTGTACATCTCAATATGGTGTATTTCTTGGGGCGCCGTGTGTCATGTAGGGCTAAAACGGGGGCAATGTTGGGCCCCATCTTACAAAAACCATGTGGGGTATCAAATGAAAGGTCTTCAACAGTACATCTCAATGGGTAGTAACCCGGAGGGCGTCGTGAGTCATCTCGGGCCCAAAACGGGGGCAATGTGGGGCCCCATCATACAAAAAATCATGTGCGGAATCAAATGAAAGGTCTTGAAGAGTACATCTCGATGAGGGTAGTCCGTGGGGCACATTCGATTATACGGGGGCCCAAATGTGGGTCATGTGGGCTCATTATACAAAAATCATGTGGGGTATTAAATGAAAGGTCTTGAAGAGTATATTTAAATGAGCGTATTCCGTAAAGGCACACTAGGTTACACGAGGTTCCAAAAAGGGGTCATGTGGGTCAACAAGGCCTTAAATCATAAAAATATCGTGTAGGGTATCAAATTAAAGGTCGTGCAGAGTACATCTCGTTTCGTAGTGCGTGGGTCAAGTGGGCCCAAAATCTGTTCCGAGAGGTACTCTGGGTCTTGTGGGACCCATAATGCAAAAAGACATGAGAGGTATCAAAAAAAAGGTATTGAAAAATACATCTCCGGACTGCGCAACGAGCTTCATAATTCATGTTAGGGCCCAAAACCTGTGTCATGTGGGGGCCCATCATCAAAAAATCAGGTGGGGCATCAAATAAAACGTCTTGAAGCGTAGTCCGAGCAGTACCCTGGGTCATGTGGAGCCGATTATACAAAAAACATCAGCCACATGTGGAATTCCAAATCATGGGCCATGAGTAGCCCAAACAAATATTCCCAAGTTGTCAAAGTATTTAAATATTTTGTATTTGAATAGTAGCCCAAACAAATCATACCCAAGTTGTCAAAGTATTTAAATATTTTTAGTCGATTAAATGAATAAATATTTGACCGACTAAAAAGTGTAAAATAAAAAATATAAATAAAAAAAGTTTTTTAAAAATACTTTCCCTTAAAGAAATATTCAACTAAAAAGTAATAAACAAGCAAATAATACCACATCAATGTACTTTCCCGTTGAAATTGAGCAACTGTCAACAATATTAAGGGAAAGGTAGACCTCTTTATAAATGGCATTAATTCTGATAAGGTCTACTTTCTCCTACTATTGCTGACAGTTGCTCATTTTCAACGGGAAAGTACATTGATGTGGTATTATTTGCTTGTTTTGTTTATTACTTTTTAGTTGAATATTTCTTTAAGGGAAAGTTTTTTAAAAAACTTTTTTTTTTCATATTACATATATGTCTATAATCTGTTAATCTTTCTGTATACTATTATTTATGTAAAAATAATTTTATACTGCAAACAATATATATATGTATGATTTTTATCCAATAATTTATTACATAAAGATAATAATATAAAATAATTGGTTAATTAAAAGATATTAAATTTAATTATTTGCGAATTCATCTTATTGAATCAGAAAATATATTAAACTATGTCAAATAGTAACTCGTCTAAACAAAAAGAGTAGTTAACGGTATCCGAGATGAGTAAAAAAAGTTATGAGACTTCCTCCATCCAATTTTGGGACTACTACTGAGTAACTTGAATATTTTTGTATTTTAATGTCACCTTTTAAGTTTAAGTTCCTATTTTTGCATTTTAAGGTAACCTTTTAAGTTTAAGTTCAGAATGGTAATATAAGACTTTAACCCAATTAGAACTGTATGCCAAGTAGGGCCGGATTACTTTTTCGTGGTGTGCCACGAATTGAAGCTAAATTTCAAATATTGTTTTTTAATGGTTTAGATCTTAGAAGATCCAAGTCATCAATTTATTTCCAAAAATTATTTACCTGAATACAATTTTTTGTTTTGTATTGCCCAACAGAATAAAAATTGTGAAGATTAATAGGCGGTGCATATAAATTTGTAATTTATTTCGCATTATTGGTTATTCAATCCAAAAGTATAAATATTTAACATTAATATAATATTCATTTAAATAATGGTATGTATTTGATCTCTATAAAGTGTATTTTTATCCATGTTAAGCTATAAAATTTTAATGGATTTTTATTTATTTACTGTGAAGCAAAAAATTAACAAAATATGTTATAATTTAGATTTTGCTCATACACGCGATTATGCTCATAAACGTTTTTTTTTTATTAATATTTCGTAATATATTTGATTATATTAAGCTACATTTTGTATAATTTTTACATGTAATATAAAAAAGTAAACTCAACTATTTTAAACTTTTAAGTAATTTTGCAATAAATATATATAACTTTTTACAGTTCTTTTTCAATTCATTTGTATTTCATCATAAAATTTGGAATCTTAAAAGATTCTGTTTTATAGAAAAATCACTATTGATCAATTAAAATTATTATAAAATAAAAATGAACAAATAGGCAATATAATGTAAGGTTTAGACAATGGCGAAACTCATATTTTTTAGGCAAAATAGAACGAGATAGCATGCTAAAATTCGCCTAACGAAAGAATGAAACAAAAACATAATTTTGGTTTGGGAATTTATAGCATCTAGTTGGCATTCAAAAAAATTATAGGAAGTTTTTGATATTCCTAAAAAATATTGCTTGACAATGTAAATAATTTATTTGAAAAAAAATAATTCATCCATTTTTTTACCTAAAGCTTAGTACTCAGTTAAAAAAAATATCATTTTATATAGAAAATTTTACCAGGCTCAAATTTTTTTTTTAGTTTTTGCTTTGTCATATACACATGGTACTCAGTATGATTATATTATATTATATTATATTTACATATTTTTAATATGTTATTTTGCTTACAATTTTGCCAACTTTTTTTTGGAAGTGAATACCTGGCTTTAAAATAAAAAAATAAATTTGACAAAATATAATTTTGTATATATATAATATTCACGCCATCTATAGTTTTTCTATAAAATCTCATCTTTTGGACGTCCAATTATGGTACAAGACGAGAGCCGGCGTCTTGTGCCATAATTGGACGTCCAATTCGAAATTAAATTTCGAAAATTGGACGTCCAAAAAAATTTCTGGACGATATTGCTATCTCTACCGCACTTATACATAAATATATATCTCCATCCTTTAAAAAAATTCGCCACTAAATTTCGCCATTGTGTAGGCGTACTTTAATAGTTTTTTTGTAGACGGGTATATTGTATTGCAAAATTTTTGCAAAAAAACGATTCACTGAACATAGGAGGCGACAATTTTTTTTATTTCAATCACAATTGAATTTATCAGCTGATAATTTTATTTTAAATTACATTAACTTTGAGTTTTATATACGTAAAAACAAAATCATTAAATATAATTAAAAAATACAAAATTTGCTTTTTTTCTTTAATAAATTGCCATTTTTTAATGTAAAAAAAACATAGGCTATGCCTTTTTTGTCTAATGTATTTGAAATAAATGAAATGAAACGAAATGAAACGAAATATTGACAACAGAGCCATCTACATGTCATATTATTAACTATTTATCCATTACTACTGTAATTAACTACTGTAATAACTACTGTAATTCTCATTTTTTTGCCGTCAAATTGTTGTTGTTTTCAATGTAAAAATTTGCAATACAATACGCGTAGGGCCTGCAAAATTACCGAGATTTGCTTTTACCGGTAAACGGTAAATATTTTGAGTAGAAACCGGGTTACCGGTAATTTACCGGTAAATTTTTTTTCATGTAAAGTTTCATATATTTAGCAACAAACGGCAAAAATGTTTCTAAAAAAGTTGTCCAAACAAATAATTAACAATAAGTTATTAATTAAAACAAACAAAAGTTTAATTCATTAATAAAAAATAGAACAAAATAAAAAACATTTACATACATTAATTCAATATAAAAAAAGACAAAAAATATTTAGAAAAACATTTTTTTAAAATAATATTCAAAATATCTGCCTGTGCATTGAAATATGCTCGTAAGAAGCAATTGGTGTCAATTGCCTTATCACTAAGACTGCTTCTTATTTTTGTGCATATTAACTCTGCTGATGAAAAGGCCCTCTCAGACTCTATACTCGTTGGCTTTATTGTCAAAAGATGGTTTTTACTTACATACATCTACATATTAATAATCGGTTTGATTACAATTGAAACAATAAAATTAAAAATAACAACCAATTATTTACAGAAATTATGTAAAATACAAGTAAGCCAGTTAAAAATACATATCAAGTTATAAAAAATATATGAATGTAATAATTTTTAAAATTTACCGAAATTACCGGTAATTCCGGTAAAATTTCCCGGTAATTTCGGTAATCATTTGTACCGGTAAAACCGGTAAACCGGTTAACCGGTTATAGGTAATGCAACCCCTCCGTCTACAAAAAAACAGGGCTAATATCTACAATCTACTATGATAAGCTTTTATGAACAAGGATTGAGTTGGCATTGTATTGCATTGAACATTTATAAATAAAAAAATTAATTACCATTTCAAATAGATCTTTTCTTCTTAGTGTCTGTCTATTACCTATTAGTTAATACTATTATTTCTATCTCATTTGAAATTTCTTGATATTATGCAGAATGGCTGTTTGCAAATACATACCTTCATAAATTACATACTTAATTTCTTCTTTAAAATTAGCATTTCAATTTAAGATCATACAAATTTTTCTGCTATTTTTAATCAAATCATAAAAATAATTAAAAAGCATTTGTAATTAATTCTTAATTATTATTTTTAATCATATCTCAAAGGTTTTGTAGTCAATAAACTTTCAAAAACCATGATATTATTAACACAATAATTTTAAAATGAATTAAGATTTTTCGATCGAAATTACCAATAATAACTCACAACAATAATTTTACCGCACTTAAAAAAGATGATATGTGCATAATATAATATTCTAAAGTTAAAGATTAATACCCAAAAGAGAATATTTCATATATGTATGTATACATATGTATATAGATATAGGTAATACATTGTATATTAATGCTCATGTTACAAAATTAATTATCCTTTTATGAAAAAAAAATTGAATTTCTTTTATGTACAATAACACAAGATATTTTCTTATTCGAAAGAAATTCGCTATCACTTTTACAACATCTAATTTCTAATCTCTAATGTATTTATTATATAAAATTAATAAAGCGTCCTACTTACTCATTAAGAATGCTGTGAAGGATTTATTTATGTCGCCGGTTTAAAAAGAACTTAGGTATTAAAAAGAATTATACACAAATAAAAATTATTTAATTTGCTGACAAAAATTCAAGGACATTCGTCCTAATTTATACGAACTCATATACATGGAAAAAAATTTAAATATCTGTTAAAAATATTATTAACGTTAAAAAAATATCTGGAAAAAAAATTAATTAATTCCCTAAATTTCCATTTTTAAACTTCTTATTAAAGTTCATTTTATATTTTTTATAAAATGTGTTCTTATAAAATGTGTTCTAGACAAACTGTCAAATAAATTTCCAAATTATGAAGAAATGACTGTGCTGCCAATACAGAAAACAAAAAATATATGCGTCCTGCCGTGTTTCTCAATTGAGAGTCGCCCAAAAGCGAAGCGAGTACCATCATACCAAAAATAATCTCAATCGAATCGACTGGCGACTGGCGTATCGACTGGCGAAGCGACTACGGTAATAAGGGTGACTAACCAATTCTGTTTTTTTGAAAAATAGAAAAATATTTTAAAGCTTTAACATACTTAAATTGTACAGCTTTAAATATGGATGGATATAAAAATGAATTGGTTATTTAAAATTACAGGATGTTATACACATTCAAATGTAACAGAGTATTGAAGAAATCAAATCATATCTTGATTCTAAATGAAAATAAAACTTCAAAAGTAATTAACATCTGATTTTGGTATGTTTTTTAATCCGAAGCGAACAGCTTTATTATTTTCCAAATGTATTCAGCATAATAGGGTAACATTTTACATCTGACATGGTACTTACGTATATGCCAAAATCAAAATACACAAGAAAATTGTGTACGAAATTCTATACACATTTTTATGCACAATTTACAACATTCTAATTGACGACTAATGCTGGAAATACATGTGCAGAATTATGCATGCAGAGCAACAAAAATAATTTAGAATACACGGTTTTATATGGAACCAAATACATGGAATTCTGCACTGCATGCAGCGGATGCAAGTCGTCTCTATTTCTACTTTCGCTGCGCAGCGGCAGTGTTACCACAACACAAAACGTTCAGACTGACAACTTAGGAAAATAAAACTTAAAAATTACATTGAAATTTGACAATTTTATCAATGTTTTGATTTATTTTCATTTATTTATTTTCAAAATGGAGGAAAAATTAATAGAGTTCATAAAACAAAATGATTTTATTTTCAACAAACAAAATAAAAATTACAAAAATATTTATAAACATAAAAATATTTATAAAAAAAATTTCAATGATGTCAAAAAAAGCTGCACATTAATTTTAAGTGCATCGCTGCATGCAGCGCTGCGTGCAGAAATTCTGCACATGTATTTCAGCTATAACTTGTGTATATCGACGTCAATTTGTTGTTTACTATAAGAATTTCTGATGTTGCTGTATATACGTTCTAGTTTTCAGTTCAAGTTTATTTGCACAAATTTTAAAACTGAATACCTTACTTACAAACTATTTTCATTCCGTTAAATTATATTATTGTAAAATAATATAAAATAATAATTTAGAAGGTATGATTACTTAATTTTTCTTTCTACAAACAACCATAATATGGAATTATTTAATATGTAATTGATTAAACTTTATTTAGTACTCGTATATGTACTTTACATTATTTCCACCCAATTCAACGTTGTTGCCCTTCACAGTTCAAATGATCATAAGCACATTGAATCTCATTGGATATTGAACTATGATTTCCTTAGTTCTTTACAAAGTAGTATTTTAGTTTTTCCGTACAGCCCTTGCCATTACTAAGGACGAAAATAGAAACGTTCTTCCCTGAAGGTTACTTCATTTTATAGCCTATAACAACGTTAAATAACAACGTTAAAAAATTTTTTTACGATTAATTCTTTTCTTATTTTTTCTACGATAAAAAATTATGATTCTCTGAAATATATGACAACAATATATAGAAGAAAGAATTATATTTTAATATCTCTTTTATAAGTAAAAAGAGTCCGACATTGCTAAATATATATGTATTTTGCAATGCTCATTGTTCTATTATATACTACATCAAAATACTTTTCTGCGGAGCTTAAATTTTAGAGGACGCGATTTTGAAGGTTCATTTTGGTTGATTTCTGATATTATATTTCTGATATTATATTAAAAATTAACTTTTAAATCAGATTAAATAGATTTAAAATTTAAATTTATAATAAATATGTCAAATCTGGATGCCAAATCTGGAGCTAGAACACATTCCATATAAGTGTGCACTTCTTCTCTGCTATTACAGCCCTCGGTGAACCATTGCTTCATCAACACTTTTCCTCCATCTATCTCTTTGCTTCGCAAGCTGACACCAATTTTGCACTCGCATTTTCTTTAGGTCTTCTAATTTTGTAACATTCTGGTGGTTGGTAATTTCATCTAATTCGTGATTATATCTAACTCGGTATGTACCATCAACATTTAGAACAGGTCCATATATTTTTCTCAGAACTTTCCTCTCAAATATTTCTAGTGATTTTGTTTCAGCTACCTTTAAGATCCAAGTCTCACAGCCATAAGTAAGTATCGGTCTAACTAAAGTTTTGTACAATCTGAGTTTTGCTTTTCTTGATAATAATCTTGACCGAAATACTTTTATATATGCATAATATGTTCTATTTGCAGTCTGTATTCGCAATTGTTGAGTCGCCATTGCTACAGAAAATTACTCCCTTCTTCTTCTATGGCGCTACAGCCCGGTTCCGAGCCTTGGCCTCCTCAATTTTCCTTTTCCACACTACACGATTTTTGGCTGTCGACATCCAGTTTTGTTCTTGGAGCAATATTTGTGCATCCTTACATATCGCATCCTTCAAAAATTTTCTTTGGAATACGGTTGTCCGGCATTCGCTGCACATGTCCGGCCCATCTAAGGCGTTGAAGTCTAATGTATGTTATTACATCGCTATCGGTATATGCATTATAAATCTCGTGGTTGTATCGTATCCGGTACTGCTCTCGATCTTTAATTGGGCCCAATATTCTATGGAGAATTTTTCTCTCAAAGCGGCCAAGCAAGTTCGCCGTCGTCTGTGTGATTGTCCATGTTTCACTACCATAGCACACAACAGGTCTGATGAGCGTTTTATATGGTTCTAACTTTCTTTCCCTTTGTATGTTTCTCGATCTCATTATTTTTAGTACTGAAAAATACGCTTTGTTAGCTTTGTTTATCCTGCTGGCCACTTCTATTCTTTCGTCGTTTGTGTTGGTTATTGTTGACCCCAGATACACGAAGCTATTAACTATTTCAATGTTGTAGTCACCTAAGGTTAAGTTTTGTCCTGGTCTACGGTTTCTTCTGGATACTACTAACGCCATCGTTTTATCGGTGTTGATTTTCAATCCAATTTCCTTGGCATTTTTCTCTAATTGAATGAAGTTTTCCCTGATGTTTACTTCCGCTCTTCCAATTAGGTTTAGGTCATCAGCATATCCAATAACTTGTGATGACTTGTAAAGCAATGTACCGTTTGGGTCCGTTGGGATTCTCCTAACGACGTACTCTAGTGCTAAGTTAAAAAGCATTGGTGCAAGCCCATCACCCTGTTTGAGTCCTTGTTCGATGGTAAAAGGATCTGTAAGGATTCCTTGAATTCTGACCTGCGCGCGTGTGTTGACCATTGTTGCTTTAATCAGCCTAATAAGTTTTCCTGGTATGCCTAAATGATTAAGGAAAATATACAGCTTGTTTCTGTTGATGGAATCATAAGCTGTTTTGAAATCTACAAAGATCTGGTGTACGTCTATATTCCTTTCCCAGCACTTCTCCAATAACTGCTTTATTACAAATAACTGATCCGTAGTTGATCTGCCTGCTCTAAAGCCTGATTGGTATTCGCCTATAATTTCTTCCGCTGTTGTTTCTAGACGCGTTTTCAAGATGTTTGTGAAGACTTTATATGAAGTGCTGAGAAGTGAGATCCCTATCATAAGCTGTTTTCCAACTTGTCTCCTTTTTTGTATACTGGACAAACAATACTTAATTGCCATTCCGTCCAACTTGTCTCCTTTTTTGTATACTGGACAAATAATACTTAATTGCCATTCCGTGGGAATTTTTTCTTCTGTCCAAACTTTAAGTATTATTTGATGGATTGTTTTGTATAGATGTCCTCCTCCATAATGCAGTAGTTCAGCCGGAATGTTATCTGCCCCTGGTGTTTTGTTTTTCTTTAGTTGTTAGATAGCTTTTTCAACTTCTTCTAGCGTAGGTTGGCCCGTGATATCATTGTGGGTTTGCCTTTCATCACTATTAACTTCCCGTTCTAAGGCATCATTTTCGGATGTGTTTAATAGCTCCTCGAAATATTCCTGCCATCTGTTCTTGATTGAATCTTCTGATGTTAACAGATTCCCGTTTGTATCTCTACACAGATTTGATCTGGCTTTGTACCCATCCCTGATGACTCGGATGTCTTTATATGCTTGTCTGATGTTCCGATTTTCCAAATTTTGTTCAATGTTTAATAACGTATTATTTTGAGCCAGTCTTTTTTTCTTTCTGCACATTTTGTCCGCTTGTCTTCTTAAATGTTCGAAATGTTGTTATTTTAGTCGTGTAGGTCTTGCTGCTTTCTCGATGTGCGCTCGATTTCTATCGGCTATCGCAGTTTGACATTCGTGGTCATACCAATCTTCTCTAGAATGTCTTGGCTGCGATCCGATGATTTCCACCACGGCTTGTTGTACGTTACCTTTGAGACAATCCCATGCTTCATCCACGTCCATATTATGTAGCTCCTCTAGATTTATATGTTCTTCCAGATACTGTTTATACTCGTCTTGAACTGTTGTTATTCTGAGTTTATCTACATCTACCTTAGCTACAGTCTGTTCTCTGGATGGCCTGTTTACCGTTATTCTGCATCTGTATCTCATTTTAACTAACCGATGGTCTGATTCACAGCAAGCTCCCCTATATGCTCTTACATCCATTATGTGGGAGGCTCCCCGTTTTTCTACTAAAACATGGTCAATTTTATTGAAGGTTAGACCATCCGGGGAGGTCCAGGTTTGTTTGTGGATGTCTTTGTGTGGCAAAAATGTAGACGCTATTATCATTCTTCTACTGGTCGCAAAATCAATTAACATTTGGCCGTTATCATTGGTGTTGCCATGTAGGCTGTGTTTACCGATGACCTCTTTGTGAACTTCTTCCTTGCCAATTTTCGCATTCATATCTCCTAGTATTATCTTGATGTCATTTGAAGGTATTTGGTCATAGATAGCTTCCAGTGTACTGAAGAATTCCTCTTTGGTTATTAAAGAGAGATTGTGAAATCTTGTCTTCACGCGAATTACACATATCCTTTCATTTACTGGTTTGAAGTCTAGAATTGCGGATATATATTTTTTCTCTATCAGGAATGCTACGCCGAATTATTTTTACCCTCCTGTCTTACCACTAAAAAATACCGAATGACTTTTCAGGTCCGATATTCCTTTGTTTTGCCACTTCGTTTCTTGGAGTGCCGCAATCGCTATTTTGTATTTTAATAGCTCAGGAAGCAGTTATCTTAATGCTCCCTCTTTGTTTAGCGTTCTCACGTTCCATGTTCCAAAATCAATGTCCAGTTGTCGTTGCTTGGGTCGTTTCCGTTTTTCCATTTGTATCCTAGGCTTTTGTTGAGGTTTCGTGACTTTGTTGTTTCATCAGTTGATGCGGGAGCGACTTGTCAGATCGCTGCCCACCCCCATGTAGGAGGACCTCAGCACTTGCAGTTTTGGCCTATGTTACCACGGTTGTGAATAATATAGTTTCCGGTGGCCACCACGTGGAGGTAGTGCAAGTACTTGTTTATAAATGGAATAGTTGCAGCACTGGGTCAGCGACCGATCAATGCCTACCCTAAATTCCTCCTAAACCAGACCACCGAAAATTACTCCCAGATATTTAAATTCTTTGACAGCTTCAAAATTATGGTTTCCTATAAGCAGATCACATGGTCTTCTTGCAGAAAATACTTTGTCTTTTCGTAATTTATCTTCAGGCCAACTGATTCAGCATTTTTCTCCAATTGAATAAACTTTTCTTTCAGCTCTCTTATATTTCGTGCTATCAACGCAACGTCATCAGCAAATGCAGCTAGCTGAGAATTTTTATTCATGATTGTTGAATTTGCTTCTACTTTATCTACTTTTGAATGAAGCACCAAATTAAATATTAAAGTAGATAATGCATCACCCTGTTTTACGCCAGATATTACCGGAAGCTTCATGTATTCTTTCTTTTTCTTCTTCATAACTGTTTTTTCTCTGTATTCGTTTTCATCTTGCCTAGTTTGCCTTTCTAACAACTTTTTTCTAGCTTGATTTTTTGTGCTATTTGCAGCACGGCATTCTAAATCGTACCATTCTTTAGATTCGCGGGTTTTAACACCAATAGCAGCTTCTTGCACCGTATGCACTATTTGTTTCCATTGTAGTAATATATTTTCTTCCATATCCACATTATTTAGTTTCTCGTTGAGTACATTTGTATACTGATTTCTGCACTAAGTTTATCTAAATTCCAGTATTTCCGCTTATAAACGCTTCTACCATTTATCGTTGATATGCGTTGCCTAATTTTTACAACGACTAAGTAATGATCAGAGTCACAATTTGCCCCACGACAGGATTTCCACGACAGGAGCATGTCTTCTGTCTACCAAAAAATGGTCTATCTGATTTGAACCTCTCTTTCCAGGCATTCTCCATGTTTGTTTGTAAATATTTTTTCGTGGAAAAGATGTGCTGCCGATCCGTAAGTCTTGGCTTGCAGCAAAGCTACATAACCTACTTCCATTTTCATTTGTGAAATCGTGCAATGAATGCTTTCCTGCTACTTTTTCTACAAAATCTTCTTTCCCGATCTGGGCATTATAAGGGTTGATTACCTAGTCTCCGGTTAGGATTAAAGGAGATTGAATATGAGAGGTGTGAGGAATCATTTCCAAAGATCAACCATCTAGTTGCACATCATATCCCTTTAGGGGGAGATATGTTATGTTATATGTGTGCACTTATGGTTTAGAAAAGTGGACTTAGAACAAGTTTTTGACACATAGAGCACTTGAAAAGTATTAAATAAATCCGAAATTAACATTCACATTTCAATCAAATGTGTTCTAACTCCAGATGTGGCTTTTTTTTATTTATTATAAATTTAAATTTTAAAGTTATTTTTATTAGTTAAATTTTTTTATTTAAAATCTATTCATATTTAAAAAAACATATTTTTGAAAATAAAATATTTATTTCTACAATGTGATTTTTTTACTTCAGTTTCACATTTTTTATACTATAAAAAATTAATAAAAATAGAAAACTGTCTTTTATAAAAATATAATAATAACACTATGGAAAGCGTCAAGTTCTTGAATCCTAGAATGACCAGAAGAATACCTCTGAAAACCTTCTTTTATATGTGGATTACTTTTCAAGAATTTTAGTACTGCCAAGGACGTAATACGGTTTCTATTTTGCGGTATACAAGCATCTGACCATCATATAATTTTTGTAACTCTAGGATTATCAAAAACGACTGTATTCATAATTTTTACAAGTGCACTGGCAATATCATTACCACTTCTTCCACTATGCGTTTCATACCATAAGGAGCAATATGTTATGTTATTTAAGCTACATAATCCTTTTAAACTGTACCTGTTAAACTTTCTTTTGTAATAAAAGTTTGAAACATTGGAACGTGGCAATGTAAACACACTTTGTAAGTGATATGAAAACACAGCTATAGTTTCATCATTTAATTGCCGGTCATGCTGACGACGTATCTTAGCATCTTAATTATTTTTTTTGTGTTTATGCATCTTTTTCCATCTTACTTGGACTTTTTAAATTATTGAATTTTGTACAAACATCACATTGATCTTTTTTAGGTTTATAAAAAGACTAATTATATTCTGAATTAAATATTTTTCTGTACATACAGAATTTGAGTGGATTGTTGATATTTGATTTATATATTTGGTACATTTTATTAAAATTAAATCCAGCTTCTAAATATTGTTTTTGAGTGTTTTCCATCTTACTTGGACTTTTTAAATTATTGAATTTTGTACAAACATCACATTGATCTTTTTTAGGTTTATAAAAAGACTAATTATATTCTGAATTAAATATTTTTCTGTACATACAGAATTTGAGTGGATTGTTGATATTTGATTTATATATTTGGTACATTTTATTAAAATTAAATCCAGCTTCTAAATATTGTTTTTGAGTGTTAGCACGAACAAAATTGGAATTAATACACGGAAAAAATTCAATATGTTTTCTGATTTCTAATAGTTTAGTTTCATCTGTTTTAGTGCTACAATATTTACCTTTTTTTGGTGGTAATGGTGACCCAGTTGATTCATTTCTATTATTTTTGAAATAGTGGTATATTCTAGTTTTGCTAATATCTAGTGTTGACATAAAAAAACTTTGACGAACTTGTAAAATATCTCGAATACTTAAATTTATTTGTTCTCTTACAAATTTTAGATTGTGTTCTTTGACGTTTTTTTGGAATAATTTGCATAAATTTCGAATAAAAGAATTTTTTTTCTAATATTAGTAGAAAAGTGTTCGAAACAATCATATGGACAATTGTTGCCACATTTAGGATCTTTGATAGATTTAGTTGGAAAATTTTCCCTTAGAGTTTGTGTATGCTTTTCCCTGCTCTCTTAATCGTTTTTTCGCCACTTTTTTCCATAGTGAACGATTTACCTGTTTACGTTTTCTGAATTCTCTTCATCTGATATAATACTTGACATCATTCTGAAGACAAAAAATTAGTGGTATTTTAAAAAAGATCATAATAACAAAAATTAATACAAATAATTATCTCTTTAGTGGTGAGGGTAAGTTAGGCTCAGGAGATGATATGTTTTCCATGTCGTTACTGAAAATATAAATTTTAAAACTAAATGAAAAACATGCACACAATTAATTAAACTTACGAAAATTTACCATTGTAGCAACAAGCAACATTTCACCTTTTTTAGCTAGAAAATTTTCCGTTAATACTTCACTCAATTCTAATGAAAAACATAGTTTATTGCATAAAATTTTAAAAAATAACTATGTTAGTGGTGAAAGTAATTCAAGCTTTCGTGATGGTACCTACTCGTCGCAATTACGGCTACTGAAAATAATATAAATTCAATTTGGTCGAATATGATCACAACTTATGTTATACATTATTTATGTTCCGGCTGCATAATCTCCTCCTACAACAATCAATCACACAGTGAAATTTACTAATTAAAAACCCGATCTAATATACTTTTTCAACTCTGTTAAAATTTACATTTGAGATAGAACATAATTTGAATTTAATTTGAATCATAGTTAATGCTTATGTGATCTATATCCCAATGTCGATGGATATAGACCAATTGAATCCTATCATAAATATGTGAAATTTTCATATGCAAATGTTCTAGTTCATACATAATTGACTCTTAGCACACATGAGAACTAATCTTTTAATAAAATTGTAGTTCATAGAACAAAGTGGTCATAAATTATTTCATAAAATAAAAGAAATAGAACAGAATGGGTTTCAGATTCGGAAAAAGCATCACCGATAATATTAAAGTACATCTAAAACTTGAAAAATTGAATTGAAAAAATTGGGCATAGACCACTTGAGTTTTCCGCTGACGAATTTTAAGTGAAAGTGGATTATCAGAATTATTGGCTTTTATAAGGAGGTGCACCTTTTCCTTACTATTGTTGACTCTTACTTAGCCACCACAGAAAAGTATTTTACTTTGGTATACCATGGATTCTGATAAGATATACTTAACCTTACTATAGTTGTCTGTTACTCAAGCTCCCGAAGAAAGTATCTTGATGTGATAATAGCCCTGTTTTTTTGTAGACGGATACATTGTATTGCAAATTTTTACATTGAAAACAACAACAATTTGTTGGCAAAAAAATTAGAATTACAGTAGTTATTTATATATTGCAAATGAATAGTAATTGATAAATAGTTAATAATATGACATGAAGATGGCTCTGTTGTCAATATTTCGTTCCATTTCATTTATTTCAAATACATTGGACAAAAAAGCATAGCCTATGTTTTTTTTACATTAAAAAATGGCAATTTATTAAAGAAAAAAAGCAAGTCTTATATTTTTTAATGATATTAAGGCCCATTTGCTGATTCACATCATAAATATTTATGTTCAACTTAAATGTCTAAGTGGAGGATTTAGTAGATCATAAGTAATTTATGATGAGCTTATACGTTATTTTGAAGTTAAAGTAACATAGTAATCTATTAAAATTATTATTTTTCTGGCAATTAAAATTATTATTTTTCTGGAAAAAAAAAATTAAAAGCCAAACAAAATTTTTATTAATATGGAGTAAAAAAATTAAAATTAAATAAAAAATTTTCATATTCATGACATTAACCAAATAAAAAAAAAAAAATTTTTGATTTTGTGTGACATTTCGATGATTTTAGGAATTGTAGTTGGCTGTTTTACATTTTTTTTGTGTCCTTGCTAAAACTTTACTATGATAGACATAAATTTTATGGTGCAAATGGAAATAACTTAACCTAATCATAAATTGTATGTTCAACATAGCTAAGATGTAGATTTATGATACGATTTTGCAAATGGGCCTTAATGATTTTTTTTTACGTTTATAAAATTCAAAGTTAATGTGATTTTAAAAAAAATTATCAGCTGATAAATTCAATTTTTATTGAAATAAAACCAACGATATAGTATAGAAGATATATGGATAGAGCATAAATATAAAAATTTGAAGCCACGCCGGGTATAGTTGTCTCTTTTTTTGCTAGCCGAATTGTCAAAATATAAAAATGAGAAATTAGGGGCGGATTAGGTTTTTTTTAATTCGGGCATCAATTTTTAAGGAGATAATTTTTTTTTTTTTTGAAAAATACAAGTAAAGATCATCCTAAGGAATATTTTAGGTCGCGCAACGATAATTATACTAATGGAAAGTAAAATAGAGTAATTTGTTTAGCTAGTTAATATTGTTAATTTATATTGAGACACTTAAACTTAAAAAAATAAGCCAGCCCTGTAAATCTAAAATCAGCTGTTATAATATTTTGCATATTATTAATTTGACACTTCGGCGAGCAAAAGGAAAGAGAACTACCAAAATCGTGGCTTCATAAACAATTTTTCAATATATTAAAATTTTAATGTGTTAAAAAGAGAGGGAACATTTATGCCCTATCCATATATCTTCTATATCGTTGAATAAAACAATTGTTGCCTACTATGTTCAGTGAATCGTTTTTTTGCAAAAAAATTGCAATACAATATACCCGTCTACAAAAAAACAGGGCTATTATCTGCTTGTTTATTACTTTTTAGTTTAATATTACTAAGGCCCATTTGCTGATTCACATCATAATTATTTATGTTCAACTTAAATGTCTAAGTTGTGCTTACCGATTTGCACCAACGTAAAAGTAGAACATAAATCTCGGTATGTTCCACATAACTTAAGTGGACGATTTAGTAGATCATAAGTAATTTATGATGAGCTTATGGGTTATCTTGAAGTTGAAGTGACATAGTAAATCTGCATTTAACGAACATTAATGTAAAAATTATTATTTTTCTGGCAATTTTGATTGAAGAATAAAAGGAAACAACAAAAAAAGGAAAAAAAAAGGAAAAAAAAAAGAAAAGCCAAAAAAATATTTTATTATTATGGAGTGCGAACTTCCGGCTTTATTAGAAGACGATGTAGAAATATTAGAATTATTAGAAGTAGGAATTCCTAGGAAGATATATAATCGAAATGAATACTTCGAAAGTTTTGATGAAGTTTCTTTTTACAAAAGATTCCGTCTTACAAAATACAAAAAAAAAGAAAGAAAATAAATGAATGAAGCAATTTGATATTTATAAACTTAAGATTAAACTATGTATTTATAACTGTTTGCTTATATAAATTATACTATTTTGATATTCATGACATTAAAAAAAAAAAAAAAATATTTTCGATGATTTTAGGAATTGTAGTTGGCTGTATCACATATTTTTTGTGTCTTTGTTAAAATTTACTATGATAGACATAAATTTTATGGTGCAAAGGGAAATAACTTAACCTAATCATAAATTGTATGTTCAACATAGCTAAGATGTAGATTTATGATGTGAATCAGCAAATGGGCCTTAAAGCGAAATTTTTTTTAAATAATTTTTTTTCATTTATATTTTTTATTTCATACTTTGGAGTCGGTCAAATATTTATTTATTTGACTGACTAAAAACTTTTTTTAACCGATAATTTATTTTAAATCATTTACCACGGTGACATTTTTACATTTGAAATCTTTGACAACTTGGGATGTATTTGTTTGAGCTCCTCATGGCCCACGATTTGGACTTCCAAATGTGGCCAACGTTTTGGGCCTTCTAGGGCACCCAATGCTCTACGGAGTAACCAATGCGTTTTGTAGATGTTATTTTCAAGACCTTTCATTTTAGCCTGACATGATTTTTTTGATGGCCCGCACATGGCATAGGTTTTGTGCTCCACTTGAGCCACGGTGCTTCACGGCATACCCCAAAAAAAATACACTTCACTACCTTTCATTTAATATCCACATTATTATTTTTATGGTGGCCCCCCATGGCAAAGGTTTTCAGCCCCTTTGACCCAACGTTTTGGGCCTCCACATGATCCAAGGCGCCCTTGGACTACCCAACGAGATGTACTCTTCAAGACCTTTCATTTGATGCCCCACATTTTTTTGTATGATGAGCCCACATGACCCACTTATGGGCCCCACATAACCATACACATAATCCACATGACGCATCGGTGTATAACCGAAAGTGTCTTACGGATTACTTAACAGGATATATTTTTGAAGACCTTTCATTTTATGCCCCATATGATTTTTTGTATTATGGAGCCCCACATTACCAACGTTTTGGGCCCCCATATGGCCCACGGTTCCAAAAGGACTATCTTCCATTGAGATGTACTCTTCAAAACCTTTCATTTCATACCCACATTATATTCCCACCATCAAAAATTTTATGATGCAGAAAATATTTGATAACACGAGCTTAACTTCCGAATTTGAGCTAAATCGGTCAAGCCGTTTAAGAGCTATCGCCATAGGTGAGGATATATATATGTCGGTATATATATATAATACCCCTATTCCGACAGTTGTGTCGTATTTAATGCCGTAAAATAATTTCGTTTCGCACCGACTAAAAAAATGTATTCTCAGAGGCGTACGAAACGACTGATTTATTCGTTAATATCATTTATTTCCAATAGATGGCTTTAATGATTTTTTTTACTGTATTTCATTTGTTATATTGGTTATATTTGACTTTCAATGGTTTAATTTTTTTTTAATTATTTTTCCAATGATCCAATGGTTTGATTTTTTTTAATGTTTTCTTTTTTATATTTTATTTATACTTGATATTAATAATAAAATACTACATTTTTCTTCTAGTCAATTGCAAAATTGATTCCAAATGAATTGATTCCACTAATAAATTTAAAACCTTGAGCGTGATTTATAAACTTGAGCGTGACACTAATAAATTTAATGTGCTCGAAATTGAAAAATTAAAAAAATAAAATTAAGCTACGGAATACGGAAAACATAAAATGAAGCTACTAAAAAATTGATAATTAGTTTAGGTAGAAAATTTATAAATAAACAAAATAAAAAAAAATATTTTATGTAATTTTTGAGAAAAATTAAGATAAAGGATGAAATTTTATCAATGAATTAAAAAAAAAGCCAAACACCCTGTATATAAGAATTGTGAATTAAAAAATTAAAACACCTATCCGTGAAATTAATATTTTCTTGTTGTTATAAAAATTTCGTGGAAGAAAATTTTCACAGGTTTTGAATAAAATAGACAAAATAATACCACTAAAAACGCTAAAAAGCGATACTAGAGCAGGAAAGTTATAGAGAAGGAAAGATATGTTCCAATAGTATGCATACATAGGTATTGTATTGTTTAAATTTAAATTAATTCATCTCCATAGAAAGTTAGAATACATATATTAATTTGTTTTTATTTCAAATTGTTTTTCGAGATAGTATAATAAATTTAAACTTTATAAATCTTAAATTTAATGTATATTGGCAGATGTCTGAAATTTTGAAAATAATATTTATAAGTAAAAAACCTAGATACGAACATTTTCTTACGATTTTTTTACATAAATTTTAAAAATATATTTTATCCCTTGAGAGTTATTCAAAAAGTTTTATTCTTCCTATACGAGTTATGTAATAAATGATTTTTTAAAAGCAAATTCCCAGTAAATTTAAATAATTTATTAGAAACCAGACATGTGTACATATTCTTCTAAAAACTATAATTTCAAACTATAGATATAGAACAATTATCATTACCCCTTCCTATTTTTATTCGTGATTAAAACTAATTATTCTAATAACAGAAAAACTTTCAAGTAGCTATAAAAGTTTTTGTTTCTGTTTAATTTTTGTTGTTTTTATATAATAGTTGTAAGTATATAGTAATAACATTGTAATTTATTAAAATAAAACTATCATTGAACAGGACTAGGGCATGCAAAAACCCGGTTTTCGGTTTTTTAATACTAGAAAAACCGGTAAACCGGTTTTTTTTTTCAATTATAAAAAAACTACATTTAATATTGCTTTAAATGCACAAAAAAACATACTTTTGGAGCAAACGAAGGCAAATAAACAAAAATATATAAAACAAAATTTAGCATTTCTAATTATTTTTATTTAAGAATTAGATATATATATAAAAATAATTAACAAAAAATTATAAAAATAACATAACTTAATTATAATTATATAAAAAAAATAGAAAAAAATATATGAAAAAATACTAAATAAAGTAACATAACATTTATAAGTAAATATTCCTTTTTTAATAAAATTATATTATTATGTATATTAAATATTTTAAAGTTGTGATGAGATATTGTAAAATTATTGTCGGGAGACTTTCAAAATTAAATTCGAAGATGCACTTTTAACTATAACCGAAGCTATAACAAAACTATAATTGTAGACACTTTAAACTAACGGAACTATAATTGTAGTCACTTTATAATACTATAACTGAAGCTACCTACAACAAAGTCATAAATTTCTATTCTAGTACCTCAATGAATTTTATAAGGGGAAAATTTATAACGTTAATGCTTTATGAATAAAAGTAAAGAAAAATTATTGATCACTTGAAGAAACAAAAAAATATAATTGAATTTCGGTTATCGGGAAAACCCCGGTTTTTCGGTTTTGGTAAGTTCGAACAAAAAACCGGGTAACCGGTTTCGGTTTTAACCGGTTTGCAAGCCCTAAACAGGACCACCAATAAAAACGAAAAAAATAAAAAAATAATAATTGACCATTCAAATGATTGTATTTTTATTCTTATTTGTATAAAAATCAAACGAATAAAATAACAGTTAAATTAAAATTCATAATAATTTTGTACGTACAAGCATTTTTATGGCAAGTTGAAAATATTCCTGTTTTTCAGAATTAGTTCCACTGGTATGACTGACACATTTCTCATCGTTCCGTTCTTTTGCAATTTCAAACAGTATTTGTATATTCAAAGAACTATATGTAACTTAATAACTTAAATATGTACTAGCAATTAGAAATTTATAAATAACAACAACGGCAGTACAAATAATTAAATTTTAATAGATTAAAAAAAAATTATTGTTTTCTTAATTTGAAGAATAGGGTGAAAATTATAAAACTTATTCTTACCCATTTGGCCAATGGATTATGCTACAAAATAGGATGCTGGTCCTTTTAATATTTAAATCCTTTAGATCGTGTTTTTTTTAAAGTTCTGTCGAATTGAATCTTTCACTGTTTTAGGATATTGGGTTGGATAGGAGATAAAGCTTAGTTTGAATTTTTAGAACATTTCCAACCAATTTGGTAGAAATGTGTATCTTAATTTCACTCTGTCTGTCCGTTTACACAAACTTCTACATCTATAAAGAAAGCCCGTAATTATAAAACTACTGATCAGTAGTTCGGCTGCCCTGCATTTTTTTACTTAGATGCGACATTAAACCTAATTTTTAGGGCTTATTGATTTTTGGAAATCACATTTTAAAAATTAACTTTTTATATATTTTAGTATTCAGCGCCTCAAGCGGTATAAATTTAAAATAGGGTTACCGGCGTCGTATTCTACTTTTAATTACCTTTCCAACAAGTAGTCACACTTCATTTTTGGTGCGCAGTTACTATATAAAATTACAATTTTATATACAAAAAGGTGTTTTGGCAAAATGTGAAAAGCGCCGCCTACCGCCCGAATTTTAAAATTCTATTAATTACATCTGGTTCCCAATAAATCAAGCTCTCTATTAGTGTATCTATCATAAATTTGTGTGTACACTAACTATATGAAATAACTAGTTTTTATAGGACAGATAGGGATTTTTTTAACGAAAAACCCTAAAAATATATAGAGGGTCTTAGAAGACATTGTATCCGTATCTCCCCTCCCCTTGCCGTTGTGGCCCGACGAAAATCAAAAAATTACATTTTTAATTTACTTGTAAAATTATAACTGCACAATACATAAATCATATTTCTTTTAAGTGCATTAATTAATAAATTATATTCATTTTCATCACTCTTATAATTAATCAAAATGCTTAACTATGTAAAATTTAGCAAAAAACAAATATTTTGCATATTTTTAGGTGCTATATAAATGGAATATTGGATATTATTTCATATTGGATATTATTTCATATCACATTATGTGCAATTAAAACTAAATTGGGAAAAACTGAAATGAATTAATAAAATTCAAAAAATCGAACAGGGACACATTTTAACCT
Organism: Empis stercorea; assembly: GCA_949752835.1. NCBI lineage: Eukaryota > Metazoa > Arthropoda > Insecta > Diptera > Empididae > Empis > Empis stercorea. The sequence goes on from OX457088.1 coordinate 32,728,239, forward strand.
ATATTTATCATTTCATATATATTTTCTAATTTCCTTTGGTTGAGAATAGCTCATTATAGTAAGTACATGAGGCGATTTTAAGGAAATGTGCTTTTGAAAAACTCGGGGTTTGTTTTTCATATTTTTTAATATTTTAAAGATTTACATATCTCTAAAATTGGTAAGTTACCGATCTGTTTCTTATTTCTCTGAAATGCCTCGGTGCCAAATATTATAATTTATTCAGAATACTGATTTGCACATAGCATTTATACTGGCACATTGTTATTAATTTATATATATATCGAGACTATGAATAAAGTGCCGCATAATATTGTTTTTTGTTAATTTATTATGTTAATAAATTAATTATTTTTATCATATTAGACGAATATTTTCGGTACAACCGTTACAAACTTCTTTTTGCTTTGACGTTAAAAATGATTTTGTGAACATAAAAGGAAATTAGGATTTTATTAAGTTTATTTTATATTTATAGCTATAAAATTAAGCCAATACTTAATAGTACATTTAAAGTAAAAATACAAATACTTTTTAAAGTTGTTAAATATAACTTTATAAATAAATTTTTTAAAACCTTTTTCAAATTTGGATAACCTTAAATTAAAGAAAATTTTCCGAATTCAATTAATTATTTATTTACACTTTCATAAAACCTTCTATTTTCATTAAAATATAATAATGAAAAAAAAAATTGTTTTCCCAAAAAAATTTTTTTTAAATTTGAAATTATTATTCGTTCAATATTTTTTTTTATTATTTAGTTGTTTGCTGGGTAGAAGCTGATATTTATCGGATCATTAAAAATTCGATATTTTTTAGAAAAATAAAATAAAAAGTACAAAATGCTGTTTTATTATAAAAAATATTATGGAAAACTTCAGAAAAAGGTCAAGTATTCAAGCCTAATTGGGTTTAGAATGAATATAGAGAACCTTGTAGTATATATTATATGTAGTATACTGTGCAGTTAAAAATAATGAAGCTATAGAAAAATTCAAGTGTTCAAAGTGTAACAGCATGACAATGTATTAAGAAGATAACCATAGAATAATAATCTATTATGTTTCGTAAGATATAGTATATTCATGTATTCGTATATTGTCAAAATAATGGTATTGTTGTTTATATTATTTGAACTTTTGTCTGGCCAATCTATCTGTATTATTATTATATTTTTAAAACACAAATATTATATGTATAATATTGTTGCCAAGAATAAAAATATTTTGGATGATTATATAAGTAGTTATAAATAATACATTTTTTTTTAAATTCTTGATTCAGTTAAATTTGATATTAATTAATAAAACTTTAGATATAAATTCTAGTACCAAAAGTATTCGTTCCTTTTCCCAAATTCCACAATCCTAAATTATGTATGTTTTAATTGTATTTTGCATTAGCCAAGATAAGCGAGTATTGTGCAGGATTTTATATGAATGTCGAAATACAAATGTGTATAGTTCTATACATGCATTGTCGTATATACAATAATGTTGTTTATAATATAGGAAAATAGATTCTGGAGGAAGACTTAACAGATGGAAGGTCCGGTTCGCCGAATACGACTTTGCAATTTTGTACAAAGCGGGAAAAAAGATCTCGCTTTACCATAAATATAAAGTCGACACACATTAGAACTAAAAACCTATATTTTTTTGGAAACAGATAATTTAAAATAAATATATTTATCACGCGATACACATAATTTCAAGAAAAATGGCATCAATTTGATTTCGCATATTTGGCATATTTTATGCATATATGCATATTTGAACGAAAAGTGCATATAAATGCATATTGTTGAAAAATAAGTGCATATAAAAGCATATTTTGCCAACACTTCAAAAAATTTATAAAAATTGTCGCATATGTATATGAATTCTCGCTTAAAAGTTAACGTTTTTTACTGGGATTTGCTTTATCGTAGCTGCTATATATTCTGGAGGGATATTTTTCTAGGGAAACATTTTGTTTAATATAAATAAATTTTTCTAGGGAAGCATTTTGTTTAATTTTCACATTTGTCATAGGGAAAGTATATTGTTTAACATAAACGTGTTCGTTTTGGTCGTGTTTCCTTTTCATTTTCTATTTAAAATTTGTAATTTAATTTAACCAAAAAATATTAATTTGATATGATATTGGTAACAATCGCAAAATGCCTAAGACTAAAAACACCACAGCATCGAAACTAAATGGATATATCAAGGAATTTGAACCAAATTTTAGAACTGATGGTAAAGTGCTTTTATGCAATTTTTGTACAATTAAAATTTCCATAGAAAGGAAATCACAGATTGTGCAACATTTAAAAACAACACGGCATATCGAACTAGTCAAAAGATCCGCGGACAAATCGTTAAATGCATTTATTCCAGAAATGATTCTTGGTAACTGGAATCAAAATTCAGTGTTCAAAAGCGATTTATGTGAAGCTTTTTTGTCAGCAAATATTCCTTTATGGAAGTTAGAAAATAAATATTTGAAATCTTTTTTTGAAAAGTATACGGAATATAAAATACCAGATGAATCTACGTTAAGGAAATCGTATGTGACTCCATTATATGAAGCACAAATGGAAAGTATAAGAACAGCTGTGAAAAATAAGAAAGTATGGCTTTCAATAGATGAAACAACTGACGTCCAAAAACGAAATATCGCAAATGTTATCGTGGGTATTTTAAGTTCAGATGAAACTGAAGCAAAAAAAAGATTTTTAATAAACGTTGTTGAGCTGGATAAAGTAAACAATGTAACTATCGCCAGATTATTTTACGATTCAGTTAAATTATTGGGTCAGGATTTTGATAGAGACAATGTGTTACTTTTTTTAACTGATGGTGCCAGGTAGATTTACATTCTATTTCAAAATTTTTGGTATCTATTTGATTGATATTTATTTCATTTCTATACAAGGTACATGGTGAAGGCAGCTTCAAATGTCAAGTCTTTTTATCCGAAAGCACTTCATGTAACCTGTATTGTTCATGGGATTCATAGAATTGCAGAAAAAATTAGATCGCTTTTTGATGAAGTGGATGTTTTAATATCCAACGGAAAAAAAGTTTTTATTAAAGCACCAAACCGAATAAGATATTTTAAAGAAATTGCTCCCGATGTACCGTTGCCACCAAGTCCAATTATTACTAGTTGGGGATCCTGGCTGGAAGCTATGCAATATTATACAGAACACTTCGACAAATTTCATGAAATTATTCTAGGATTAAATGAAGAAGATGCCGTTTCAATTGAAAAATGCAAAACAATTTAAAAAAAAAGTAGTCTAAAAAATAATTTAGGAATGATTTCTGCAAATTATTGTTTTCTGACAACTGAAATAATAAAATTACAAAAAAAGGACTTCTTTTGTCAGACCAGCTTAGGAATAATTCACAGTATTAAATATAAACTACAAAGAGTTCCAGGTGAAAAGGCAAAACTAATTTTTGAAAAGGCACAAACAATTTTTGAAAATAACAAAAACCTGGAAATAATTAACAAAATTAACAGAGTATTAAGCGGAGGTGATGAAGATTTGGCTTTGAGTCCAATGGAAGTACAAGCCTACAAATTTGTTCCAATAACATCTGTTGATGTTGAAAGAGGCTTTTCTTTGTACAAAAATTTGTTGGCTGACAATCGACAAAGTTTTTTGTTTAACAATTTAAAACAAGCCTATATTATTTATTGTAACAAATCATTATCGTTTGTGTAATATAGTGGAATTGATCTTAACCAAAATCAGAATAATTTTTCAAGAATTTAAATTCAGATTGAGCAATGAATGAATTAATATATATGTTTCGGTGTAAATATTGAATTACTATAATTTAAATAATTTTTTTATTACATACTCGTATTACATACTTTTATTACATATACAAAAATAGATATTTTCGTTTAATAATATTAAAATGAATTAGTATTTAATATAAATATAATTTTTTAATTAAATAAATGAACTAATAAAATAACTCGTTATTTTTTTGCATATACGTACAAGATGATTTTTATATAAAAATTTTTGGCATATTTATATGTTTTCATCGCATATTTTTATGTTTTTATTGCATATTTTAGGAATTTAAATGCATATTTATTGGGCATATTTTACAGTTTTTAGTGCATAAAAATCCGGGCCCTGGTTATCAGTTAGTTATATATTTATTTAAAATAAATACTTATTTATTTTTGAATTACTTTATTTTGCAGATATTTCCTTTTTTTTTTATTTTAATGACCAAAAAAACAGAAAAGTTGCTGGTTTCATTTTTGTCAAGCAATTAAGCGATTTGTGATGAAAAATAAAACATTGCTGGCATATAAAATTTGAATATTTGAATATTTGAAAAACAAAATTGTCATTTTGAATTTTGGGGTGATTTTTAATTTTTAATTTTTTCATTTTCGCTTTTGGGCAATTTTTCATCTCTGTTGGGCTTAATTTCATTTTTGATTTTGGGTAATATTTCATAATCAAAAATCGCCCGAAATGTTTGGGCGATTTTTCCTTTTTTTTTGTTGTGCGATTTTTCGTTGGGCGATAATTCATGGAGCCCTATTTTACACCTTGTGCGAAAAATTTACTTTCCTACAATCCCCTCCATTCTACGTTACCTAGCAATGATACATTTCAGAATTTTTGAAAATGGAATTTTTAGTAATTAACCTGGTTATAAGATATGCCACATATCAAATAGGATCTGGTATCTTGTAAGTTAGGTATAATAGGTTGGTCTCTTTCGAAATCATTAAAAATTTTCACCTCTTTCCCTTCTCATATGGGTAACGTGGTATATCTGGATTGAAAAAATAAGAAATTATTTTCTTAAAAATTCTAAATACTATAAATAAAATGCAATCCCTTCCATTCTACATAACTTAGAAATGTTACATTTCAAAATTTATTATATAGTTTAGGATATTTGAATATTTGGAACTTAAAATGACTATAAAATAAGCAACATTTTAAATAACACCTTGCAATTTATAAATTCGGTGCAATAAGTTAGTGGTTATCCAATTCCCAAAATTTTAACCCTCTGGCCTTTTTAGGTGGACGAGATTGTATATTTAAGAAACAAGTTCATACCAACCAAGAGGGGCTAAGTTAAAAAAAAATTAAAAAATAGATTTCTAATAATAAAATTTTACACCTTGTGCGAAATAAACTAGTATCATCCCATCAAACCCCTTGAATTTCTATATTTTAAAATTAATACATGTTGCATAAAAATTAAATTTTTAAGAATTTAAAGGGCTCTAAAATCGGCCAGTTTTTTGATACGACCTTGTAACTTCTAATCAAGGTATACTAGATTCAAACCTACAGAAATCACTAAAAATTATAAACCAGCATTCCACTTAAGTAGAGGAAGGGCTGGATTAATTAAATAAGCTATATTTAATTAATGTCTATCTATCTTATTTCTATCCGTCTGCGGAGTACTATATTAAAAAAATGAAAAATAAGTTTCTTAATAATACTATACTACACATTGTATTCAAACTCTTCATTTTACAGGGGCAAAAATTTCGACATTTATAGAATAAAAACATATATTACATTTCGTGTCTTTAGTATATACATATATATATGTAGTATTACAAATTCGAGTACTTTATTTATTAAAACTTGATTGTAATTTTAAATTTTACAACATTGGGAGTTTTATAAAAATTATAACTTTTATTTAAATCTTCGTTTTCATTAAATTCTAGGTAGATCAAAAGGGGATATGAAGCACTTTTCCAACTTGGCAGCTTTTTTTTGTGTTGGGCCAAAGTTATCCTGCAAGGTCCAATGTGACCCCATTTTACGGTAGATATATTAATAAAGATTTTTACTTTCCCTTTTATAAATTCACACTTCCAGTATACATGTTTCGAGCCCACATGACCTACGGACTACACATGTTCCATGTGGGGCCCATCATAAAAGATCATGTAGGTTATCAAATTAAAGGTAATGAAGAGTATATTCAGTTGGTTAGTCTGAGAGGCAGCATAGGACAAGTGGGCACCAAACCTGCTGGGTACTATATTATAAGAGAGATAAGAAACCTTGCCATGTACCTTCATAAGTTATTACTTTTCCTTTATTGAATTTACAATTATTCTTATACATTGATATATATATATATGAATATGAATATACATATATATATCTGGCCCTAACTTTTGAACGGCTTGACAGATTTAGGTCAAATTTGGAAGTTAAGCTCGTGGTATAAGACATTTGCTCCTAATTCCCACATAGGGAGGTGGGAGGTGGAAGAGCATGATATGATCGCGTTATAATTCCAAATCCAAACTTTTTTACTTTCCCTTTTATGAATTTACTATTCTTATATGTATATATAAGGACTCCTTGAGAAAAAATTGATACCTTGCTTATAGAGTATAAAAAAAGTGATATCAGTTTCGAAAAATTCTTTAATTTCGTTATAGCTTAGTTAGTTAGTTAGTTTAGTAAGTGGGACTTTAAGGCGATACTGTTTCCTCCCTGCACCGCGACCTAAAAGATCTATTGTGCATTCCTTATTAGTTGGGTCAGTCGATATCAAGGCTATTGTAAGACCCCAATATTTTCCTGACCGGCAGAATCTTAATCTTGAGAACTTAGAAAACCCTTAGCAGATAATTCAACCTTTTCCGGGAAATGGCGTCTTTTGACACATTCTCTAGCACAAAAGTTCTATGGCATGTGTTTCCGCTTGGAAGATTGTTTGTGTGACACCAAGGGATTTGGTAAGGCGAAAGCGGGGTCCATATACCCCTACACCTACACCACCATCCATTTTAGAACCATCTGTATACCAAAGGGGTTTTCCTGAGCTGCATACATCGCGGTCCGTGATAACCACTTTGATTTTTCGAAGTTCAGTCGCTTTTCATAAAGTCTAACATTTCCATAGTCGATGGCTACTTTTGGAAGTCAACTAGAATTGCCAGATGACCCACCTGTTTTCCGGGTTTGAATTTGGTTATACTTTGCAGTCTGAGCGCACCTACTAGAGCCTTGAAGGTGTAAGGGAAGCAGGTCCATAAGGGCATCCATGGCTGCGGCATGCACGCTGATACACTTTTTACAACTGGTCTTGCGCTGACCTTTGTTGTGTTTTTGGCTACCACACTAACGCGGCATAGGTAAAATGGGTTTTACGATCGTACTCTGTGACCAATATATCATTTTAGGTTTCATTCCCCATGTTTTACCAAGAAGACGATTGCACGCTTATAAAGCCCTTGTGGCTTTTGTAACCGTTTTAGTGAGTGTGTGATTTCCAATTTAGTTTGTTATCTAGGATTATACCTAGATATTTCATTTCGTTGGCTTACTCAATACTTATACCGTTTAACTTGGGAGATTTTAAATGCACCATCCTTCTTTTTGTAAACAGTATTAGTATAGTTTTATTAGGGTTCACACAGAGACCTTCTTCAAGGCACCATTTCTGCATAATATTAAACGGCCCATCTAATTCCGTTCGGAGTAAATAGTCTACCTGATAAGCATTTAGTCCGACTATTTGGATTGCGGTTATTTGTGACAGAAGGCAATCCCTCTGTACCGCTGGGTTTATGTGTACTGGTAGAACCAGGAAAGTGCGTTGCCAGGAGCAGCACAATGGTTTCCTTTCGGTTCTCAGTATAGCTACCGTCTTGTTTTTTAAGCAAGCTAATTCCGTTAGTGTGATCACTAGAAAAGACTTTGGAGGCGAGTTGCAGTAGGCACATCGTTTACGGGGCTGGGAAAACCAGTCAAAAACATTTCAGTCAAAAATAATTTCATACAAATTTTATGACTGAAATGCCTTTTCAAGATGGAACTTCAGTAAAAAAAAGGCATTCCGGTCAAAAAAAGTTTGACTGAGTTGCCTTTTCTTTATTAACCAATTTTTTTATAAAAAATTATAAACAAATGAAGATATTTTCCCTTTTCCAGACGGTTTTGAGGTTTTGACTGGAATTCCTTTTCAGTTTTTTGATTGAATATCCTTCTTAAAAGGCAATTCAGTCAAAATTTATTTTGACACAGTTGCCTTCTTATTTTTGACTGAAATTCATTTTTTTTAATGAAATGTTTTTGACTGGTTTTCCCGGAGCCATCGTTTACCTGTTACAGAAATGTCTCCACGTCTTTCTTTTAGATTTCCTTAGTTCTTTATTATATTCCGTGAGGGCATTGTGGTTTTCGCTCCACGCATTAGTGCGTTTAGCTAGGTTTAAGAACCTTCTTACCTTTCCACGGAGCCTATTTAGTTTAGGGTTCCACCAAGGCACATCCGTATTTGTAGACTTTTGTTTTACAGGACAATTGTTTTTATAGGCATTAGTTAGAAGATTTGGTAGCACTTTATCTACTTCTTCTAGGTCAGAGATCGATTCAATATTTCTATTTAGGGACCCTATCTCAGACTTTATGTGGTGAGTATAAGTTAACCAGTCTATAAGTTTTGGAATCCTATTTATATAAGACGGTTGGTATGATTCATGACAAACCAAGAGCAGCTATATTGCTCAACAAAAGAATTAATTTTCTTCCCATTTCAGTTTATTTATAGGGACATTGTTGCAGTATTCGTAGAGGTGCAATCTCAAGGGGGTAAGCAAGGAGTGGTCTGGGCTTCGGCTTACTTCCCTGGGGATTTGTACCTTTTAGGCTTTTTATTTTTATTTTCACGTTTTCTTGAATTAACCTATGGCTAAGCGTTGATGTTGCTGCTTTCGCACTTTCGGTGTAGGTTTATTTGGATACAGTCTATGCTGTTGTTATACATTTAATTTGTTAATTTTTCAACCTCTTCACCTGGGCCGATTTTTGACCCTTGGAGCTAGTGCTAGTGCTAGCTTTGGCGGTGTTGGAGGTTGATGGACGTATTGAGGATATCCGTCTTTGCGTACCCTTCAAAGTACTGGTCCTTGGTGAAGAGTCCTTACCTTTTGAAGCCTTAGAGCTTGTAGCCAGAAATCTTTTCACGTTTGGAACAGAACTCCCAGGTATCGTCGGTTCATCCTGTTTCGCTATCTTCTGCCGAAACTGAACGAAGCCAAAGTTGATTTTTTGGTTAGTCTTCTTCAGGTTTTCAACGAACGAATGATAAGGTCAGCTGAGTCGCGGTGTCGTGTTGTTCTCTGCGCATGACCTTCCATTCGTCAACGTTTAGGCCTTCGTTCTGCCCTTGTATGATACGCTCGTTAGGCGTATAAATGTTATCATCTATAACGCAGCAATCAAATTTTGTCAAGTATGACTGGTAAAGTTTTCGAGCTCTTTTACGAGCTTTTACTTCTTTTGCCTCCGAGCGATCTGGTACTTTTTGAACTTTATAAGTCTTGAAATTACTAAATTTCTTGATCCGCTGAATTGAAGACTTTGAAGTACCAGCTTTGGCAGCCATATCTCTTACAGATATGTTTGGTGCTTGTTGGGTAGAGCTTCTCGACCGTTTTCAATAATTTTGTATCTGAAGGGGCAGGTTTTCTGCCTGATCCCGACTTTCTTGTGATTGACAATTCTTTTTTTTATTTAGATATTGTACGTTTCACATTTACTATCGATACGCCGACATTTTTTGCAAACACTGAATATTGAATTTTATTATTTTCTGCATATTTGGAAATAATTTCATCACGCGCTTTTTTTTGTTTTGATGGCATATTTCTGCACCACGAAAAAATAACGAAGTGGCTATTACCTTTGCATATAGAATCATATAGTATTCCCGATTCAGAAATTCTTTAAAGTTGAAAATGCAACAGATATGGGATAGTATAACTCCAGAAGAGTGCCAAAAACTTGTAGCTACCATATCAAGTCGAATCAATACGGTTTTAAAAGAAAAAAGTGACGGAATTCAATATAAATTATGGATTTAATTGCCGTACCAATTATTTATGGTAACTTATTTTCGTATACAAAAATTATCATATCTCATTTTGATTGAATATATTTTTTTTTAATTCCCGTTATAACAACTAATTTTATAATTTTTGTAAGTTAATGAATCACAAATTGAAAAAAATTAAACATAACTTAAAAAATGTTTTTCTTTATTTCGAAAATTGTAAAGCAAAACTAATATGTGAAAAATACCTTACCGTACCAATTTTTTATGGTTTGGGCTCGTATATAAATTTCTTAATATACTCGTAATAGTTATAAAAAAATAATTTAAATTTATTATAAAAAAAGTAACATATCATTCAGTTTGTAAAAATAAAATTAATAAAAAAACAATACGATAAACAAACCCTGGGTTTGTCAAAAGCACATTTTCTCAAAATAGCCACATGTAGAACTTTGAGCTATTCTAAAACAATGGGAATTCCTATACTTGTATAGTATTTTTTAGTAGTATTTTCAATGTACTAAACATAGGAAAGATAAAAAATTATATGGTAAATATAAAATTATATGATTTTATTAATTTTTTTTCCTTCCAAGGTTATTATTCCAGGAAAATATATATAAACTTATTATTTAAGTTTTCTGTAATTTTTCTTTTAATTGAACATAAGTGATTTGAAATAATATCCAATATTCCATTTATATAGCTCCTCAAAATATGCAAAATGTTCGTTTTTTTTGCAAAATTTTACATAATTAAGAATTTTGATTAATTATAAGTGTGAGGCAAATGATTATAATGTATTAATTAATGCACTTTAAAGAAATATGATTTTCGAAAGTTTTCTCAATATTTGTTTTTAAAAATAATGTGCAGTTATAATTTTACAAGTAAATTAAAAATGTAATTTTTTGATTTTCGAAGGGCCACAACAGAAAGCGGAGGGGCGATACGGATACAATTTCTTCAGAGACCCTAGTTATTTTTTAGATATCTCTTTGGTACATAAATTTCGGCCTGCCATAATAGGCAGTTTGTGAAATACAGGGTGTTAAAAAACTAAAAAAAAGTTGTATGAAGATAACGGTATTTTTATACATCAAAAAATTTAATTTTAAAAAATTTGTTAATTTCTCAATTAAGATAAAAGATTTTCCTATCTTATAGCTTTTACAGACCTCAAAAATTTTTATTGGTTTAAATGTTATTAGATGTTCAATATGAGCAATTTTCGAACTTGGAGGGGAAATAACTCAGAGGGGAAAAGAGATAGAAGAAAATTTTGTTCTACTGGTCCTATTATTTTATTACTATCTATCTATGGTCAAAATTTTAACACTATCTTAAGAGATGTAGAGGTTTGTGTAAACGGACGGACAGACAGAGTGAAACTAATATACACATTTATTCCAATTTGGTTGGAAATGTGCTAATTAACAAATTATTGCTTTAAAAAAAAAAAAAATTTATTACTAATAAGTAGTTACATTAAAAATGTTAAATGTATATTTGAATATTATTAATAGTTTTTAATAATATTTAAATAAAATATTTTATCACTGTTACAATGAATAAGTATGTAGTCGATCATGGATTGATCATGGATTAATTTCAAGACTTATAAAGTTCTACTGGCAAACTGCTGTTTTTTCCTTTAAAAACAGATGAAAGAATAAAGTTATTATTACTATGATTAAGTAAGTTTGTAGCCAATTTGCAGTAAATTTTGTTTGTTGTATTGAATTTGTTTTAATTTGATATACGGTAGCAAATTTAAAGCAATACTACCTTTGTTATAATTTAAAAAATCTTCGTTTTAAGTTATGTCAATTTTAATTTTACATTTTCATATGACATGACTTCAAGAATCCTATTTATTGAAATTGGACCGTATATATCTAAGTCTCTTAAATATTTTTCTATTGCACTCAGAACTGAATCGAGTTTCTATACTCTTGAATGGCCCGATCCTGAAATTCCACAAATCAGCACTATTACATAAATTAGACCATAATATAATATGTTTAATGCTTGGATTACCTTCAGTAGCTTTTTTTAATATCATTATAAGAGCCGATGCAAAGTCATTTCCAGCTCGTCCACTTAACGTTTCATGCCACAATGAACAATATGTGATTTTGTTATTTTTACAATAACCACTTAAATTATAATTTTTACAATAACAACTTAAATGCTTTTGGCAAAGAAAACACATTTTGTAAATCATACAACAAAACCATTGTATCGGTTTCAGAATTGTTTTTAACTTTATTCTTTTCTTATTTAGCCAATTTTGATCGATATGATCATTATAATCAGATGTACTTTTTTTTGTATGATCTTGCTCATTTTCAAATTTAACACATTTGTCACATTTATCTTTTTGCTTCATATGTTATAAAAATATGAACCTTTCTGGCGCGGTCTAAATTTCGAAGAATTAAACCAGTTTAATTTCATAAAACATTGAAACAGTTTAATTTCATATAAGTGCATTTCGATTTCATATAAAAAATTTACCCCCCACCTTCTTTAAGTGGGTTAGCGTGCTTATGTTCTTAAATACAATGTTCTTAAATACAATATGTTACACATTCTGGAAAAAAATCAGCTTCATACCTCTACCTCCCTTCATTTTACAGGTGAAAGAATTTTTATGGGACCATTAATTTGAATATTTAGTATTTAAATTGGTTATAAGATATGCCAGATTTCAGATATGGTCTTGTATCTTGTAAGTTAGGTTTACTAAGTTGGGTTCTTTTAAAATCATTCAAAATTTTTACCCTTTCCCTTTTCATATATGTAAGGGGGTAAGCTTATGAAAGAGGCTGCAACTCCTCCGCGGGGAACTGGGATGAAAAAAATGAGAAATTATTTGTTTAAAAATACTATTTGTCACCTTGTACGAAAATCTTAGTTTTCTAATAATAAAATTTTATACCTTGTGCGAAAAAAACTACTACCATCCCATTAACTCCCTTTATGTTATTTGAATATGAATTTCTATATTTTCATGTTGTATCAAAAATCTACATGTTGCATAAAAATTTTTTTTAAATATCAATTTTTTAAAATAAAAAGGTCTCTTATAATCGGCCAATTTTTTGATATGACCTTGTAAATTCTAAGCAAGGTATATTAGGTTCAAACCTACTGAAATCACTAAAAATTATAAACCACTATCCCATTTAACTAGATCACTAAAAATTATAAACCACTATCCCATTTAAGTCTTCCAACTTGGCAGCTTTTATTGAAATTTTCATTAAATATCTTGGAATAATTGTTAAACTTAACAGGCTGTCGAGATTTTTCACGATATAAGTTAAACATTCGTTGCAATGAAAGTCCACCCACAAGATATTGTTTTTGGTTGTTAGCCCTACAGTAATGTGAATCCATTAAAGGGAAGATGTGTTCTTTTATTTCTTTAATTTTATTTTCAGTAGTTAATTTTTTAATATGATGTCCTTGTTTAAGAGGCTCAGAAGTTCCAATTTGTTCGTTGTAATTATTTTTGAAATATTATTTATATTCTTTGCTTAGAAATATCAAGCGTAGAAAGAAAATATTTTTGGCAACGGATCCAATTTAGTTGAAAAATTCAATACTATATTCATAAGAGATTTTTTTTCTTGAAATTTCTTCATTCGTTCTTTTTCGTTTTGGCGTACAACGTTTCACAAATTTAGCATAAAATGAACATTTTTCCGCATCTGAAAGCTTCGAAAAAATACATTTTGAAATGGCGATATGGGTGTATTCAAATTTGCTGGATTTATAACACTAAAAAAAATAAACATTTAACTTCGATTTTTTAAAAACATTTACCTTAATAAAGTATATTATATATAGATAACTGACTTTCTTAAAGTGGATACTCCTTCCAATTTCAAATTTTCCTTATCTGCAATTTCCGCAGTTGTATTACCACTTTCAATATTAAAAGGACTATCTGCTAATATTTCATTTATCATGCTGATTTTGTTAAATAAAGTTTTTTTTAATATTATACAATAAATTTAACAATAAAATAATTACTTTTGAAGAGTTGGGGAAATATCCATATAGAACATCCCACCAGATTATCAGTTATATTTTTGCAATCCCAGATAAACTTAAAAAAATTAATAAAATAAATTTTCATAAAAATGTATAAAACTTACATGCTGGTTCAAAAATAACATCAAACTGAATTTTAAATATTGGTCTATTCTTATTGAGTCTCTACACTCAACTATAATTATGGATATTGACTAATATCGTTTGAAATACTTGATATTGAACTACATTTTATGTATGTTTTGTTCAATATGTTTTAAAACTTAATAAGGCTTATATAATATAGACCAAGATAGAACTGAATTTTAAAATTACACATTGAACATAAAAAATAATTTTAAGGCGCAAGCACATATTTTCTTGTCAACAAAATACAATATAGAAATGTTCAATTTAAAACAAATACTATAGTTGACATGGATATTGACTAAAGAATACAATCTAAACTTTGTCAATTTTGGTAATTAGAATAAAAATGTTACTGAGTATCTGAAAAACGGTATGATATAGAACAAACCAGAAAACGCCAAACAATAGAGCAGCCTAAAATATTATCAATCAATATATAAATCAATTTCGACAAAAATGGTCCATTGAACAAGATAGCACTGGCGTGACGATTTATTAAACCGAATTCATATGTGAGCAATTCCGAAAAATTATAAAGGAAAATAATATTTGAGAATACAATGAACATAAATGTAGTTGTGTAATATTTCCATGCAATAAATATAGTTGGATTTGTGGGATTTCCTTTTCCATACATTAAAAAAATTAAATTCTATAAAAAAATGCTATATGCTTAAATTAGAATACTTTTGATTGAATTTAAGAATTGCAAAATATTTGTTTGTTAAATTGCTTCGTTCGATTGGAAGTGATGCCGATTTTATATAATTTCTCATATATTATAATTTATCACGATTTTGATACTCTATCTTAACCCTAAACTGCATGATTTTTTATATTTGAGTGAAAAAATGTTTTCTAAAGGGAAATTACCGTCTGAGTTAAAAAAAATACTTAAAAAAATTGAAAATATTATTGATGAGCACTCCCGAAACTTTCACTTCAACTGGTAGAAGTTTTAAAAACTGAGTTCACAATTCGAAACTATTGTGAATCATAATACGGTTTGTCTTTTAAATTCTGCAAATAGGGCCAATACAATGTATTTTAGTGAATACTTTTGGAAGAACAAATTTATAGGGTGCCAATACAATGTATTTTAGTGAATACTTTTGGAAGAACTAAAGCCACTAAGAGCAATTTGATTTTTATTATAATATGTAATAAAATGTGTATCACTAGTGATACATTATGAAGTGTAGGGTTTAGATGTAGAAGTTTGTGTAAACGGACGGACGGACAGACGGACAGACAGAGTGAAACTAATATAAACATTTCTACCAAATTGGTTGGAAATGTGCTAAAATATGTAGAAAAATTATTATTATGAATTTTTTTCGTATAATTTCAAAATAATTTTTAAAATACATAATTGTATTTTTTCATAAAATTTAAATTGTATTTGGCATACAAAACTTACATAATAAAACTAATTTTTTTTCAACATTCTAAAAAAAATATTAAAAAAAAAATTAATTTACATAAACAACAACAAATATTCTCTGCTATGACGATTTTCATTTAAAAATTTCTATGTTCAAATAGTCAACAATAGAAATTTAAAATTTGGTAAGAAAAAAACATTTCTAACTCAAAAATGATAAAGTTATTAATTATGCAAACCATTTATCAAAAAAAAAATTAGTTCATCTTGCGGCAGTGCATACATATGGCGTAAAATTTCTGAATCGGGAATACAATATGATTCTATATACAAAGCTATTACGTAATAAAAGATACTTGGCACCCTGAAAATTTGGTCCTTTTTTATTAGGGGACGGGTGCCCGGAGTGCCGCATGAACCAAAAAAATCATGTAGGGTATCAAATGAAAGCTCTCGAAGAGTACATCGCAATGGGGTATAGTCCGAGAGGCGCCGTGGTTCATGTCGGGCCCAAAACGGTGCAATGTTGGGCCCCATAACACAAAAAATCATGTGAGATATCGAAAGGTCTTAAATGTTACATCTCGGTGGGGGTAGTTCGTGGGGCACCCTGGGTTACGCGAGGGCCCAAAAGTGGGTCAGATGGGCCCATTATACAAAAAAAGCCCATCATACAAAAAAATCATGTGGGGCATTAAAAGAAAGCTCTTGAAAGTACATCTCGTTGCTTAGTCCGTGGTTCAAGTTGCCTCAAAACTTGTGCCATGTGGGTTCCATTATACAAAAAATCATGTGCGGGTATCAAATGAAAGGTAGTAAAGTTTATATCTTGTTGGGTATTCCGAGAGGTACCTGGGTCATGTGGGGCCCATTATACAGAAACCTTGTGGGGTCTCAATTAAAAGGTCTTGAAGAAAACATCTCAATGAGGGTAATTCATGGGGAACTCTGGGTAAAAAGTGGCCCAAAAGTGGGTTATGTGAGCACATTATACAAAAAAAACCATGTGGGGTATCAAATGAAAGGTCTTGAAGAGTACATCTCGTTGCACATTCTGTGGATCAAGTAGGCCCAAAATCTGTGCTATGTGGGGGCCCATCATACAAAAAAATTATCTTGCGTAGCAATCAAAGATGTTGAAGCGTAAATCCTATTGTGTAATCCGAGAGGTACGCTTGGTCATGTGGGGCCCAAAAGTGGGTAATGTGGGGCCCATTATACAAAAAAATCATGTGGGGCATTAAAAGAAAGCTCTTGAAAGTACATCTCGTTGCTTAGTCCGTGGTTCAAGTTGCCTCAAAACTTGTGCCATGTGGGTTCCATTATACAAAAAATCATGTGCGGGTATCAAATGAAAGGTCGTAAAGTTTATATCTTGTTGGGTATTCCGAGAGGTACCTGGGTCATGTGGGGCTCAAAAGTGGGTAATGTGGGGCCCATTATACAAAAAAAGATTTGGGGTATCACATGAAAGGTCTTGCAGAGTACATCGCGTTGGGCGCCTTGATACAAGTACAAGTTGGCGACCCAAACCTGTGACATGTGGGGGGCCATAATAAAATATCACGTGGGGTATCACATGGAAGACTTTTGCTGGTTTAAGTAATTTGAAAAGTCAACGAAAAGCTAGGTAAAGTTTTGTCAAAATCGTAATTTACCCATGTACAACTTAAGTGGCTTTTGTTTTTATGTCAGTTTATTAAGTCTAATTTGTCCCCTTTAAGCAAAGCGAACCCTAAACGAACCGCTGACGGAGTCTTTTGTTCTATATGAGTTCGTTTACGAACTGATTTTATTTCTAGATATAAGAAATACGGAAAAGTAATTTTTTTTATTTTTTTGGCATTTATTTTAATACAAAATATAATTTTTATCAATAAATAATAACATTATCATTCAACAATAAATAATTATTTCACCACTTATTAATAAGAATTTTCATCAATTTTATTATTTAATTTATTATATAAAACCCAAAATTACTTATTAATATTTATTTTATTATATTTGAACGCAATACTATTATAAGACACAACTTTCTTCACTCGCTGTTTACTTTTATTATGAAATTATAAAGTTTATTAAAAATGCGTTACTTATCCAGTTCGTATATGGTTCGCCAAAAGCGAATTCGCTTATTTGGCTTAAAGGATCTTTTTTTTTTAACTGTAAAATTGAATGTGCGAATGAAATCGCACTTGCTTAATCCAATGAAAGTTAACGAAACTTGACGAAACTGACCAATAAGTCCGTATGGTCACAACATACATTTTACATGTAATCGTACGTTTCCTTAAGCTGACTTAATCCAGCAAAAGTCATCCATGGTTAGCCCTTTAGTTGATACTTTGCTTAAGGGAAAGTATTTTTAAAAAACTTTTTTTACTTATATTTTTTATTTATATTTTTTATTTTTTGTTTACGATTATAAAACTCAAAGTTAATGTGTCAAATTTAAATTAAAAAAAAAATTATCAGCTGATAAATTCACTTGTGAATGCCAAGCCAACACATAGATTTTTGTAAAAAACGATCCACTGCACATCGCCGACAATTTTTTTATTTTCTATATGTTGGCATACACAAGTGAATTTAAATAAACAAATGAATTTATCTGTTGAAAATTTTTTAGCACATTTCGAACCAAATTGGAAGAAATGTGTATATTAGTTTCACTCTATCTCTCCGTCTGTCCGTTTACACAAACTATCTCTCCGTCTGTCCGTTTACACAAAAGATAGAGTGTTAAAATTTACCATAGATAGATAGTAATAAAATAATAGATCCAGTTGAACAAAATTTTCCTCTATCTCTTTTCCCCTCCGAGTTATTCACCCTTCAAGTTCGAAAATTGTCCATATTGAACATACAATAACTTTTAAACCAATAAGAATTTTTAAGGTGTGTAAATGCTATAACATAGGAAAATCTTTTATCTTAATTATGTAATTAACAAATTTTTTAAAATTTAATTCTTTGTTGTATAAAAATACCGTTATCTTCATACAACTTTTTTTAGTTTTTTTAACACCCTGTATTTCCCAAACTGTTTATTATGGAAGGCTGAAATTTATGTACCAAAGAGATATCCTAAAAATAGCTAGAGTCTCTAACGAAATTGTATCCGTATTTCGCCTCCCCTTTCAGTTGTGACCCTTTGAAAAACAAAAAATTACATTTTTAATTTACTTGTACAATTATAACCGCACAATATTTCTGAAAACAAATATTTAGAAAACTTTTGAAAATCTTATTTCTTTTAAGTGCATTAATTAATAATTTATAATCATTTGCCTCACTTTTGTAATTAATCATGCAAAATTTAGCAAAAAAACAATATTTTGCATATTTTTAGGAGCTATATAAATAGAATATTGGATATTATTTCATATCACATTATGTTCAATTAAAAGCAAAATTAGAGATGTTGGTGCCATGTTGGTTCCATTATTAAATGATAAGTTTATATATATTTTCCTGGAATAATAACTTTGAAACGAAAAAATATTAATAAAATCGTACAAGGACACATTTTTTACCTATATTTACCAATTCATTTTTATGTATAGTACATTGAAAATACTACTAAAAAATACTATACACGTAAAGGAATTCCCATTATTTTACAATAGCTCATAGTTCTATATGAGACGATTTTGCGGAAATGTGCTTCTGACAAACCCAGGGTTTGTCTTAAATGGTACATCTCAGTGGGGGTAGTTCGTGGGGCACCCTGGGTTACGCGAGGGCCCAAAAGTGGGTCAGATGGGCCCATTATACAAAAAAAGCCCATCATACAAAAAAATCATGTGGGGCATTAAAAGAAAGCTCTTGAAAGTACATCTCGTTGCTTAGTCCGTGGTTCAAGTTGCCTCAAAACTTGTGCCATGTTGGTTCCATTATACAAAAAATCATGTGCGGGTATCAAATGAAAGGTCGTAAAGTTTATATCTTGTTGGGTATTCCGAGAGGTACCTGGGTCATGTGGGACCCATTATACAGAAACCTTGTGGGGTCTCAATTAAAAGGTCTTGACGAAAACATCTCAATGAGGGTAATTCATGGGGAACTCTGGGTAAAAAGTGGCCCAAAAGTGGGTTATGTGAGCACATTATACAAAAAAAACCATGTGGGTTATCAAATGAAAGGTCTTGAAGAGTACATCTCGTTGCACATTTTGTGGATCAAGTAGGCCCAAAATCTGTGCTATGTGGGGGCCCATCATACAAAAAAATTATGTTGGGTAACAATCAAAGATGTTGAAGAGTAAATCCTATTGTGTAATCCGAGAGGTACACTGGGGCATGTGGGGCCCAAAAGTGGGTAATGTGGGGCCCATTATACAAAAAAAGATTTGGGGTATCACATGAAAGGTCTTGCAGAGTACATCGCGTTGGGCGCCTTGGTACAAGTTGGCGCCCCAAACCTGTGACATGTGGGGGGCCATAATAAAATATCACGTAGTAGGGTATCACATGTAAGGTCGTGAAAAGTACATCTCGCTGCGCAGTCCCTCGCTCTGGTTTGGCGTAGTCCGGGGGTAAAGTAAAATTCAACTAAAAAGTAATAAACAAGCAAATAATATCATATCAAGGTACTTTTCTATGGAGGTGAAGTAAGCGTTAACAATAGTAAGGGAAATGTAGACCTCCTTATAAAAGCCATTAATTCTGATAAGGTCTACTTTCGCTAACTATTGTGATCGCTTACTTCACCTCCATAGAAAAGTACCTTGATATGATATTATTTGCTTGTTTATTACTTTTTAGTTGAATTTTACTTTAAAGCTAAATTTCAGTAGTTAATTTTCTGATATATAGGTGGCGTAGCTATAATAAAACGTCAAGTTTTTAATATGCTAGGGTATTAAAAAGTGGGTAAAAATTTATTTTGCTAGGTTATGTCAAGCGATTTCACATTTTTGCTGTGTGAATACTTAAAGTGTAATATGAAATTTTTTCTTCTACAAATATTACTTTTATTAATAAATATAATAAAATAGCTTTTCCTCTTTATATTTTATTTAAACTCGAATTTGATGTTTGTAAGTTCGAGTGTAATTTTTACTATTTAAAAAACGTATGAATTATGGAACACATCCATTTGCAATTTAAACGAATTTCCCCCTGAAGTATTACCTACTAAGTGGAGAAATCAATTAAAACTCTAAAATCCTGTCTAAGTTCGCATCTACGTGATTAAATTAACAAGACTTTTGCTGGCTTCAGTAATTTGAAAAGTCAACGAAAAGCCAGGTAAAGTTTTGTCAAAATCGTAATTTACCCATGTACAACTTAAGTGGCTTTTGTTTTTATGTCAGTTTATTAAGTCTAATTTGTCCCCTTTAAGCAAAGCGAACCCTAAACGAACCGCTGACGGAGTCTTTTGTTCTATATGAGTTCGTTTACGAACTGATTTTATTTCTAGATATAAGAAATACGGAAAAGTATTTTTTTTTATTTTTTTGGCATTTATTTTAATACAAAATATAATTTTTACCAATAAATAATAACATTATCATTCAACAATAAATAATTATATCACCACTTACTTATTAATAAGAATTTTCATCAATTTTATTATTTAATTTATTATATAAAACACAAAATTACTTATTAATATTTATTTTATTATATTTGAACGCAATACTATTATAAGACACAACTTTCTTCACTCGCTGTTTACTTTTATTATGAAATTATAAAGTTTATTAAAAATGCGTTACTTATCCAGTTCGTATATGGTTCGCCAAAAGCGAATTCGCTTATTTTGCTTAAAGGATTTTTTTTTTTTAACTGTCAAATTGAATGTGCGAATAAAATCGCACTTGCTTAAGCCAATGAAAGTTAACGAAACTTGACGAAACTGACCAATAAGTCCGTATGGTCACAACATACATTTTACATGTAATCGTACGTTTCCTTAAGCTGACTTAATCCAGCAAAAGTCTTCCATGGTTAGCCCTTTAGTTGATACTTTGCTTAAGGGAAAGTATTTTTAAAAAACTTTTTTATTTATATTTTTTATTTATATTTTTTATTTTTTGTTTACGATTATAAAACTCAAAGTTAATGTGTCAAATTTAAATTTAAAAAAAAAAATTATCAGCTGATAAATTCACTTGTGTGTTTCAAGCCAACACATAGATTTTTGTAAAAAACGATCCACTGCACATCGCCGACAATTTTTTTATTTTGTATGTGTTAGCATACCCAAGTGAATTTAAATAAACAAATGAATTTATCTGTTGATAATTTTTTAGCACATTTCCAACCAAATTGGAAGAAATGTGTATATTAGTTTTCACTCTTTTAGCACATTTCCAACCAAATTGGAAGAAATGTGTATATTAGTTTCACTCTGTCTGTCCGTCTGTCCGTTTACACAAACTTCTACATCTCTTAAGATAGAGTGTTAAAATTTTGACCATAGATAGATAGTAATAAAATAATAGGTCCAGTAGAACAAAATTTTCCTTTATCTCTTTTCTCCTCCGAGTTATTCTCCCTCCAAGTTCAAAAATTGTCCATATTGAACATCCAATAACTTTTAAACCAATAAGAATTTTTGAGGTGCGTACATGCTATAAGATAGGAAAATCTTTTATCTTAATTATGTAATTAACAAATTTTTTAAAATTTAATTCTTTGTTGTATAAAAATACCGTTATCTTCATACCTCTTTTTTCATTTTTTTTAACACCCTGTATTTCCAAAACTGCTTATATGGAAGGCTGAAATTTATGTACCAAAGAGATATCCTAACAATAGCTCGTCTCTAAAGAAATTGTATCCGTATCTCCCCTCCCCTTTCAGTTGTGACCCTTCGAAAAACAAAAAATTACATTTTTAATTTACTTGTATAATTATAACCGCACAATATTTCTGAAAACAAATATTGAGAAAACTTTTGAAAATCTTATTTCTTTTAAGTGCATTAATTAATAATTTATAATCATTTGCCTCACTTTTATAATTAATCAAAATGCTTAATCATGTAAAATTTAGCAAAAAAACAATATTTTGCATATTTTTAGGAGCTATATAAATAGAATATTGGATATTATTTCATATCACATTTTGTTCAATTAAAATCAAAATTAGAGAAAACTTAAATGATAAGTTTATATATAGTTTCCTGGAATAATAACTTTGAAAGGAAAAAAAATTATTAAAATCGTACAAGGACACATTTTTTACCTATATTTACCATTTCATTTTTATGTATAGTACATTGAAAATACTACTAAAAAATACTATAAACGTAAAGGAATTCCCATTATTTTACAATAGCTCATAGTTCTATATTAGACGATTTTGAGGAAATGTGCTTCTGACAAACCCAGGGTTTGTTTTTCATATTTTTTTATATTTAAATTTGACACATTAGCTGATGTGTAAGTGATACAGAACTTGCGTTTTTTCTGTAATAAATTGCAATTTTTTCGACGTAAAAAACAAACAAATATTGACAACCGAGCCATCTACATGTCATATTATTAACTATTTATCCACAACAATTAAATAGTCAGGGATAAATAGTTACTGTAATTCTCATATTATCCCCAAAAAATTGTTGTTTTCAGTGTTGGCGATATATTTATATATGTCTACAAAAAAACAGCTATCATTTCTTTCCAATGGCGTAATAACCCCAATCGAGCCTTGGACTCATCTCATCTCATCTATGCTCCTCTTCTAAGTATCTCTACTTCAGGGTTCATTGTTCAAGCAGCGCTTTACCAATTCGCATCCGCTGTGCCGAATAGTCTGTACCATAGTTTTTGTATTTTCTACATTGATCGCAAGTTCTTTAAAATTAAGACATCACCCAATTGGATTGACATTCTTAACCGAATCACAGTCTACATATATATTTATTAATGATAATAGTCAATAATTAATACAAAAATAAAAAGAAATATTAATTAAAATACATATACGTTTTCTTATTTTTTTTGTACTCGCCAATAAATTATTACAATTATGTATTGATATTAATCTTTTCGTGTAACAATTTATATTTTTAATTTATCATATTTGAAAAATGAATTGATATAAAAAAAGCATTTTTATACCAATTAAATTACGACATATAATTTAACATATTTACAATTTATAATTGACCATGACCAAATACATAATTTTACACTTAAAATCTTTCATTAAAATTAAATCTAATATTTATAGAATACACTTACATAAATAAACTCTTATAATCATTTTCATAACGAATTTTGACTGAAAAATTACACTAAGATAAATTTTTTCATTATATAATAAGTATACTTCATATTTTATATAGTACATATGTACTTTTTGATTTAAAATTTCAATACGAATATATACATGTACATACTTTTTTAATCCAAAAATGAGTAAGTGTCTTTACTTATGGTATGGTAAGGATTTTCTCAAACAAAATAGAAATTCCGTCTACTATGTATTTTCAAATACATTACTTAAAATGCTAAAATTTCGTAAAATGATATCTATATAGTTTTATGATGTTGATTTAAATTTGAAATACATATTATGAAATGAGAAATTGAAGGTTTATAAGAACCATTATTCAAGTGGTGCCCTAATTATGCAAAGTGTTTTTTTAATAAAATATTCAGCATTTTAAAAGGATTTTTTCATAAAGTAACATTTATCAAATCAACACAATTTTTGTTTTTCTTCTTTTGATTTTGATAGACTGGAAAAAACTTTTTTTTAATAAAAAGTGATTGGTTGCATCAAAATTAAATTAACGAAAATCAAAATCAACATCATCAAAAAAATATGCTTTTTTGTTATTAAAAAATTAAAGTAATAAATTTTGATTTTTTTAAATGGAATCGTACCCAAAGGACTACAATGCTTACATAATTTAGAAACGACTAATAAAAAAAGTTTTATTAATATTTATGCAAATGGGAAAGTTTTATTTTTTTTAAGTGAAGAATAATTTTTAAATATAGGGATATTTTTTGAAAGTTTTTTGAATAATATAACATAAAAGTTTTCTTTCTAAATAAAATTAATATTAATACAAATAAACCTAGAGAATTTAAGAGAAACACCTACATTAAATTTTCGGTCTATATTTGTTTGTAGAATCCACATATTAATAAATTATCCTGCAATATTAAGAAAAGAATAAAAATTTCAAACCTATGGAAATGTCTTATTAGCTCATTTCCAACCAATTTGGTAGAAATGTGTATATTAGTTTCACTCTGTCTGTCCGTCTGTCAGTCTGCTCGTCCGTCCGTTTAAACAAACTACTACATCTATTAAGATAGAGTATCAAACATTTGACCATAGATATAGATAGTAATAAAATAATAGGTCCAGTAGAACAACATTTTCTTCTATCTCTTTTCCCCTCTAAATTATTCCACCCACAAATTCGAAAATTGTCCATATTGAACATCTAATAACTTTTAAACCAACAAAATTTTGAAGTCTGTAAAAGCTGTAAGATAGGAAAATCTTTTATCTTTTTTGGAAATTAAAAAATTATATAAAATTTAATTTTCATGTTGTACTGTTATTTTCATACAACTTTTTTAGTTTTTTTATACCGTTATTTTCATACAACTTTTTTTAGTTTTTTGAAATTTATGTACCAAAAAGATATGCAAAAAATAACCAGAATCTCTGAAGAAATTGTATCCGTGTCTCCCCTCCCCTTTCCGTTGTGGCCCTTCGAAAATCAAAAATTGACATTTTAAAATTATAACTACACAATATTTTTAAAAACAAATATTGAGAAAACTTTCGTAATTCATATTTCTTTTAACTGCATTAATTAATAAATTAAAATTATTTACCACACTTTTATAATTAATCAAAATGCCTTATCATCTAAAATTAAAAAAAAACTATTTTGCTATATAAATCGTATGCTATATAAATCGTATATTGGATAATATATCATATCACATTATGTTCAATTAAAAGCAAAATTAGAGAAAACGTAAATGATAAGTTTATATATATTTTAATAACCTGGGAACTTGGAAAAAAAACAAATTAATAAAATCAAACATGGACACATTTTTTACAATAGTTGAAAATACTACTAAAAAATTTTATGCACGAATAGGAATTCCCATTGTTTCAGAATAGCTCGTAGTTCTACATGATGCGATTTCGAGGAAATGTGCTTTCGACATACTCGGGGTTTGTTTTTCATATTTTTTTTAATATGCGTAGTTACTTATTTCAATAAATATAGTTAAATAAGTATTTATTTGTTTTATATTAATAGAATTATAATGAAAATATTTTATAAAAATTAATTAATTTGTAATATTAGTTATAAATATTATTATTAGTAAATATAAATATGCCATTACGTATTATAATAATTTAGAGGTGATTATTATGACAGTTATGGTTTTTGCAGAAATGACTTTAGACGCGCGCGTGCATTTATTCTACGCTGCCAAAAGTCTGGACACAATTTTGGCTTTTTGGTTGTTTTCTTTTATTTATTCCGAATAGTCCGAACGCGCCTAAAATGTTAAAAACTGTTCTTTGGTCATCCTTATGTAATCAATTCCTTCCATTCTGTGTACTATTTGTGGAATATTCGTAATACAATTTTTTCGTACTAAGGAGAAAGACAGAATAAATGAAATATGCTTTATTCTAACTTAACCCCCTTCTTTCACTATCCTTTTTGCAAGCCACATTTGTGATTTTTATTTTGAAAACCTTTTTGACATGAAGTCTTTTAGTGTCAATTTCACGACTTTTAATGTCGAAAAAATGTCACAATCACGAAAGAGTTGTGAAAAAAATCTAGAAATAAAAGTTAGAAACAGACAATGATAACAGCAACATAATGTAAATATCAATTTTGTAATAACTTATTTACTCTTTTCCACATATTTTCTTAAATAATAGAATATTTATGTTATATTATTCAAAAAAAAATTCGCTGCAAATAACTTCTTTTTAATTATCTCGCACTTTGTGTTTCGATTTTATTGTTCCTGCTTTTTCTCCTCGCATTATTTTATATAGCTTTTTATTGTTTCTCGCGAAAATATATAATATCCTTTTATTATGAGTAACAACAAAAATTCTAAATAAAAAGTGCCGCGCAGCCCAAGTAATGATCAGTAGTTTTATAATCATGTGCTTTTTTTTAAATTCAACTACTATAAATGCATATTTTGAGTATATGTTACACTCTCTAGCTGCAGATATTAAAATTATAAGCACGGTTATACTTTTATATATCACATTAAAAATATTTTGTGGCGCTATTGACAATTGGAAAACACATTTTACGTATCTTAGTATTCAGCGCCTCTAGTGGAAGAAACTTGAAATACGGTTACCGGTATTCTACCTTTAATTACCTTTCCAACGAGTAGTCACACTTCATTTTTGGTGCACATTTACTATATTAAAAGTTGTTACTTGTATTTGACTGCTCTCTAGCGGCAAAAAATCAGATCATGAGAATATATGATTTGTTTAATTGAGCTTGCTTCCCTTTCATTTTTGGCAAAGATTCAGCAAGTTAAATAACATTTTTAAAAAACATTACCGGCCAAATTTTAAAATTCTATCAATTACATCTGGTTCTCAATAAATAAAACTTTCTAGCTATGTGAAATAACTGGTTTTTATTGTTTACATCGGCCGGACAGACAGACAGACGGACAAAAGCATTAACATAAGGGATTGTTTTTTGAAAAAGCCCTAAAAATGAGTAACGATAAATAGATTGTGGATTGAATGTGGTCGACAAACAGATCGTGGCTTACTATTAATGTATGTAGTTAGTTAGTTAGTTTTCAGATTCGGGTCGGCAGAGTTCTGCCTGGTCACTTCAGCCATTGGCTTATTGTAACTACCCTTTTGTTTTTCTCTCTTAGTCGTTTGACAGACCAGTACTGACAATGAAGTTGTACAGTCTTGTAAACGAAAGGTTCCATGATTCCGATGGGGAGATAGTATAGCTGCCGAAGTGTAATAGCCTCTTATATAGTAGGGCTTCACAATCGCACAGTATATGCTCCGCTGTTTCGTCCTCATATTCACAAAATCTACACAATCGTTCTTGACTTAGCCCTAATTTGTGTAGATGTTTCTTGAGTCCACAGTGTCCAGTTAGGAAGCCCACCAGTGTTCTGGTTCTTCTTCTACTGCACTTTAGTAGCTCTGTTGCCTTCTTTTTTGATGGACCCTGTATGAAGAGCTTCGAGTGTCTAGGCCCTTCATTGTTCCTCCAACTATCTGAAAAAGAAAGAAAAGTGTTAGTTTTAATTTGTAGTTTAGTTAGGCATCGTGGTACGCCACAAAACGGTTCTGGACCAAAGAGTGGTGTACTTGCGCCTTCTTTCGCTAATAGGTCCGCCTCTTCGTTTCCTTCAAATCCGACATGCGCTGGGATCCACGAAAGAATTAACCTATTATTAGCTGCCAGAGCTTGTAGCGTGTTTAAACATTCGCCTATTAGCTTCGATTTCAGCTGATTAGAGTTCAGGGCTTTGAGAGCCGCTTGACTGTCCGAGAAGATTGTTATCGTCTTGTTCTTGTATCTTCTGCGTATGTTTTCTTCCGCGCATAATTGAATTGCGTGAACTTCTGCCTGGAAGACTGTTGCGAGGGTACCTAGGCTTTTTGATATTTTACACCTTGGCCTCTTACCGTAGACACCGGATCCAACTCCTTCTTCTGTTTTTGATCCGTCTGTATACCATTCTAGCTCCGTTTCCGAGGGTCGTGTGGCTTCCCAGTTGTTCCTGTCCGGAAACATTACCTTGAATGGTTTGTAGAAATCGTAAATAATATTACAATCATCCTTCGGCATGTTTATATACGGAATGTTGCCTGTTGCTTGGATGATTGCAGGGTGATTTTTCAATTTCTGAGTGTCCGTATTGCTAGATCCTAGTATTCTCAGCGCTCCGAATTTGGCTTCCTCTTCAATTGCTAGATGTAGAGGGGCCAAGTTGAGCAGTACTTCCATCGCTACCGTTGGTGTTGTCTGCATAGCTCCAGTGATGTTCAGGCAGGCTACTCTTTGTAATTTTTCGAGTTTCTTCCTGATGTTTAGTTGGGATACTTTCCGCCACCAAACCACCGCAGCATAGGTTACAACTGGTCGTACTATTGACAGGTACATCCAGTTGGCTATTTTTGGTTGCAGCCCCCATGTTTTACCACAGATCCTTCTGCAGGTCCACAGTGAAAGTTGCGCTTTTTTTAGAGTTTTCTCTAGGTGAACGTTCCATTTTAGCTTACGGTCCAGTGTCACTCCTAGGAATTTTGCTTCTTCAGAAAACTCTATTTCTTTCCCAAACAGCATTGGTTTCCTCATTTGGGTCACATTGTGTTTATTGCTGAATGGGACAATTATTGTTTTATTAGGGTTGACTTTTAGCTCCTCCTTTTCACACCATTTTTGGACTATTCTACATGCGGTCTGTAGAAGATCACATTGAATATTTATGAATTTGCCTCTGATGATTATTGCGAGATCATCTGCATATCCTTGACAATCGAAGCCTGCCCTTTGCAGCTTATCTAGTAGTTTATCTACTACTAGTGACCAGAGAAGGGGCGATAGAACGCCACCTTGCGGACATCCCCGATTGGTTGTTGCTTTCATCTTCTCTTCACCCAGAGAGAGTTCTATTATCCTGCTCTTTAACATGGATTCTGTCCATTTACATATTGCGTTGCTTACTCCCCTACTTCTCAATGCCTCTATCATTGACCTATGAGAAGTGTTGTTGAAAGCCCCTTCAATATCCATGAAGGCTACTATGGCTGTCTCCTTAGCCATTAGTGATTTTTCAATCTTTTCCGTTAGATTTAGAAGAGCCATCTCTGTGGATTTACCTGATTGGTATGCGTATTGATTTTTGTGAAGGGGATTATTTGCCAGAATTGTGTCTCTTAGGTATCTCTCAATCACTTTCTCTAGCGTTTTCAATACAAATGATGATAGGCTGATGGGTCGTAGATTTTTTGGGTCGCCGTTCAGCCTTTTGTTTGCTTTGGGTATGAATACCACTTTTACCTGTGCCCATGCTTTTGGTATGTGACCAAACACTAAGCTAGCTTTAAAAAGCCTTGTTAGTATTAGTATTAGTTTTTCTCCTCCTTCTTGTAAGAGGGCCGGGAATATTTCATCTGGTCCTGCTGATTTGAAGGGTTTGAAAGTGTTGATTGCCCATTTGACCCGCTCTGGGCTGATGATCTTAGCTGCCAGTTTCCAGTCTTCTTTTTGAGGTTTTCTTTGGGAAATGCTGGTAGCATTATTGTCATTTTCTAGTGTTGCAGCTCCAGGGAAGTGTGAATCTAAAAGTATTTTTAGAGTTTCCGCTTTTGATTCGGCATAGCGACCATTTTCCCCTTTGAGGAGTCCTATGGCGCCTGGCTTTTCATTTGCTAACACCTTGTGGATACGTGCTGCTACAGGAAGTTCGTCTATTTGTTCGCAAAACGTCTGAAACGAGGCTTTTTTTGCTTTTTTAATCTCCCGATTGTATTCCGTGAGAGCCGTCGTGTAAATTTCCCATTCTTGCGGGCTCTTGTTTTTCGCCTTCTTGAACAGTCTCCTAACCTTAGTTCTAAGATCGGAGAGATTGTTATTCCACCAATTTACCTGTCTATTACTGCGCTTTGTGCGCATTGTGCAGCTTTCTTCAAAGGCTCCTATGATCGCCGTTTTCATCATCATAGCAGCATCTTCTAGGTCCTCAATATCTTTAATTTTGTCCGGGATCGCCTCTATTTTACTTCCTACGTCGGCTTTAAATGACGACCAGTTAGTTTTCTTTTTGGGGCGGTACGTGATCGATAAGGGGCCTACTCCTACTATATCGAACCTAATGTGTTTGTGGTCCGAACAAGATGGCTCATCTGAGACGTGCCACTTACTTATCTTATTCGCTAAGAAAGGGGTTGTTATTGTTAGGTCTAGCACCTCATTTCTTATTCTATTAACGAATGTTGGTTCATTACCCGAATTTGCTACCGAGAGATTATAACTAGTAATAAAATCAAGTAATGACTCACCCCTAATATTAATGTCCGTGCTACCCCAATTTGTATGATGAGCATTGGCGTCACATCCAACCAATAGCTGCATTTTCTTCTTTTTTTGCAAAAAGTAGCAGTCCTATTAATTCGGGTGGAGGGCATTGTTGATCCGCAGCAAAGTATGCAGAACATACTATGATGTTCTCCAACTCGCCTTTTGGTTCAGTTATTGCCGCTACTACGTCCTGTTGACAGAATTCTGTAATTGGAACGTAATTAGTTTCTTTATTAAATAAAATACAAGCTCTTGGTCTCGAGTTTGTATTATCGTAAAGTAACTTACCTCCGGACACTCCTAGCCCACAGATCTTACCGTTTGCAAGCCAGGGTTCCTGGATGAGCGCTATGTTAGCGTCTTCTTTTACAAACCTGCAGCTGAGTGTTGCTGATGCAGCTTTGGCGTGCTGCAGGTTTGCCTGGATGTACTTCCAGGACATCTTTTATCTCCTTCTTGGCGGGGGACTCCTAGAGTCCGCCCTGCTACGCCTATGGTTGGGTGGGCTCCGAGACGCCTCTCTCCTTCTGTGACGACTGGAGGCATCCAATCGTGCCGGCCTGCCATGTTCCACTCTTCTCCAACCATCTTTCCTATCCCTAGATTTGGATTTAGACCTTCTTCTGGGCGCTTCTCTACGAGGGGATCTCCTACGATGGTCCGTCCGCCTCTCCCTATCGTGTCTTTCTTCTTTGTGTTCTTTATTATAATCAGCCTTAAGTGGTGGCCTGAACATTTTCTTTATCACTCCGCTGGTAGAGGGTACTGGTTCGGATGCCGACTTAACCACTTCTACTAGCGCTGGCATGGGTGTTGTTACCTTTTTCTCACCTACTTCCTTCCTTATACTCGAGACAGCTGGTGTTGGCACAGGTGCTCCCTGATCCGCCTGCACTTCACCTTGCTGTACCTTACCTTTGGATGTAACCATCTCTTCTTCTTTCCTGCTTATTCCACCAGCACGGATTCTTAGACGGAGATCTATCTTGTCTAGACCGAACCATGGTCTGCAATCCATACCTTGAATGACTCTAGCAGATGCGTCATCTATTGAGAGAACCAAACGGTGGCCCTTCTCATTAGATGTCCTCTTCAGAATCCTCCAATTCCGGGTATGCAGGCCATCGTTTTGTCTGTCCAGTCGGTCCAGGATCCTCTCCTCATGAAGATTATCTTCATCAGGAAAGAACCCAGAACAAACCGCGTGACCAGGTAGGTCTCTGCCTTCTACTAACACCAAATCCGCCTCTTTGTAGGCCTTGATTTTTTTAATAGTTTGTTTCAGCCATTGCTTACCAGCATCATCAGCGCAATTTATTGATACCCATCCGGGTTTGCGTGTCGATCCAAGGAAGCGTACATGGGTGCCTCTGGGCAATTCGTCCATGGCGTTCAATATCGACCTTTGAACTTTCCTTGCCTCTTCTTCGCTGAGCGCCCGCACAGGATATTGCCGTGGTAGTATACCTACTTTGGTAGTACTCGCAACTTCGCTGTACGTTAGCTTACTCTGTGTATGAACTTTGTTCCTCTTTGTAGTCATCGGTGGCGTGCTACTGTCCGATCTATTACGTTTCATACACAGAGAGCCGGATGTTTTCCGTGCTAACATATCCTCGTACTCTTTGTCCAACTTAGCCCTTGCTTCATAGTACGGGATACCTGTGGAAATTATTCTCTTCAGCTTCTTCCTAGCCGCACCACACAACCTCCTGGGCTTCACTTGTGAACCGCTTGACGCTTTGCTTTCTTTTTCTTCCGCGTCGGAGGTTGGCGTATTGTCAATCACGGTGACGTTGTCGTTGTCAGAGGACATTAAATAATCGCTCTCGTCTTCCGTAGCAATATCAATATCGCTGGCGTCATTATCTGTATCGCCTAGCCTTGTTCTCTCTATCATTTCGATAGCATCAGCAAGTAAGGAGCCTGCATAAGCAGCCTCTGTCGTTGCAGATGCTATCGGTGCGCTTGGTATTGCCGTTGTTGTTGATGTAGTTGTTGTCGTTGCGTTGTTTTTAATCGTTGCTGTTGTCTTCTTTGTTGTTCCTTTGTTGATTTTTTGTTGTTGTTTGTTATTTATTTCCATATCTGTTCCCACGAGTATCGCGACAAAGTAGAGTCCACCATGGCAGACGTCCGATACCATGGTAAGGCTGGTTAAAACCGGAGGTCGCCTGGTATCCGGAGTACACCGTTATCGACTGAGCTCACCCTCAGCCACGCAGCCCTCGGCACGGTACGTGTAACACCATTGGCTTGGTCGCGCACTGCAAATTCGGTCTGTGTCCATGTTTAATATGGACACAGTTCCAGGGGCCACCACGAGGAGGTAATGCAGGCACTTGGCTAGGAACTCCTACAGTTGCAACATTTATACCCTAGGATACAAATGCCTACCCTGTAGAATCCCCACCCCGACCCCCATTATTTATTTTATTAATGTATGTATGTATAAAATAAAATAATTTGGAATATTTAACAAAATCTAAAAGTTTAAAATAATTTATAGAAATTAAAAAAAAAAAATATAAAAAATAATAAAATTAATAATTTACAGTGAAAAAACTATACGCTTTAAATATTTTATTACAGATAATAATTAATAATAATCATAAATATGTTTGTTATATAGAAATAGTTAAGGACATTCAATTATTTCTGAGAACAAGAGGCGAATGTTCCATAAAAAAAAGTAATTTAATTTATATTTGTAGATGGGGGAATTCTACAAAGAATTTATTTTAAAAAATAATAAAAAAAATAAAAACATAGAATTTAATGATTTAAGTTAATTTAGGCCCATTACCATTTGCTGATTCACATCATAAATCTACATCTTAGCTATGTTGAACATACAATTTATGATTAGGTTAAGTTATTTCCATTTGCACCATAAAATTTATGTCTATCATAGTAAAGTTTTAGCAAGGACACAAAAAAAATATAAAACAGCCAACTACAATTCCTAAAATCATCGAAATGTCACACAAAATCAAAAAATTTTTTTTTTTTATTTGGTTAATGTCATGAATATGAAAATTTTTTATTTAATTTTAATTTTTTTACTCCATAATAATAAAAATTTTGTTGGGCTTTTAATTTTTTTTTCCAGAAAAATAATAATTTTAATTGCCAGAGAAATAATAATTTTTATAGATTACTATGTTACTTCAACTTCAAAATAACCTATAAGCTCATCATAAATTACTTATGATCTACTAAATCCTCCACTTAAGTTATGTGAAACATAACGAGATTTATGTTCTAATTTTACGTTGGTGCAAACCGGTAAGCACAACTTAGACATTTAAGTTGAACATAAATATTTATGATGTGAATCAGCAAATGGGCCTTAGGCCCATTCGCTGATTCACATCATAAATCTACATCTTAGCTATGTTGAACATACAATTTATGATTAGGTTAAGTTATTTCCATTTGCACCATAAAATATTATGTCTATCATAGTAAAGTTTTAGCAAGGACACAAAAAAATATAAAACAGCCAACTACAATTCCTATAATCATCGAAATGTCACACAAAATCAAAATATTTTTTTTTTTTTTTTGGTTAATGTCATGAATATGAAAATTTTTTATTTAATTTTAATTTTTTTACTCCATAATAATAAAAATTTTGTTTGGCTTTTAATTTTTTTTTTCCAGAAAAATAATAATTTTAATTGCCAGAAAAATAATAATTTTTATAGATTACTATGTTACTTCAACTTCAAAATAACCTATAAGCTCATCATAAATTACTTATGATCTACTAAATCCTCCACTTAAGTTATGTGAAACATAACGAGATTTATGTTCTACTTTTACGTTGGTGCAAACCGGTAAGCACAACTTAGACATTTAAGTTGAACATAAATATTTATGATGTGAATCAGCAAATGGGCCTTAATGATTTAAGAATTTAAGTGCATAAGGCCCATTTGCTGATTCACATCATAAATATTTATGTTCAACTTAAATGTCTAAGTTGTGCTTACCGGTTTGCACCAACGGAAAAGTAGAACATAAATCTCGTTATGTTTCACATAACTTAAGTGGAGGATTTAGTAGATCATAAGTAATTTATGATGAGCTTATAGGTTATTTTGAAGTTGAAGTAACATAGTAATCTATAAAAATTATTATTTTTCTGGCAATTGAAATTATTATTTTTCTGGAAAAAAAAAAATTAAAAGCCAAACAAAATTTTTATTATTATGGAGTAAAAAAATTAAAATTAAATAAAAAAATTTCATATTCATGACATTAACCAAAAAAAAAAAAAAAAATATTTTGATTTTGTGTGACATTTCGATGATTTTAGGAATTGTAGTTGGCTGGTTTATATTTTTTTTGTGTCCTTGCTAAAACTTTACTATGATAGACATAAATTTTATGGTGCAAATGGAAATAAATTAACCTAATCATAAATTGTATGTTCAACATAGCTAAGATGTAGATTTATGATGTGAATCAGCAAATGGGCCTTAATTAGATTTAAAGTAAAGGCTATAAGAAAAAATTAGCAAAATTAAACAAATAATTGGATATAATCGTCATCTAGTATTAAATAAACTAGTTATCTCAACATGATCAAAAGAAAACAACCAAAACTTCACCTGATTCAAAAAAGGTAATTCCAGTCTTTCACACCTGCAGTCATCCGTTAATCGATTAAATACACGAGGTGCAATAACAGTAAAGAAATGACAAAAATTAGCCTTTAACGAAAATTCTGGTATTAACTAGTAAATTATAGTGATCTTCTATTATTACCCGATACTATTATAACCCGAGCATTTAAAAAATGTTTTTAAAACATTAAATAAATACAGGTGCCTTAATGGTAGAAGCCTGTGATTCCTGAACAAATCAAAAGTAGGAGTTCTACGGTTAACCTTGCATATAACACGTATGGCATGTTTCTGCTTAATAAGCAACAGCAGTATTTTATTTGAATGTGTCACCCCAGCAAGTTCTTCCATACTGCAGCTTAGATTTAAATAAGCCATTGTAAACTAATTTTAATAATTGTAAACTGCAGTACAGACCTACATAGGTGATAGAGTTGACTAACAACTTTATTTAGATATTGCTTCAAATATGATAAATGCAGCTTCCAATTAAGTTTAGCATGTAGTAATGCCCAGGTATTTAAAACTGTCAACCTGTTCAATATTAAAGCAACCATCAC
The DNA here is from genome assembly GCA_949752835.1 of Empis stercorea. Lineage (NCBI taxonomy): Eukaryota > Metazoa > Arthropoda > Insecta > Diptera > Empididae > Empis > Empis stercorea. The sequence goes on from OX457088.1 coordinate 32,763,928, forward strand.
AACAAATCAAATTTGAACCAAAAGGTATCAGTTTATGATTATGGTTACAAAAATTTAAACTGTTCACAAAATTGTGAGTAATACGTGAATGTAATCTCCTCATTAGGTGACCCCATAAGATTAAAAAACATGATTTTGATTTTATTGCTGATAATTAATTTGTGTGACAGAAACCCACGACGCAAAATAACTATTCCTATAAAAGATTGAATAAATAAGGAATTAATGTAGATTAAAAATAAAATAGGCCCCAACACGGAGCCTTGAGGTACACCAATATTTAATACTTTATCAGTACCAATATAATTTTTGATACGAACTCTTTGTTTACGATTATTTAGATACGATTTAAACCAATCGAGCATAAAGCTTCTAAATCCAGCATTATGTAATTTATTAAGAAGAATGGTATAATCAACCATATCGAACGCTTTCGTAATGTTAATAAAAAGTGCAGCGGAATTTCTGCATCATTTATTGAATTATAAATATCATTGCAAAATTTTAATAAAGCATCCTCGGTTGCCATACCACTTCTAAAACCAAACTGATGTAACCTGCTAAAAACTTTGTTTTATCTAGAAAGGATAGCATTCTGACCTTCGAACCTTTTTCAAAAATCTTCGAAAAAAAGAGATAAAGGTAAAATAGGCTTATAATTATTTAAAGCCGATGTATCACCCTTTTTATGAACTGGAATAACAATTGCTGTCTTCAGAGATTCAGGAAAAATACCTTTTTCAATATTAAGATTGAATATGAAACACAAAACATCAATAATTTGAAAAGAAATATTTTTGAGAATATTATTAGAAATATTATCAAAAGACGTTGAATATGAAGACTTTAATGACATAATTATTTTATGAATTTCCATTGGACAAAATTTATTAAAAAAAGCTTTCATTGTGAAAAATATCCTCACGATGATATCATTACAGTGACAATTCATATTATTATCTAAAACATTATTATTAAATGAATCAGATATTTTAGAAAAATAATCGTTAAATAAATTCGATACATCTGTAGGACCTGTAATATATTCGTTATCAGTCTTTATTGCGATATCAATATTTGATTTACCTCTATTTAAAATTAGGTTTACACACTGCCATTCCTTTTTAGAGTTTCCTTGATTTACAACAAATTTATCACAAAAATAGTTATCTTTACATATTGAAATTTCACGTTTCAATTCACGCGATAATTTAACATAGTAATTTCTAAGTCTTATATTGTGAGGATGTTTTTTCACTCGGATATATAGTTTGTTTTTATTTTATATTTTCCTAAGTAAAGGTAAAGACAACCACGGTTTTAGACGAATATATTTATTACTTTTATGATGTGTAACTATTTTAGAGTGTAACTATACAGTTTTTAATATGAGCTTGCAACTTGTTCAAAAATAAATCAAAAGCTACTGTTGGATCATTTGAAGAAAAAACTTCAACCCAAAATTCAAAATTTAATGAGGTTTTTAAACCAGAAAAGGCAATTTTTTTAACTTCATTGTTAAAAAGTTTATTTTTTCTAGTAACACAGTAATCACAAACTGAACACATCAAACTATGATCTGCCAATTGTACATCAAATACTGCTGCTTGGAAGTTAACAGAATTATTTCTATGTACTGTAATAAATAAATGATCCAAGCATGAACTAGACCTTTGTGATTCACGTGTAGGTTCCGACAACAGGGAGCATAAACCAAAAGAACACATTAAAGAAAAAAAACTGTCAACATCCGGTGTATCAGATAAGAGATTAATATTAAAATTACCAACAAGAACTAGATTTTTACAAGTTTGATTTTCCAGGAAAACGGAGAATTCATCCAAAAAGGCATTAAAAGTGTATCTATGTAATCTATAAATACCATCAAAACAATAAAGATCACTAGAAATTTCGCAGCTCACACTAATTAAATCAGCACCAGTGATTTTAATATTTTTTATGTCACATTCTAAATCATTTCTATAGAATACCGCAACCTTACCGGAAGAATACGACTAAATAGCTGCAAATGTGAAATTAGGAATAAAAAAATTTGCAATTTCAAAATCATAGATCCAAATTTGTGAAACAAATATAAAATCCGGCAAATGATCTAAAGAAGCTAGATGAGAATAAAATAATTCGAAGTTCTTTCTAATACTACGGATATTTTGGTGCACTATTGAAAAACGTGAACTAATATCTTTGTTGGAATGTGTAATACAAAAACAATTATGATTATTAGAATCTGGAAGCGTAAGAGGATTATCATCTAAAATTAGAAGAGGAGCTAAACAATTATTATTTTAAAAATTTAAATTAGAAATTAATTAATAAAATTATTAAATTATAGAAATCGCATTTAGATCCTCAAAATTCTTGATTTTTAATTTCTATTTTTTATTATGTTTCAGCAATTTAGCCTTTTTAAACAGAATTCTATTGAACTTCGTAAGACAATCATTAATATATATATTGTTATCTTGATTATAAAGTTCACCAAAAATTGATAATTTTATTTTGTTTTTATACATCTTGTCCATAATTTTTTGTTTACAAGCCAGGGACGCAAATTTAACACATACAATAATTTGATTGCCATTATTTCTATTATTTACATTTTTATTATGTTTGTTAGTATTTTTAATATAGTAATACTCAATATCAGTTCTCAGTATTTGTTCACCTATACCATCTTTAATTAATTTAATCACATTTGCCGTAGTGTTTTCTAAGTTATCTTTTGGCAATCCAACAATATCGATATAGCATTGATTTTGCTTTTGCTCCAGGGAATTCACCTTTGATTCTAAAAATCTACTTTATTAGAGAGAAGATCATTTTTTTCTTCTAAGTTTTTAATTTTAGAAAGAGCTTCCAAATTTAAATTCTGAAGTTTTTATATTTGCTCACAAAGCATAGCTAAAATAATCTCTTTAGACTTCTCAGAGATAGAGCTAGCCGAATTCAATAATACCTTTTGTAATTCCACTGTGTGACGTAGTTTTTATATGTGTAGAAGTAAGTAAATGGACTTTGCTGCCGCTACGGCGACATACTAGGCTTAACCACAAATCCATTGGCGCCGCTACGGTGACATACTAGGACATACTAGGATTAACCACAAATCCTTTGGCGCGGCTACGCCGACATGAATAATAAATATTTTTATTTATATATGTATTAAATAAAAATATATTTTTAGGGATTTCCCCACATATTTATTGTAGTAATTGAAATTTATTTATTCAATTTTCCCTCAGCACTTATATTTTTAGTTTTCAAAAAAAATGTCGTGGAGATGCTGGTAGGGCATATGAATTTTTGTTCGGAGTGCAAAAGCTTAAGTTTTTTTACTTAAAAAATAAAATAAATTATTTTAACTATTTAAAAAAAATTCTTTTAATATTATTTTAAAATTTATTTTTTATATTTTGATACATATTTTTATTTTGTACATAAAAATAATAAATAGTTAGCTAAAAAATTAAGTTATGTTGTTATTGGAAAACTTAAAAAAAATACTTAATTTCATTATTTAAATTTCTATTACTCGTTTACAACAATTTTTTTATTTTTGTTTACAAACAATGTACTGTGACAGAAAATTCTCATAAATTTTCAAAAATAATTTTGTGATATTTTTCGCCCTAACTAATTATTAGTCAGTACATAAAATATCAGAAAATATCCAAAAATATCACGAAATGTGAGTTTATTGAACAGCAAAAAATATCAGTTTAGAACAGATAATATCAACAAATTTTCTCATTGAACGGCAATTCGTGATATTTTCTGATATTTTCGGATATTTTTTGATATTTTTTGCTCATTGAACAAAGCTATTATCTTTATAGTATTCAGGCTGATTTTCATTGCAAAGACTGTTCGATTTGATTTTCATTACAAAAAACTTTAAGTTGTCGACCAGTACGGGATGCAAAATACATATATATTAGTTGTGTGATAGAGAGATAAGATCATCTTGTTAAAAAAAATTATTTGACAATCATATCTTTTTTATGGCAAATAATTTTGACATTCACATCTTTTTTAGTACGAAATTTGACATTGGCGTCTTTTTATAGCAAAGTATGTCGGCTGAGATACTTTCGTATAAAAAGATATGAATGTCAAATGAAAAAGATATGAATGTCAAAAATATGAATGATGAAATTATTATTTTTTCAAATTATTTTTTTTCTGAACGAAATTCAAATGAAGATATGATAGTCAAATATATGAATGATGAAATTATTATTTTTTCAAATTATTTTTTCTCTGAACGAAATTCAAATGAAGAGATAGATGATAGTCAAAAATATAAAATATAAACAAAGTTAGTGACGCTGTCTCGTTCTGTCTTATATAATATTTTTATATCTATCTCTTTCTAAATTTCGACAAAAGATTAAAAATCTAGTAATGAAAATGGGTTTTTTGATTCGCATTGCAATGAAAATCAGCCTTTATACTTGATATTAATAAATATTTAGGATAGTTATTTTTCAAATATAAATTTAATTTTTCAGTTTTAATAAAAAAATTTCACGTTATAAATATTTTTTAACTTTTCTACGCACTTTTTCTTTTTTATTCCTTTCTATTCAAAGGTTCTAGAACGAATGAATTTCTGCTAGAATGAATGAGATTCCTTTGTTCTAGAAATAACTTAAGCGTCTCTGATTTTGTTGATTTTTCTTGTTGATATTCTTTTGGAATTCATGGAAAATTCTTTAAGAATTTTTAATGTTATTCTGCATTTAAGAAATTCTTCTAACATTGTTACGGAATTCTTTGGAAAATTTTCAGGAATTTCGTAAAAATTTCTTAACAAAATTCTTAAGTAAATTATATAGTTTTTAGTAAAGAATTTTATATAAAATATTCCAATGATATATTATAATAATTCTTTAAGAAATTTGACAGTAATTCCTAATGGTAAGGAACTTGATTTTTTTATTATCCATCTCCCTTTTACGTATGTTTTCACTCAATTTCGACTAAATTCCGAAGGTCCGAATCCTGCAAACTGGGATGGTAGGGCAGTTAAATCACAAACACTGCAATTCATTTTTCTTGTTCAGTTAAAATAATCGTTACACAAAAAGTTTTTAATTTTTACTTTTTTCCTTTTGAAAACAGTTTTTCTTCTTATGTGAAACACTTTAAAAATGTAAAATTAGAAATTATTTTGATTGTTCTTTTTTTATTATTATTTATTTTGTTGTATATAATTTATTCGACACTAACAGATAGTTAAAATTAAAAAGCCAATAAAATGATTAGTCAATTAATATAATATTAAAATTAAGTAATTTTTATTTTGAAAAGTATGTGATTAAAATTATTTCGCGTGTGACCCCCCGTCAATGTAAAATAACAATTGAATTGTAATGGATAAATAGTTAATAATATGACATGTAGATGGCTTTGTTGTCAATATTTCATTTCATTTCATTTACTGGACAAAAAAGGCATAGCCTATGTTTTTTTTACATTAAAAAATAGCAATATTAAAGTATACTTTCACATTATCAGATTAATCAGACGACTAGTCGACAAAAAAATCGTCTGAAAAATCGTATGGAAAATCGTACGCAAAAGTTTTTTTGCCTTCACACTATCAGACAAAAATATCAAAAATTTGTGGAAACTTAACCTCACATTTGGAACAATTTACTTTTAACTTATATATATGGATGCTAAAAATAATTTAATTATTATTGGATTATGTGCAACAATTATTGGAATTATTGCACGGAAAAATATTAGAAAAAACCGGCGTAATCAAAAATATAAAAATCGGCTTCTGAGACAGGAAATTCCAGGAAGAGATTTATCAAGTCTTGATCAACTTAGAATTGAAGATCCAAAGGCATTCTTGAATTTTTCAAGAATGCGTGAGTGAATCTACTTTTGATTTTCTTTCTTTCTTTCTTCCACACAATATATAACTCACACAACAAATATTTGTATTTTGTTAGCTGTCAAAATTGTCGGCTGGAAAATCGTTTGAAAATGCAAATCAGACGATTTTTTAAACGACATCGCATGCGACAAATATTTTTACTTTCACACTATACGATTTTTCATCCGACAAAAAATCGTCTCAAAAATCGTCTGAAAAATCTGATAATGTAAAAGGCACTTTAAAGAAAAAACGCAAGTTTTGTATTTTTTAAGTACATATAGCAATATAAAAACAATCATTTTTTTTTGTTCACTCTTATAAAACTCAAAGCTAATGTGATTTAAAACAAATTGTTGTCGATGTGCAGTGAATAGTTTTTTTGCAAAAATTTTGCAATGTAATATAGTACCTGTCTACAAAAAAAAAGGGCTATTATTTTACTCATCTTTCTTTAATAATTAAACCAAAATAAATGTTATCTTAATTACGAAAACCTTAATATATTATTACAAAATAACGAAATGCAAAATAGAAAAAATAAAACAATAAAAAGCAAAATTACATAATTACATAATTCAAAATGTGAAAATGGGAAGTAACAAAATCCGAAATAAGGGAAATCCCAACATAGTGATGCGATATAAAAAAGTTCGAAATGATGCAGTGAAGTGCAAAATGCAAAAATGGGAAAACATGAAGAACAAAACGGCAAGAGCGGAAAAAATAAAAGAGAATTAAAAAAAGCAAAACAATAGACACCCCAATATTTTATATATTATCTTACTAGTTTAATTAATTAATTTAAATAAAATAAGGGGACAAGGGGATTTTTGTATGTTATTCATATGGTGTAAATTCATGTACTTGTTAAACAGGGTAAAGAACCGACTATATTAAGGTGTGTTTTTAACGGGCCGACTATATTAAGGTGTGTTTTTTTGAGTTTTTTGAATGTGGATATTTAGTACAATGTCATATATGTATATCATATTATGTATATATATATATATGTATACCTAATTCTGTTTTTACACGATAGATTCGTTCCAAAAAAATACATGTAAAAAAAATTCCCGTAAAAAAAGACATTGTCTATATAGAAAAATAGTAGATTGGTTCCAGACTTAAAAAATCAACTAAAAAACAACATAAACAATATGAAAATTCAAAAAGAAAAACAAAAAGGATTTCATAAAAAAAATAATATGAAAAATTCAAAAATTTTCGCGTAAAATCAAAACCATTCGCGTAAAAAAGAAAAAAGTTTTCTTTTTATTTCGTGTATAAAATCAAAATTGTGTACAAAAACTTCGTGTAAAAAAATTCGTGTAAAAACAGAATTAGGTATATATGGTATATAAAATTATCGAGATTCTACCCGTAATAACGTATAACAGAACTATTAAACTTGTATAAAACCATTGATTAAGAATATATAAACTTAATTTTCGTTACTTTTTTTACAGATTGTACAAAAACAATAAAATATAACAAATTAATTAAATATTAAATTACTAAAATTATTTTATTAACTGTAGTAATTTAATTCTTTAAGTTTTTTAAACATTTTTTCTACCATATAATGTACTTACATATATGTAAAGAACGAAACAAAAAAAAAATACGAATTTGAAAATTAAAAAGACGCATTTGAAAAAAAAAAAAACAATTTAAAAACTAAAAAGACGAATTTCACCGCAAAATGCTATATATGTACTTATACTTACCGATACTATATAATATAGTATAGTTGACCGTTACTCAAGCTCTACTAGAGGAAAGTATCATGATGAGGTATATTATTTGTTGGTTTATTATACTTTTTAGTTGAATATTACTAAAAGAGAAAGTATATTTAAAATTGTTTCTTTATTTCTATTTTCTATATTACTTTTGTAATACAAAATTAATATCTGATCTGAAATTAAATTTACGAAAAACTAAACTTATACGCGACTAACTTTATATATATAATCACAAATAATAAATATACAGATGTCTCACGTATATGGGAAAAAGTGATGTATAGAAACGATTTTTAACAAAAAAAAAACTATTTTTATTAACCGCCAAAAGTTTTTTTCTCAACCGACAGTATCTTGCTTACTTATTTTAGTCTTAACCGACGGCCATGCAAAGGAATATTTAAGAAAAAGCTTTTTGCGTTACTCAAAATTATATTACTCATATAATATAATAGAGCAAAAAAATAATACGAAAAAAATTCAATACATGCAAAAATGTGTGTAACAAAATACACACATATGTATTTATTCTATTATGCGTCACTATTTCTAATATTCTAATATTTCTAATATTCTAATATTTCTAATATTACAAATTTCAAGAATTTAATCTTCAATTTTCGGCTTTTCATAGTATATACTACAGTATGCAAAATCCGTATTCGTACATTTTTAATTTATTAGTAAATAATTATTGAATAATGTAAAATGAAAAGTACATTCGTTTTTTTCTCTAAATTTATGTTACATTAATGAAATTCATAATTTCTTTCAGAAAATTTGGCATTATATTTGCAGTAATAGACACACTTTTCTCTTTAAAATAAGGCTGTACGAATACGGATTTTGTACACTGTAGATATTTTGGGGGCATGTTTGATTTACTCAAAAAAATTTTTTCTGAAAATTAAACATCGTCAATAAATAATTTAACTGCAGTTACTTTCCATTCTTAATGTTGAAATTGAAATAAAAATTATTATGATTAATAGAGAGAAAGGCCAATTCATAGGGTACCTGATTTATAAAGGAAAATACATAATCTTTTTCCCTATTAATTTCTGCGAAATGTAACTGCAACTTCTTTGTTTAAAATATTCCAAAAAAATTTAATTATCTCGTCTTTGGGTTTTCCATGAAACCACTTTTAACCGACAAAACAGTTATTTTTTTAAAGAATACACCTTAAAATAAAAAACTAACATGCCCCTAAAATATCTATATACTTTGAAAAGCCGAAAATTGAAAATTAAATTCCTTAAATTAAAAATTAGAATATTAGAAATAGTGACGCATAATAGAATAAATACATATAGGTGTATTTTACACACATTTTTGTATGTATTGAATATTTTCTTCGTATTATTTTTTTGCGATATATTATATTATATGAGTAATATAATTTTGAGTAACACAAAAAGCTTTTTCTTAAATATTCCTGTATGGCCGTCGGTTAATACTCAAATGCTTAAGCACGATACTTGTCTTGTCGGTTGAGAGAAAAGCTTTTTTGTCGGTTGAGGCAGAGCTTTTTGTCGGTTTATAGCTGTCGGTTAATAGAAAAAATTGGCACCAAATTTTTGTATGGGCGTGAGACATCTGTATATTTATTATCTGTGATATAATCTTAAAACTAAAATAAAAGTATACGTATAATTGAGAGAATCCACACAATGAATGAAATTGTATTGATTTAATCGAAATCAAATAATTTCATACTTCCGTAAAAGTTCAAAAATTAGATGTCAGGGAATCAGAATCAGCAAAAAAAAATTCCGTATGCCATACGCAAAGTAAAAATACACTTTTTTAAACGCTCAGAAATAGAATCAGCACTCACCCGATTTGTACAAAAATTGTTACATATATAAAGTAAAGATGGAAATTTATGTATATTGTATTCTTTTTTGAATAATTTCCCTGCAACCCCCCAGCGATGAAAATGAACAATTTTGTGCACTTCAAAAAAATACCCCTAAATATCCTACTTACATTGTTTCACAGATATATGTATAGACGCCATATAAAGAAGATTGTAAAAATTTGGAGCCCTAGGTCCTCGCTCCCTATTTTATAGTAATATTAAAACAAAAATTTTGAAATTTGAAATGGCTATAAAACCGGTTTGATTTTATATAAAACATTGTTACTTCTAACATAGATGCAAAAGGTAAGTGCATTTCGATTTCATATAAAAAATTTACCCCCCACCTTCTTTAAGTGGGTGAGGGGGCTTATGTATGAAAAAAGCTATACCCCTTCAGGGGGGAAATGTATTGAAAAAATGAGAAATTATGTTCTTAAATATACTATGTTACACATTCTGCATTTGATAACAAATCAGCCTCATAGCTTTACCCGCCTTCATCTTACAGGTGAAAAAATTTTATTGGACCTAAAATTGATTTTTGGTACGGTATTTAAAATAGTTATAAGATATGCCACATTTCAGATAGGGTCTTGTTTTCACGCCTTTCCCATCTCATTTGGGTAAGGGGGTATATCTATTAAACAGGCTGCAACACCTCCGTGGGGGACAGGAGTGAAAAAATTTATTTCCATACCTACAACCCCCTCTAAGCTACATCACTGAGAAATGTTACATTAAAAAATTTATTATATAGTTTATGAAAATTGAATTTTTGATATTTAAAATGGTTATAAGATATGTCACATTACAGATATGGTCTTATATTTTTAAAGTAAGGTATAATAAGTTGGTGTCTTTCAAAATCATTCAATTTTTTTACCGCTTTCCCTTATATTATGGGTGAGGGGGTAAGTTTATGAAAGAGGCTGCAGCACCTCAGTGGGGAACTATATTGAAAAAATGAGAAATTAATTTCTTAAATATACTACTGTACATCTTGTGCGAAGAATTTATTTCCCTACCTGCAACCCCCTCTAAGTTACATCACTTAGAAATGTTACATTTCAAAATTTATTATATAGTTTATGAAAATTGAATTTTTGATATTTAAAATGGTTATAAGATATGTCACATTACAGATATGGTCTTATATTTTTAAAGTAAGGTATAATAAGTTGGTGTCTTTCAAAATCATTCAAAGTTTTCACCCCATTCCCTTTTTACATTGGTAAGGGGGTCAGTTTATGAAATAGGCTGCAACTCCTCCGCGGGGACTGGATTGAAAAAATTTTAAATTATTTTCTTAAAAATACCATTTTACACCTTGTGCGAAAAATTTATCTCCCTACCTGCAACCTTCTCTAAGCTACGTCACTTAGAAAAGTTACATTTCAAATTTTATTGTATAGTTAATGAAAATTGAATTTTTGGTATTTAAAATGGTCATAAAATATGCCACATTTCAGATAGGGTCTTGTATCTTGTAAGTTAAGTATAATAGGTTTGTGTCTTTCAAAATCATTCAAAGTTTTCATCCCTTTCCCTTTTTACATTGGTAAGGGGGTCAGTTTATGAAATAGGCTGCAGCTTCTCTGCGGGGACTGGATTGAAAAAATGATAAATTATTTTCTTAAAAATACCATTTTACACCTTGTGCGAAAAATTTATCTACCTACCTGCAACCTGCAACCGTCTCTAAGCTACATCACTTAGAAAAGTTACCTTTCAAAATTTATTATATAGTTTTTGAAAATTGAATATTTGGAACTTAAAATGACTATATAATAAGCAACATTTTATATAACACCTTGCAACTTATAAATTAGTGGTTACCCAGTTCACAAAATTTTAACCCTCTGGCCTTTTTAGGTGGAGGAGGTGGTATATTTAAGTTACGTTATATATTACCAGTTCATACCATCCGAGGGGGGCTAAGATAAAAAAATTAAAAAATAGTTTTCTAATAATAAAAATTTACACCTTGTGCGAAATAAACTTGTATCATCCCATCAACCCCCTTGAATTTCTATATGTATTTTAAAAATTAATACATGTTGCATAAAAATTCAATTTTTAAAAATTTAAAAGGCTCTAAAATCGGCCTCCTGTACTTAAATGGGATGGTGGTTTATAATTTTTAGTGATGTCAGAAGGTTTGAACTTAGTATACCTTGTAACTTATAAGCAAGGTATACTAAGTTCAAACCTAGAGAAATCACTAAAAATTATAAACCAGCATTCCACTTAAGTAGACGAAGGGCTGTGTTAATTAAATAAGCTATATTTAATTAATGTCTATCTATCTTATATGATATCTATCCCTCTGCGGAGTATATATATATGTTTTTATTCTATAAATGTCGAAATTTTTGCCCCTGTAAAATGAAGAGTTTGTATACAATGTGTAGAATAGTATTATTAAGAAACTTATTTTTCATTTTTTTAGTATAGTATATTAAAAAAATGAAAAATATACTATATTAAAAAAATGAAAAATAAGTTTCTTAATAATACTATTCTACACACATTGTATACAAACTCTTCATTTTACAGGGGCGACATTTATAGAATAAAAACATATATTACATTTCGTGTCTTTAGTATACATATTATATAGTATTACAAATTCGAGTACTTTATTTATTAAAACTTGATTGTAATTTTAAATTACACAACATTGGGAGTTTTATAAAAATTATAACTTTTATTTAAATCTTCGTTTTCATTAAATCCTAGGGGGATCAAAAGGGGATATGAAGCACTATTCCAACTTGGCAGCTTTTTTATTTGTAATATGAAACCGATATAATAAATGCTGACCATGTAAAAATTTTATTATATGTTAAAATTTATTATTAGTTATAAGTGATCATTTGTATAATATAGTCCAAACTGAATTAATTTATTATTTATATAAATTTAATTTATTTTTTTGGTTACAAAAGATTATGAGTTTGCAATAAATATTTTAGCATAATAATAGAAATGGCAAAAAAAACGTATCCGTATCAAAATATAATTATTATTATACTATTATGTATATAATAGCCCTGTTTTTTTGTACACGGGTATATTGTATTGCAGATTTTTATATTGAAAACAACAACAATATGTTGGCAAAAAAATTAGAATTACAGTAGTTATTTATATATTGCAAATGAATTGTAATTGATAAATAGTTAATAATATGACATGTAGATGGCTCTGTTGTCAATATTTCGTTTCATTTCATTTATTTCAAATACATTGGACAAAAATGGCATAGCATGTTTTTTTTTACATTAAAAAATGGCAATTTATTACAGAAAAAAAGCAAGTTTTGAATTTTTTAATTATATTTAATGATTTTTTTTTACGTTTATAAAACTTAAAGTTAATGTAATTTAAAAAAAAATTATCAGCTGATAAATTCAACTGTGATTGATATAAAAAAAATTGTCGCCTCCTATGTTCAGTGAATCGTTTTTTTGCAAAAATTTTGCAGAACAATATACCCGTCTACAAAAAAACAGGGCTAATATATCCTTGAAAATTAGAATTTATTACTTTTTACAGAAATTTATCTTTTTTGTAAAAAAAATCTGTGGTTCCGAGAGGAAGAATACAAAATTATAACATTTTTAGGGCTTTTTTTACATTATAGTCATTTCTACATACTACATGGTGATTGGTCGATACTTCAAATATGACATTTTCTTATAAATACGAGTATAAAATCAAAATTGTGTACAAAAACTTCGTGTAAAAAAATTCGTGTAAAAACAGAATTAGGTATATATGGTATATAAAATTATCGAGATTCTACCCGTAATAACGTATAACAGAACTATTAAACTTGTATAAAACCATTGATTAAGAATATATAAACTTAATTTTCGTTACTTTTTTTACAGATTGTACAAGAACAATAAAATATAACAAATTAATTAAATATTAAATTACTAAAATTATTTTATTAACTGTAGTAATTTAATTCTTTAAGTTTTTTAAACATTTTTTCTACCATATAATGTACTTACATATATGTAAAGAACGAAACAAAAAAAAAATACGAATTTGAAAATTAAAAAGACGCATTTGAAAAAAAAAAAAACAATTTAAAAACTAAAAAGACGAATTTCACCGCAAAATGCTATATATGTACTTATACTTACCGATACTATATAATATAGTATAGTTGACCGTTACTCAAGCTCTACTAGAGGAAAGTATCATGATGAGGTATATTATTTGTTGGTTTATTATACTTTTTAGTTGAATATTACTAAAAGAGAAAGTATATTTAAAATTGTTTCTTTATTTCTATTTTCTATATTACTTTTGTAATACAAAATTAATATCTGATCTGAAATTAAATTTACGAAAAACTAAACTTATACGCGACTAACTTTATATATATAATCACAAATAATAAATATACAGATGTCTCACGTATATGGGAAAAAGTGATGTATAGAAACGATTTTTAACAAAAAAAAAACTATTTTTATTAACCGCCAAAAGTTTTTTTCTCAACCGACAGTATCTTGCTTACTTATTTTAGTCTTAACCGACGGCCATGCAAAGGAATATTTAAGAAAAAGCTTTTTGCGTTACTCAAAATTATATTACTCATATAATATAATAGAGCAAAAAAATAATACGAAAAAAATTCAATACATGCAAAAATGTGTGTAACAAAATACACACATATGTATTTATTCTATTATGCGTCACTATTTCTAATATTCTAATATTTCTAATATTCTAATATTTCTAATATTACAAATTTCAAGAATTTAATCTTCAATTTTCGGCTTTTCATAGTATATACTACAGTATGCAAAATCCGTATTCGTACATTTTTAATTTATTAGTAAATAATTATTGAATAATGTAAAATGAAAAGTACATTCGTTTTTTTCTCTAAATTTATGTTACATTAATGAAATTCATAATTTCTTTCAGAAAATTTGGCATTATATTTGCAGTAATAGACACACTTTTCTCTTTAAAATAAGGCTGTACGAATACGGATTTTGTACACTGTAGATATTTTGGGGGCATGTTTGATTTACTCAAAAAAATTTTTTCTGAAAATTAAACATCGTCAATAAATAATTTAACTGCAGTTACTTTCCATTCTTAATGTTGAAATTGAAATAAAAATTATTATGATTAATAGAGAGAAAGGCCAATTCATAGGGTACCTGATTTATAAAGGAAAATTCATAATCTTTTTCCCTATTAATTTCTGCGAAATGTAACTGCAACTTCTTTGTTTAAAATATTCCAAAAAAATTTAATTATCTCGTCTTTGGGTTTTCCATGAAACCACTTTTAACCGACAAAACAGTTATTTTTTTAAAGAATACACCTTAAAATAAAAAACTAACATGCCCCTAAAATATCTATATACTTTGAAAAGCCGAAAATTGAAAATTAAATTCCTTAAATTAAAAATTAGAATATTAGAAATAGTGACGCATAATAGAATAAATACATATAGGTGTATTTTACACACATTTTTGTATGTATTGAATATTTTCTTCGTATTATTTTTTTGCGATATATTATATTATATGAGTAATATAATTTTGAGTAACACAAAAAGCTTTTTCTTAAATATTCCTGTATGGCCGTCGGTTAATACTCAAATGCTTAAGCACGATACTTGTCTTGTCGGTTGAGAGAAAAGCTTTTTTGTCGGTTGAGGCAGAGCTTTTTGTCGGTTTATAGCTGTCGGTTAATAGAAAAAATTGGCACCAAATTTTTGTATGGGCGTGAGACATCTGTATATTTATTATCTGTGATATAATCTTAAAACTAAAATAAAAGTATACGTATAATTGAGAGAATCCACACAATGAATGAAATTGTATTGATTTAATCGAAATCAAATAATTTCATACTTCCGTAAAAGTTCAAAAATTAGATGTCAGGGAATCAGAATCAGCAAAAAAAAATTCCGTATGCCATACGCAAAGTAAAAATACACTTTTTTAAACGCTCAGAAATAGAATCAGCACTCACCCGATTTGTACAAAAATTGTTACATATATAAAGTAAAGATGGAAATTTATGTATATTGTATTCTTTTTTGAATAATTTCCCTGCAACCCCCCAGCGATGAAAATGAACAATTTTGTGCACTTCAAAAAAATACCCCTAAATATCCTACTTACATTGTTTCACAGATATATGTATAGACGCCATATAAAGAAGATTGTAAAAATTTGGAGCCCTAGGTCCTCGCTCCCTATTTTATAGTAATATTAAAACAAAAATTTTGAAATTTGAAATGGCTATAAAACCGGTTTGATTTTATATAAAACATTGTTACTTCTAACATAGATGCAAAAGGTAAGTGCATTTCGATTTCATATAAAAAATTTACCCCCCACCTTCTTTAAGTGGGTGAGGGGGCTTATGTATGAAAAAAGCTATACCCCTTCAGGGGGGAAATGTATTGAAAAAATGAGAAATTATGTTCTTAAATATACTATGTTACACATTCTGCATTTGATAACAAATCAGCCTCATAGCTTTACCCGCCTTCATCTTACAGGTGAAAAAATTTTATTGGACCTAAAATTGATTTTTGGTACGGTATTTAAAATAGTTATAAGATATGCCACATTTCAGATAGGGTCTTGTTTTCACGCCTTTCCCATCTCATTTGGGTAAGGGGGTATATCTATTAAACAGGCTGCAACACCTCCGTGGGGGACAGGAGTGAAAAAATTTATTTCCATACCTACAACCCCCTCTAAGCTACATCACTGAGAAATGTTACATTAAAAAATTTATTATATAGTTTATGAAAATTGAATTTTTGATATTTAAAATGGTTATAAGATATGTCACATTACAGATATGGTCTTATATTTTTAAAGTAAGGTATAATAAGTTGGTGTCTTTCAAAATCATTCAATTTTTTTACCGCTTTCCCTTATATTATGGGTGAGGGGGTAAGTTTATGAAAGAGGCTGCAGCACCTCAGTGGGGAACTATATTGAAAAAATGAGAAATTAATTTCTTAAATATACTACTGTACATCTTGTGCGAAGAATTTATTTCCCTACCTGCAACCCCCTCTAAGTTACATCACTTAGAAATGTTACATTTCAAAATTTATTATATAGTTTATGAAAATTGAATTTTTGATATTTAAAATGGTTATAAGATATGTCACATTACAGATATGGTCTTATATTTTTAAAGTAAGGTATAATAAGTTGGTGTCTTTCAAAATCATTCAAAGTTTTCACCCCATTCCCTTTTTACATTGGTAAGGGGGTCAGTTTATGAAATAGGCTGCAACTCCTCCGCGGGGACTGGATTGAAAAAATTTTTAATTATTTTCTTAAAAATACCATTTTACACCTTGTGCGAAAAATTTATCTCCCTACCTGCAACCTTCTCTAAGCTACGTCACTTAGAAAAGTTACATTTCAAATTTTATTGTATAGTTAATGAAAATTGAATTTTTGGTATTTAAAATGGTCATAAAATATGCCACATTTCAGATAGGGTCTTGTATCTTGTAAGTTAGGTATAATAGGTTGGTGTCTTTCAAAATCATTCAAAGTTTTCATCCCTTTCCCTTTTTACATTGGTAAGGGGGTCAGTTTATGAAATAGGCTGCAGCTTCTCTGCGGGGACTGGATTGAAAAAATGATAAATTATTTTCTTAAAAATACCATTTTACACCTTGTGCGAAAAATTTATTTACCTACCTGCAACCTGCAACCGTCTCTAAGCTACATCACTTAGAAAAGTTACCTTTCAAAATTTATTATATAGTTTTTGAAAATTGAATATTTGGAACTTAAAATGACTATATAATAAGCAACATTTTATATAACACCTTGCAACTTATAAATTAGTGGTTACCCAGTTCACAAAATTTTAACCCTCTGGCCTTTTTAGGTGGAGGAGGTGGTATATTTAAGTTACGTTATATATTACCAGTTCATACCATCCGAGGGGGGCTAAGATAAAAAAATTAAAAAATAGTTTTCTAATAATAAAAATTTACACCTTGTGCGAAATAAACTTGTATCATCCCATCAACCCCCTTGAATTTCTATATGTATTTTAAAAATTAATACATGTTGCATAAAAATTCAATTTTTAAAAATTTAAAAGGCTCTAAAATCGGCCTACTGTACTTAAATGGGATGGTGGTTTATAATTTTTAGTGATGTCAGAAGGTTTGAACTTAGTATACCTTGTAACTTATAAGCAAGGTATACTAAGTTCAAACCTAGAGAAATCACTAAAAATTATAAACCAGCATTCCACTTAAGTAGACGAAGGGCTGTGTTAATTAAATAAGCTATATTTAATTAATGTCTATCTATCTTATATGATATCTATCCGTCTGCGGAGTATATATATGTTTTTATTCTATAAATGTCGAAATTTTTGCCCCTGTAAAATGAAGAGTTTGTATACAATGTGTAGAATAGTATTATTAAGAAACTTATTTTTCATTTTTTTAGTATAGTATATTAAAAAAATGAAAAATAAGTTTCTTAATAATACTATTCTACACACATTGTATACAAACTCTTCATTTTACAGGGGCGACATTTATAGAATAAAAACATATATTACATTTCGTGTCTTTAGTATACATATTATATAGTATTACAAATTCGAGTACTTTATTTATTAAAACTTGATTGTAATTTTAAATTACACAACATTGGGAGTTTTATAAAAATTATAACTTTTATTTAAATCTTCGTTTTCATTAAATCCTAGGGGGATCAAAAGGGGATATGAAGCACTATTCCAACTTGGCAGCTTTTTTATTTGTAATATGAAACCGATATAATAAATGCTGACCATGTAAAAATTTTATTATATGTTAAAATTTATTATTAGTTATAAGTGATCATTTGTATAATATAGTCCAAACTGAATTAATTTATTATTTATATAAATTTAATTTATTTTTTTGGTTACAAAAGATTATGAGTTTGCAATAAATATTTTAGCATAATAATAGAAATGGCAAAAAAAACGTATCCGTATCAAAATATAATTATTATTATACTATTATGTATATAATAGCCCTGTTTTTTTGTACACGGGTATATTGTATTGCAGATTTTTATATTGAAAACAACAACAATATGTTGGCAAAAAAATTAGAATTACAGTAGTTATTTATATATTGCAAATGAATTGTAATTGATAAATAGTTAATAATATGACATGTAGATGGCTCTGTTGTCAATATTTCGTTTCATTTCATTTATTTCAAATACATTGGACAAAAATGGCATAGCATGTTTTTTTTTACATTAAAAAATGGCAATTTATTACAGAAAAAAAGCAAGTTTTGAATTTTTTAATTATATTTAATGATTTTTTTTTACGTTTATAAAACTTAAAGTTAATGTAATTTAAAAAAAAATTATCAGCTGATAAATTCAACTGTGATTGATATAAAAAAAATTGTCGCCTCCTATGTTCAGTGAATCGTTTTTTTGCAAAAATTTTGCAGAACAATATACCCGTCTACAAAAAAACAGGGCTAATATATCCTTGAAAATTAGAATTTATTACTTTTTACAGAAATTTATCTTTTTTGTAAAAAAAATCTGTGGTTCCGAGAGGAAGAATACAAAATTATAACATTTTTAGGGCTTTTTTTACATTATAGTCATTTCTACATACTACATGGTGATTGGTCGATACTTCAAATATGACATTTTCTTATAAATACGATTACCATATTTTCTCGGTAGCACATATTGAAATGAAATTTTATATATTCCATAAGGGCTCGAGGATCGTTGGAAAAAACACAAATCGTGATGTCACGTATAAAAAAGCTATTTATCTGAAAAAGGGCTTTAATATTATAATTTTCAAAAAAGGTGAATTTCAATTTGACTTATAATTTTCATAAAAGGTGAAGTTAAGTTGATTAAATTTAACGTTGAAGTTAGGTTAGAGAGACACATAAAACTAGACTCCTGGTTGAATGTAATCATCGCGCAGAATATGGTAAAAATGAACCAATCCATCGATGTTGTATGATTTTCAATAGAATAATAAACAAATATAATACAATCCCTATCCTAACTTAACTATCCTTTCGCTATACTACAGTACTACTTCCGATAACAATTAAAATTAAGAATCCTAATATAGTTTTAAATTATAAAATGTAGAAAGTAATAAAATTATATATGTCTCTAATATATTGTATTGTATAAAGTAGTAATAGCATATTCTTAGTCAATATTTAAACTATAGGTTTACGTAATACTAAGTAATAAATCTAATATATTTTTAAATTTTTGAAATGTATAAAGTAATATAAAAATATATATACTCACAAAAGTATCCGGCCACTTCTTTTATTCAGTAGAATTATTTTTGACATTAAGTTTTAAATATCAGAAATTAATTTTTTTTAACATTATTTAGTCAATTTATAATCCAATCATAGAAATATCAAAATTAAATATACTTCAGAAAAAATCGACAACCAAACAATTAAGTACATAATTCGGAAATTCAATTTTTCTCGAATGACGCACTATTTGGAAACTATTTGGTAACTAAACTTATTTTGGGGAAGTCCCCCGTATGCATACACACTTAGTGGCCGGATACTTTAGTGTGAATTTTTTTATGAGTTCGGACAGCTGTGTAGGTTTTTCTGATAATTTATTCACTTTTTCTCATATGTTTTTCTATTATTATATAGTGCATTAGTAAAGGCTTATTATAGCAAATATTAAAAAAATACTTAATTGAAAATGAACTGAAAAACATTAAATTTTTTGAACTAAGTAGGGTGGCCGGATACTTTTGTGAGCAACTGCATATTGTTCATTTTAATTTATTAAATTGTAAACGTGGCACGTGTTTCGGGGAAAACATTATGTTTGTGAAACCGTATCGTAATCGTTTGAACACGACCAATCTGGGAAAACGAACGTAAACCTTATATTATGCTTTCCATTTCTACTGTAATAATGGCTTTCCTTTTTTTCGGAGAAGGCGTTACAGTTTTAGTTCATATATATATGATAATAATTCCATAGTACTATCACTTGAGTCGATTTTTTTTATAAATGGCCATGGGAAAAGTGCTAATTAAAATATAGTAAAGACATAACTCATATTATACAGGGTCATCTATATCTGAATAAGTGAAACAATTTAAAATGGCAAATTTGTGTATATTTTGTTATTGTCAGTAGTTTTCTAATTATGGGAAGCAAATATATAGAAAAAAATACTATATGCGTATTTGAATAATTTTAATTTTCACAATGA
Source organism: Empis stercorea (assembly GCA_949752835.1). Classification (NCBI taxonomy): domain Eukaryota; kingdom Metazoa; phylum Arthropoda; class Insecta; order Diptera; family Empididae; genus Empis; species Empis stercorea. The sequence continues at coordinate 32,784,746 of OX457088.1, forward strand.
ATTTAAGAATTGAGAAATATTTTGTTAGCGGGAGGATCTATAATGTTCTAGAATTTTAATACTTTTATTCAGAATGAATTTGAGTTGAAAATTTCTTTTGTTACTTTTTTTTATTTGACGTAAGGGGTGAAGTAAACATATGAGAATTTTTTTATATGCGTAATCGAATAATTTTGAATGAATTTAAGAAAAGAAAATTTTTTTTAATTGTTCGTTGGCGATGTTACTTTTTTATTTTATATAATTTCTCATATGTAGGATGTAGGTATGTACTGTTTTATTATAGTTTTTCAAATTTATATCCATATTTTTAAATATTGAAAAATTAACTGAAGAAAATTAGACACAAATATACACAAATTTGCCATTTTAAATTGTTTCAGTTATTCAGATATAGATGGCCCTGTTAGGCCAAAAATATGATTTATGTCTTTACTTATATTTTAGTTAGCACTTTTGCCATGGCCCTTTATAAAAAAAATCGAGTCAATTTGCCCTCCTCGGAAGGTATGAAGCTTGTATTAAAACATGATTAAGTACAAATTTTTTTAATCAAGTTTGAATATTAGATACATAATAGATAATCTATATTTCTCAATCATTGTAAGATTATAAATTAGACGAATTTATATTAACTTTTACTTTTCATTTCAATTGAATTTCTGATAAAAATTTATTATCTATTCTTATTAAATACATATAATTATTATAGGTATATAGTTTATTTTTATTATGAATTTAAGAACACTTCTATATATAAAATAACAAAAAAAGAGAAGAGAACAACATAAATGCAATTTCATAAATCACTGGAATTCCCAATTGAATACTAATTATTTTCATGCCTATTTAAACTAACCCAAATATATAAATTTGTGTTTTTTTCTTTTGGATTTTCTTTAATATTCCGTGGAAAATTGTTCTCATGAGAATAGTAGATTTATTTTTGTTTATTTTCGAAATAACCTTGAACTTCTAAAAAAAACTACAATATTAATTTATATTAACACAAGTTCTATCTTGAATAAAATAAACTTGAATTAACAATATTGAAGCCATTAATGTATTTTATTGGTAACCGTTAATACTATATTTAACCAAATTTAAATTTTTGCTTGGATTAATTTTCCTTGGCATATTGGATTGTTTTTGTTTATAAAATCAGGAAGTCGATATGTATTCATACATAATGTACATATAATAATAAAATATGTATATATAAAATTTACATTCATGTACATTATGTACTTACATATTGAAAAATAACAATGTTGATATTGTTGTGACATACATTTTTTCATTAAAACAAAAATTTAATTAAAAATTTAATTATTAACAATTAAAAAATAATTCATTTGCTAAAATGACGATAAATTTTAAATAAATTTTAATTTTCTGCAACATAAAATCAAAAATATTTAGTGACATAGATCGCTTTTAGCTCCAATAATAATTTCTTAAATTTAAATAAAATATGATAATACGATATTATATTTGAAAATCATCCACAAAGTTCACTTAATTAATTTAGTAATTTAAAAGTTTATATGCAAATCCCAGAAGAACCGTCAAATATCCCAAAATCTGATAGAGTTTGATAGAAAAGTTTTTGTTATTTTGTTTAAAAAGAATAAATATATATATGTATGTGTAATATATATTTGTTACTACATAACAAATTGTCAAAGTTATTTATTAAAGTTTACTTAACGTATTTTTACTTAAAAGGTAAAATAAATAAATAAATAATGTTGTTCAAATTTTTATATCCAATAGTCTCTAGGTGATTCCGTACAAAATATATGTAAACAGACATTTGATATTTTACAACAAGAGTTAGCAAATAGCTTGGGTGTTTGTGGTCAAGATGTAAAATATAATATATGTATGTTCATAAACTATTTTATTTTTATAATTTTTCGAAATCAACTAAATTAATACACATTTTCAACCATCTAGAATCTAGCGCGGTTGAGGTTGAGAGTGTTTAACACACACTCAACGAAAGTTGTTGACTTAACCTATAGAGGGAGCAATCCTACCGACATTTATGATATTATTGCGAATTTAATTTTCAATAATTCAAATTTCCTAAAGAGATAGTATTTATTTTTGTACACTAGGTGTAAACTAGTTTTTCAAATTTTTCATTTTTTTTCATCTAATCCCCCGTTGATGGTTTGCAGTTTGTTTCATAAAACTTCCTTTAAATAAGGAGAGTCCATATTTTGTGATTTTTTTTGTGATGAAACGTACCCAACAGAAGTTACAGTGACCTAAGTATATTAAAACTGACCATTTTTGTATGGCTATTTAGAAATACATTAATCGTATTTAATAGCCCCATAAAAGAGTAGAGTATCCTTAAGCATTTTGGTCATATTTCTTTGCTTGTTATGCACTTGTGAAGTATAATTAAAATTCAACTTTATTTAAGAGTTCTTTTCGACATGCAAAATATTGGCTAAAGGACTGATGCAAAATATGATACCATAAATTTCCGTTCTTTTTTTACCCAGCTAATTTTAGTTTAGATCGGATGACAAAATTGGATAAAAGTTTTTTTATGGATTCCTATTGTTTGATAAAAAAAAATGATAAATTTTTTTTTAAAAAATAGTTATACTGAAAAATTGCCTTATAAAATCATAGCGATAAAAATAGTTGTTAAATTTATAATTATATATACATATAGCAACCAGAACATGACAGTTCAAGCTTTGTTAAGATAGACACATTAGCGTTAAATTAGGCATAATCACTTTTTCTTTTCTTCAGATAGAGGCATGCATTATGTTCTATGTATGTGATCGAAATTATGAACGAGTAAAAGACAGACTACAGCTTAACATAATATAAGAGCGATGGTTACTAATTTGGTAGTGGACTATGTAACGACATCACAAAGGTTGAATTCCTATAATGTCGCCTTTGGTTAGATTTTTTTCTGCATGTGGAAAATGCTACATATTTTCCGGGTCCATAAGTTGGTTGATAAACTTTTATTTTTCAAATGTTAAATGTATTAATCAACAAATTTGTACTGATTTTTAAAGATAACTAATATTTAATTTTAAATTTATTACTCAGTTTTTATCAGATCTTATAACGAGCCATAACTAAAACTTCATATGAAAAATTACAGATTATTCTATAAAATAAAATGTATCTGCAGTACATATAAAAAAACATAATTTTTATATAAATATAAGCAACTTTTTATAATTACTATATTTTTTCACTGGTTCACTTCATGGTGACAGCTGCCACAATTTAATAAAAAAACATTAAGTTTAATATCTTTCATTACAAATCAGAAGCAACAAATTAATAAAGTAAAAAGTACTTAATGAAGTAAAAATAAGGACTATCATTATACAGATTTAAACGGGAAATACTGTTTTTTTTATTTATATATTCTAAAATTCACGAAACTTTTTTTTGCAAATTGGAATACATTATTTAAAAACATTTTTTGAGTACATACAACCTCAGCTAAGGAAATTGAATTGTTACACAATTTTTTGATATTATGGATTATAAGTTTACTTGTGGATTTTTGAAGTATTTTTTATGAATTTAGTAGAATGAGGAAATTTGTACTTTCTGTAGGATGGAATATTAATGTTTTCTTTAAAAAAACTCCTCAAATATTTTTTAGGTAAAATATGTTAAAATATCCTTATAAAAGTTTCACATAACTGTTACATGATAATTTAAACTATAATAATTAAATACAAAAAAATTGCGTAGCTGGACTCCTGTAAGTAGTTTCATAATTATGTTTTTTTTGTTGATCCTAGTACTATTAAAAGATTGTTTTTTTTTATATTTCCATTTCATGTTTTAATTCTAATTTTATTGATAAAAATTTACACGTGCAAATTAAAGTATTTGCAATACAGCATAGTGGCAAAAACTGTTGATATAAATTTAAGTTATTATAAGAATTAAGTAAAACAAAACAACAAATGCTGAGGACCTGAAATACTCTGCAATTATTTCCCAATTCAGGGCTTTTTTCCTTAAGAGTTAATTCAAATGCTGTTTGTAAATTTAAATATGAATTTTTTTTAAGATCTTTGCTATTTATACTTTTATCAGTTGTGTAATAGCTAAGTAAATATTTCTAGTTTGCTATAAGCCTCTTAATAACAAATCCGCATACATGTTTCGCTATATCTTGTGGTCGTTTATATCCATATAAGAAAAACCAATAATTTCATCCAAACAAAACGCTGTTATAATCTAAATCTTTTCTTTATAGGTAATCATCTATTAAGAGGACTATAATGATTGAATGTCGCAGAAATTTGTATGATTTAGCTGAATTAAAGTGGATATTCATAGATAATTTTTTTTTTCTTTTTCTGACCATTTGTTACTTATTTTTTTAAAGTTCATTTTAATTAAAGTTTTTGCATTCGATGATAAATTAGATTGTTCAATCAAATTATTTACAGAAATATTTCGTAACTTATCTCTTAAGTTTATATTTTCTATTTTTAAATTATTATTTTTTCTTTTTAATGCTAGTGAAGAAATCTGTAAATTTTTATAATTTTTCTTAACTTTATCGTTACTTTTCTGCAACATTATTTTCTTTTTCCACACAAAAATCAAAAACATTTGATCTCTATTTTTCTGTGCAATTTCAGTGCTTCTAGGAAGCAATATATGTATGTATTTGGAATTGAATTCTTTCAAGTTTTTTTCCCCTATACATTTTCTCAAAATGATTCACAAATTATCATTTTTTTTAAATCATTTTAAAGTTGACATTTGTGAAATCCATATAATGTATTAAATAATGATTAATCTTTCGGAAACGGTAACAATCTACCATTTATAAGTCCTTTAAGCCCTGATTTTATTTTTTCTGCTCTTTTGTATTTAAACATCCTAACAAAGAAAGTATAAAATTTGCAAATATTTGGAAAATAAACTGCACATTAAACTAAACACTGGAATTGAAACGGTATTTGTTCGAAAACCATTTTCTTGAAAACCTGTGGGGCAAATGGTTTTCGAGCAAGAGTCGGGGTACCTATAAATTAATAATTTATATTAACTAATTTCATAAGTTAAGGGTCGAGGAGCGTCAGAAAAAATCCCGAATCGTGACGTCACGTGATAATAATTTTTTTTTCTGAAAAAGAGCTTTTGTATTTTTTGTATGTATGCATCTACAAATAAAAACTCAACACATACACATAAAAACTCGCAAAAAATACAAAATTTTTATTTGTAAAAAAAATTGTTTTTATTGTTTTTTTATAACCAAAATTAGCTAACGAGCATGGCAAAATTTTTTCCTAACAAAATAGATATTTTTTTCAAATTGTATTTATATTAATTTCTTTTGACTTACACTTTTTTACACTTTCTTCGCTTTTTATAAGGAGCGCTTTTTAAAGGAATAAAATATTTTATGGTCCCCTGAAATATACAACAACAATTTATGGAAGAAACAAATATATATTTTATCTTTTTTATAAGTAAAAAGAGTCCGACATTGCCAAATTATATAGAATACGATTTTCTAAATATTATTTGTAATTATAAATTATACTGAAGAAAAAATAATAGGTAACATATATATATTTTATATATTAAGCCAATAAAAAATATTAAATACTTTAAAGAAAAAGGTAAAAAACATTTTCAAGCTAAATACATTAATTTATCATACCGAAATCGAGGCAATGTACCACGAACTCAAATAAATAAAAAAGATATAAAAGTTAACTTTAAATAAAAATCAATACTATATAGGTACAATAAAATGTAGGTACAATGTATGTAGGTACAATAAAAATATGAAGGGCAATTAGTTTTGAATATTTTATATAAACAAAAATCAAAATTATAAGATTTTAAATTTTTATTGATAAGTTAGTTATCATGGTTACTGGTTTTAAATAAAATGGGCAAAACAATTCCTCATAAAACACTAAACAGCGCTACTCGAGCTTTAATTTTAAAATATTTTTCCAAAAATAAAAAATTATTAAAAAAAATTATTTTAAATTTGAAAAACTACAATGAAACATTATATAGGTACATATGAGGAATTATAGTATAAACTCGGCACCATCATCGCCAACGAACAATGACAAAAAAAAATCTTTTTCCATTCTTAACTTCACTTCCATAGCCCCCGCTGCCCCACGGAGTAACAAATGTTTTTTGTAGATGTTCTTTTTTAGACTTTTCATTTGAGGTCTTAAACCTTAAAGAGTATATGGCCCCAGGTATCCCGCATAAAGCTAGATTAGCAACATTTAAACAAGAAGAAGTTAAAGGTATATGTATAGATAAGCCCCTTATAGAACGAATATCTTGATTGTTATTTATATTATTAATAATTGCCCCAGCACATATAAATAACAATGCTTTAAATAAAGCACGAGTTAATAAATGAAAAAAAGCTAATTTATAAAATCCATTGATAAAATTCTTATTTTTAATCCTAGTTGTCTTAAAGTTGATAAAGCAATAATTTTTTTTAAATCAAATTCGAAATTAGCCCCTAATCCAGCCATAAATATATTTAGTTTTTTTTTATGATGGCCTCCACATGGCATAGATTTTCAAACCCACCCGCAAGATTTTTTTGGAACATGGGGCCGCCTGGCCCATTCCCTCCATCAAAAAGGCCTCAAGGGCAGCAAATATCTGATAACACGAGCTTAACTTCTAAATTTGAGCTAAATCGGTCAAGCCGTTTAAGAGTTAGACCTCTCCCTGAACACCGGCGTATGGCGTTGACAGACGCTCTACGTCATACGCCAGTGTTTAGGGAGAGCTCTTATGGGCCAGTTGAGTATATAATATGTATATAAAAATACATATGTATAAATATATGTGTTCTTATTAGGAAAGTGATATTTTCCTTCGCACATCCCAACATGCAAATTTTAGAGCGCTTACCAAAAGAGTTATATTATAGAACGGAATTCCGTTCCCCAAAAGTGAACGGCACCACTACTAAGCGTTAGATTATCATATCTACACAAAAAATCCGGATTTTATTGTATTTTCTTTTGTTCAATTACAAATTTAATATATTGTCAGTGTGTTAACACGTGTTTTGTTGTACACTTCCAATAATTTATTTTTAATTAGTGGCGACCAGAAAAATAAAGGTAAAATATTTTAAATTTATATTTTATAATTTATTTTTATTTTATTTGGCACCATAAAACGAGCACTGCTAAATTTTTTGGATAATTAAATTTAGAAAGTGAATTTTTTGTTTTCTGTGAAAGTTTTTAATCAGCGTAATAAATATATCCGCCATGGACAGGAAAGTTGTTTCTGACACTTTAGAAAATGATGAAATGTTGACTGAAGAAAGTTATTCAGATTTATCCTCTATAGATTGGGATTATTCGGAAGAACCTTCAGATAATCTAGAAGATGAGTTAGCTACTTGGAGTGTACAATTCAATCCAACAAATGAAGCTGCTTTATTAAAAAATTTAAGGAAATTTCATCCAAACGTGTCTAAAGATGTCCGTACACTAAGAAAAACGCCGAAATGTTCAAATTTAATAACACTGGGGAATGCATCCTATGTACATTTTGGATTACAAGAGTATCTAGAATTTTTTTTTTAAAAAAATTAAAACAAAAGTTTTAATTCTTTGAATATTGATATTGGAATTGATGGACTTCCACTATCAAAATGTTCACAAAGCCAATTGTGGCCAATATTAGGAAATATTAATGGATTCAATGAGGTTTTTGTCATCGGATCTTACCATGGTTACAAAAAACCAGTTCAGATGAATATTTAAAAGCATTTGTTGATGAAATGCAACTTCTTGCGTCTGAGGGAATAATGCATAATAATACTAGAAAGGAAATTAAAATTCGAGCTATAATATGCGATGCACCTGCAAGATCAATGGTTCTTGGCGTCAAAGGACATTCAGGGTATTATGGATGTACAAAATGTGAAATAAAGGGAGTTTATATTGATAAATGCGTTGCTTTTATTGAAACAAAAGAAACACTTAGAACAGATACAACATTTTTACAAAGAAAACAAGTTGAACACCATAATCAAATGGAACCTATTACACTCGAAGGAATAAATATTGGCTATGTGTCCCACTTACCAATAGACTATATGCATTGCGTACTATTGGGAGTCATGACACAAACATTAAAAAGCTGGATTAATATTAAAAAAAAATTCACTAGCAAAAATACAAATTTCTGTAATAGATAAGAGACTTGAAGACATAAAAAAGTGTGTTATTAATGAATTTGCTAGAAAGCCGAGAATGTTATGCGAAGTAGATAGATGGAAAGCAACTGAGTGTAGACTTTTTCTTTGCTATACTAGAGTAGTAGTATTAAAAGATGTTTTGGATAACGAATACTATAATCACTTCTTGTTACTTGTCTGCTCAATCCGAATTTTGTGTAAAGAAAAAGATTGTATTTATAACAATAATTGTGCTGCAGATATGCTACAAAAATATGTAGAAGATTCTTAAACTATATGGATTCTGTTTTGTTGGATATAATGTTCACAATTTATTACATTTAGCTGCTGATGTTATGAAATTTGGCAATTTAGATAGCTTTAGTGCATTTAAGTTTGAAAATTGTATGCAACATTTAAAAAAAAAATAAAGAAGCACAGGCAACCTCTACAACAGTTAAGCAACATACTTTATGAAAACAATTTATTTTCCTGTAATGATAAATATAAAGATATTTCTCCTTTTGTGACTGTTGATTACCATTTGGGTGGATCAAATTACCGCGATAAGTTATTTAAAAATAATAAATATTCAATAAAAACACCAAATAATTATTGTTGTATTCAAAACAAAATTTTCAAAATTCTCGAAATAATCCAAAAATCATTCTACAAAATACAAATTCACTATTTAATAATCCAATAAATTCTGTAGACACACAAATTTACTGTACTAATAATGAAGATCTTCATGAAGAATTAATAGAATTTTGTATAAATTTAATACAATCTAAAATAATGGCACTGAATACTAGTTCCAATAATGTCTATATTTCTTTATTATAGTTATTATAAATTAAATATGGAATCGCAGCCATCTCAAAGTGTGTCCAACTAAAAAAAAAGGTGAATATTTTAGACTGAAAAAATGATGATCTCAGTTTTTGTTGGAGTGACAAACAATTAGGTTTTCAGAATTTCTTGAAAATAAAAAATAAAAAGCCTGTGACTTCAACCGAAATTATAGAAAATATAGAAAATGACGAAACCGACAATAATACAGAACAAATCAACAATACTGCAATAGCTGCTGAAGAATGTAATTATTATAATTATTTAAAATTATGAACTACAACTAATTATTTTTTTATCTTAGATGCAAATTCAACACACCAAATAATAAAGAAAATGGATAATGATCTGTAAAATGTGATTCAAATGTGTAAGACCACATTAAAGAAACAGCGGTCTATTTTAAGAGAACTTGTTCTCTGAAGAACACTTTCAAAGGAAAAGGATGACCACAGTTCGTTTGAAGACTCAGCAAATATTAAAATTCCAGCAGAAACGTTTGAATATTTTCAGGAAATGGAAAACAAAAATAAAAATAAGGAAAGCTTTGAAAAATATCTGGTTGGTATTCTATATTACTTTACTATTTTTTCGGCATTTTAAATTTAATAATTTATTTAAAACTATTGCAGAAAAAAATGTTTGTTTCCAATCGCCACAACGATTTGTCCAAATTTATTAAAAACTCCTTAAATAAAATAATAAGTGATGAAGTTGCAACACGATATTCATGGTTTGGGCAGCAAGGAAATGTTGCAGTGAAATCATTTTTATTAATGAAATTATTACAAGGTATTTATTATGTATTTAAAAAATTCAATTAAAAGTTATATTAGCCCTGTTTTTTTGTAGACGGGTATATTGTACAGCAAATTTTTACATTGAAAACAACAACAATTTGTTGGCAAAAAAATTAGAATTACAGTAGTTATTTATATATTGGAAATGAATTGTAATTGATAAATAGTTCATAATATGACATGTAGATGACTCTGTTGTCAATATTCCGTTTCATTTCATTTTATTTCATTTATTTCAAATACATTGGACCAGAAAGGCATAGCCTATGTTTTTTTTTACATTAAAAAATGGCAATTTATGAAAGAAAAAAAGCAAGTTTTATATTTTTTAATGATATTCAATGATTTTTTTTTTTACTTTTATAAAATTAAAAGTTAATGTCATTTTAAAAAAAATATTCAGCTGATAAATTCAATTGTGATTGAAATAAAAAATATTGTCGCCTTATTTTCAGTGAATCGTTTTTTTTGCAAAAATTTTGCAATACAATATACTCGTCTACAAAAAAACAGGGCTATTATTATGATTATTATCTATAATTAAAAAAAATTGTAAATTTTGACATAAATTACAACCAATTACAATGTCTCAAAATACAGCCCTCAAAACTACTTATCCGAATAGAATAGCTATCATAAAAATAAAATTATTTTTGAATTTATTTCAGACACTGCTATGGAAAAATTTAAAAATGCAGATGATGAAGAAATAATTTCTGTTATAAAAAAATGGTTTCAATTGGCAAGGGTCCGGATTCGGAAGAAAAACAGATCATCACAAAAAGAAAATATAAAGCAAAATAAATTGGGTTAATCATATTTTTTTTTATTTAATATTTTAAAAATTTAAATTTAAAATTAAATTTAAGAAATTTTATTTTTCTTGTTAAGAAGTGAGATAAATAGAAAAAGAAATTTCTTAAATTAAAATATACATATTCTTATAACTTTTGAATTTAAAATTATTTTTTGAATTAATGTTTTTTTTTTTAAATTACTATATGGAAATGTAACTATTATTATTTTTTAATGAACTGAATTTTTGTGATATACATTTAATTAATAACTGAATTATTTTTTTTTATTAATATATTAATTTTCTTTAGATTTATATAATGAATTATCACTTATTTTATTTGATAAAATTTAAATTTATAATTATATATATAGTATAATAGCAAATATACTATACTATATAAAAATAAAGTTAAAGTAATAGAACTGAATTTTTGAATTAAAATATTAAAATATGAAATTATATTTTCTTTTTGTTATTTTTTATTTTTAACATCAATATTATATGTAACAAATATTTATTTGTAAATAAAAATATTTGAATTACAAAAGTGTATATATGTGTATATATTTTATTTCATATTGAACCATATTAAATAAAATAGTAAGATTTTGGTGAATAGTTTTCCGTGTGACTTTACATGGAAAAGTGTACGATTTTCCTAACTTTTGGTGAACGGAATTCATTCAGATTTCCGTGTGACTTTACATGGAAAAGTGTACGATTTTCCTATCTTTTGGTGAACGGAATTCATACAGTTTTCCGTGTTTTTTCGCACACACTAATACGTAGCAAACTCGAATGTAATATGAGGGTGTCGACATTTTGGGCCCATTTTCTCAAGCAAAGGTGTACATATTCCGTGCACCAAAATAACTCTTTTCCGTGCGAATCGTTCGATTTGAGAGTTGGAAATTGATACGTTTTCCGTGCGACATGTTTGTTGGGATATAATTCACAGATATTGAATTATACATTTGTTTCTATAAATTAAATTTTTAGCATATTTCCAACCAATCTGGTAGAAATGTGTATATTAGTATCACTCTGTCTGTTCGTCTGTCCATCTGTCCGTTTACACTTCTACATCTATTAAGATAGAGGGTACGGTTAACGGTACGGTCAAGAATTCAGACGCTGCCCAGCTAAAGCAGCCTGAAAAAAAAAATGAAAAGCAGCCGATATGCATAAGTTTCAACTGAATATTAATACGAACGACTGCAAACAGCCAAATATTTTATCGTACATTCATAGAAAATTATAAAGAAATATTTAAAATCATAAATTTATAAACAACTTAATTAGTCATAAACATGGCTTATTAAAAAAAAGAATACAAGAAAGAATGAAATTGAAAATTAGTAACTGCGTAAACTGCAGAGACTGCAATTGTATTCTGATTTTTAATCCGACAAATTACGCTACTTTTACTGCAAAACTGAATTTTTGACCGATTTGCAGCAACAACTGGACCATAGATAGATAGTAATCTCTCTCTTTCCCCCTCCAATTACGAAAATTATCTATATTGAACTTCTAATAACTTTTAAACCAATACACATTTTTGAGGTCTGTAAATATAAGATAGGAAAATCTTTTATGTGAAAATTGTATAAAATTTAATTTAATGTTATACAAAAATACCGTTATCTTCATACAACTTTTTTTAGTTTTTTTAACACCTTGTATTTCCTAAACGGTTATTATGGAAATTTATGTACTAAAGAGATATTGAAACAATAACTAGAGTCTGCGAAGAAATTGTATTCGTATCTCCACTCCCCTTTTCGTTGTGGAAGTTCGAAAATAAAAATTAAATTATATAACTACGTAATATTTTTTTAATAAATCTAATAAATTAATAAATCTTACAGAGACACATTTTTTACCTATTTTTTTATGAAATTTATTATATTATAAAAATACTATATGGAAATTTCCTTTGGTTTAGATAGCTTATAGTTCTGCGTTTTTGAGGATGAGAAACCCCGGAGTTTGTTTTTCATATTTTAATTACTTCACATCTCATAGTAAATGGGAATGGTATATGTACGTATATATTTATATACATATGTATATAAATATATTTATATTTATATATATATATTAATATATGGAAAATAACGGGAAGGGACAAAATTTCGTGACTTCATGAAATGACCCCAACGCGGCTAAAGAAGTTTAACTTAAAAAAAATGTTATGTTTTCGTTTCCCCTTACGCACCGCACCCAGCTAACGACCAATTCAACAAAAATTAGTTTTCAATTCTTAAAATCATTCAAATACGCATATAGAAGTTTTTTTTCAAATGTTTTCTTCTCCCTTACGCTAGTGTTCTTGTGTACTGTACACCATTGAATAAGAAAATAACAAAAAAAAATGCAAAAACAAAATATATACAAATTTTACATTTCAAATAAAATAAATGTTCCAGAACACCACATATAGATGTCCCTAGCTATCCCAAATATATGTTTTGTCTTTACTGTATTTTAGTTCGCACTTTTGCCACGGCGATTTATCAAAAAAATCTAGTCACGTGATAGTACCATATAATTTCTATACACAGAGTAAACTTAAGTTATGTAAACATATTCCAAGTAAAAAGTGTAAGGAAAAAATTAATTTCTTTTAACCTTCATCCCACCCTTGTGGAGAAAACTACACAAATACCATTTTTTTTTTCATTTTTTTTCAAAAACCGCAGATTGAAAAATAACGGTATTTCGTGACTTTATTTCTACCACCATTCTAAGAAGAAAAGAACTATTTCCCGGTTAAAATATCATTCTTAGTTTGTATAATTTTAAAAGTTACGTTATCTACCCTCGTGTGTAGAATTCTACACATATGGATATGGACTTTTAGACACTTTCAGTAACATTGAGGCTTTTGGTTGTTTGATCGTAAGTGAATAATTTGAATTCTTATTGAATTCACAATACGCATCAAGCAACCAAACTCACGATCAAGCAACCAAAACCTTAAAAAAAAAATAAAAATTCATATATATAGAAATCTACACACGACGTAAAATTTTCTTATAATAAAAAAAAAGGCAATGAACATAATATAAATGATCTTGAAAATGTGTTCATTGTTCAATTTCGCATGTGACTATATAGCCCTGTTTTTTTTGTAGACAGATATATTGCATTGCAAAATTTTTGCAAAAAAAACTATTCACTGGAAATCGGCAAAAATTTTTTTAAATTTAAATCACAATTGAATTTATCAGGTGGTAATTTTTTTTAAATCACATTGACTTATAGTTTTATAAAGGTAAAAAAAATTTTATTGCAAACAACAAATTGTTGTTGTTTTCAATGTAAAAATTTTCAATGCAATATACCTGGCTACAAAAAAACAGGGCTTATATTGGAAAAATTTATTCCTCATTCTATTTAAATAATTGTTAACATGTCATTGGCACATTTCAATTAACATTTGCGAAATATACATATACTTAAATGTACACAAATATATCCCATTTTTATACTATTGAACTTTTTGCAATATGAAAATACATTAATTCTATTAATAGATGATTTTCCAGGTAGCAAAAAAATCCCGGGTAATTTTATTTTCTAACAATTTTAGTGTATGTACTGTATCAGACTAAATTTAAATATAGTATGCAGAAAAAACATAATTTTTTTACGAAATTTAATAGATTTTCACAATTCCAAAAAAGAACGAAATAATTGAAATTATATATGGAATATTATTTGCATTTTATTATGAAAAATAATATACATACATAACAACATATAGAATACATTATTATGTATTTCAAAAAAAATTGCTTAATGAATTTAATAAATATGTTGTTGACTAGTAGATATTTCTTGACATCCGGTTTCACCTTTCAGATGCTAAAAGACGAAATTGACGTTGACTTCATTCGGGAAAGGATTAAATTAAACGATGAAGTCCGACAGAGACGTAAAACTAAGTAGACACTTTGTTAAACAATAATAACAACAATATATGTATTTACATTTAAAACCTTAAAATATATTTTAAGCAAATACTGGTGGTTGCAATAAAAATTAAAAAAAAAAACTAGTCAGAACGACAATATTTAGGTTTAGTTTCCTTTATCACATTTTAGTTAGAGTAGGTTAGATATAAGTTTTAAATATAAAAAAAAATGCACAATTGTTTTTTTTTGTTTTTTGTAAAAAAAAACATATCTTTTCAATTGAATTCCAGAAAGAAAAAAAAATTTTAAACATAGAATGTAATATAAAAAACATTTTGCTAAAAACAACTAAAATAAATAATTATACTATAACTTAGCTTAGAGTATTCGTAAATTAAGATCATTAAGTCAAATATTAAACATAACTATAAGTTGTTTTTTGTAAATTTTGTTTCGAACATAGAACTATATACGAAAGAATGTTAATGAAATATGAAATAAACAAAATAAATAAAACAAAAAAAAAAAATATATTTTAAGTAGAAATATACTTGGCTGTAATATTTCTGTTGTGTAAAGAGCGCCGTGGCATAAGGCCATCGGTCATAATGCTATCATGGCTTTACGACTTACTTGGTTGGGTCTTAAGGCCTTTTCCGGAGATGGCTTTGACTTTAAGACATGAAAAAAAAGACAAAAATAATAGAATATGCAACAAATGGGTTGGGTAGGTTATCCAGAAAAATAAAATCAACAAAATCCAGAAACCCAAAATCCAGAAATTGCCAGAAATTTTTGTCAGAGCCAGACAAAGATTTCTGGATTTTTCGGAAAAGGGCAAATTAAGTGATAAAATAATTTTCAACTTGATTTCCTCTTTTCTAAAGTTTATCGAATTTTCGCAAAAGGCCAATTTCTTATTATTACATTTACCGAAAAATCATTTTTATAGGTTTCCCTTGTCCAAAAAATTCCGATAAGAAATAACATGCAATTCCGAAAAACTATACTAAATATAATATAATAACTACGTACTTATTTATTACTTATATTTATCAAAAGACGCGGATATTTGAAATTACTACGAAATTCATGAATTAATTACAATATGATGGTGTTAAGATTCAAAATTTGATAGCTTTATGACTCACTTAAATGAGTCTTAAAGTCATCTCCGTGATTTTTCCATTTCCAGATATGGCTTTAAGACTCGTTCGAGTGAGCCATAAAGCCATGATGGTGTTATGACCGATGGCTTTATGGCACGGCACCGTATAAAGTAGTAATATTATAGGTGTATGTATTCATTATTTAAACTGAATTCACTTAATACTAAGTAATACCTTTTAGTATGCACGATTCAGAAATTTTACGCCAATTGTATGCGGTGGCATATTGACCAACTATATTTTTGTTTTTGTGTAAGTTAGATTGCATATTAATAAATTGGTTTGCATATTGATTATAGAAAATAAATATACCAAGCCTTTTTTAGCACATTTCCAACCAAATTGGAAAAAATGTATATATTAGTTTCACTCTGTCTGTCCGTCTGTCAAAAACAGACTTCAAATTAAAAAAAAAATTTAAATTTAATTCTTTGTTGTATAAAAATATCGTTATCTTCATACCTCTTTTTTTTTAGTTTTTTTAACACCCTGTATTTCCTAAACTGCTTATTATGGAAGGCTGAAATTTATGTACCAAAGAGATATCTAAAAAATAACTAGAGTCTGTGCAGAAATTGTATCCGTATCTACCCTGTCCTTCCGGTTGTGGCCCTTCAAAAATCAAAAAAGTACAATTTTAATTTACTGGTAAAATTATAACTGCACAATATTTTAAAAACAAATATTGAGAAAACTTTCGAAAATCATATTTCTTTAAAGTACATTAATTATTAAATTATAATCATTTGCCTCACACTTATAATTAATCAAAATGCTTAATCATGTAAAATTTTGCAAAAAACCAACATTTTGCATTTTTTTAGGAGCTATATAAATGGAATCTTGGATATTATTTCATATCACATTCACATTATGTTAAATTAAAAGCAAAATTACATAAAACTTAAATGATAAGTTTATATATATTTTGCTGGAATAGAAGGAAAAAAAATTAATAAAATCGAACAGGGACACATTTTTTACCTATATTTACCATATCATTTTTTATCTTTCCTATGTATAGTTCATTGAAAATACTACTAAAATATACTATACACGTATAGGAATTCCCATTGTTTTAGAATAGCTCATAGTTCTACATGAAGCGATTTTGAGGAAATGTGCTATTGACATACCCGGGGTTTGTTTACCGTATTTTTTTATTTCCTTTTCGTGTCTAATGTCAATTTATAGCATAGAGAAAGCGTTAAAGTACTAGAACTAGAGTAATGCTGGGGTTACTCTCGCCGTTGATGCGTGTGCCGCATGACGAATGTATATTATAATAAATCTTTATAAAAACAAAATTAATATATTAAATCTACTCGAGCAGACAATTTTGAATATCAATATAAAAATACAACATAGGTTTTTTACAATGACAAAAAGTTGAAATCGATTGAACTTTTCTGCGGCAAGAGCTTCAAGCTTATATACATTTCCATACATTTGAACTTTTTTTTTTATATTTCAAAACTTCTGCGTCACACGCGTCAGCGTCATGAGAGGCGAGAGTAACTGAGGGGTAAGGATTTTTATAATATTAATGCACATTGGAATCAGCGTTGCCAAAGTGGTATATTTTATACCACTTGTGGTATATTTTTTTTGAAAAAGCATAATTTCAAAATTAAATTATGCCGGCATAAAAAGTGGTATAATTCAAAATTCATATAGCATAATTTGGCTTATTTTAATTTTAAAGTTTTGTATTTTCAAGAAATAAGTATTTTCATCATTTTTTTAATTTAAATCTGCAAAAGCAGCCTTCAACACAATAAAAACCTGAAAACTGCAACGTTTGCGACAAACTGCAACTGGAAAACGTCAATTCTCCTAATTTTGTCATGTACATGCAACTAAATATCCCTCAAAACACCCACTTTATTCAATATACGTGTAAACAAAATTTAGCACTACACTTCCAGCGCTAGAATTTTTTTGCTTCATATATTGAAAATATATGAAGCTTTGTGGCGCGCTCTAAATTTCGAAAATTTTTTTTTCGAGATTTTGATTTTTCTGGACGTTTTAGATGTCAGGGAATCAGAATCAGCAAAAAAAAAATCCGTGTCCGCCGTCCGTACGCAAAGTAAAAATACACTTTTTTAAACGCTTAGAAATAGTATAAGCACTCGTGAGATTTGTACAAAAATTGCAACATATATAAAGTAAGGATGGAAATTTATGTGTATGGTATCCTTTTTTGAATCGTTTCCCTGCAACCCCCCCTAGCGGAGCGTTGAAAATGCACAATTTTGTGCACTTCAAAAAAATACCCCTAAATATAGTCGGATCTTTACATTGTTTCACAGATATATGTATAGACGCCATATAAAGAAGATTGTAAAAATGTATAGACGCCATATAAAGAAGATTGGAGCCCTAGGTCCTCGCCCCCCTATTTTATAGTAATATTAAAACAAAAATTTTGAAATTTGAAATGCCTATAAAACCGGTTTGAGCTTATATAAAACATTGTTACTTCTAACATAGATGCAGCAGGTAAGTGCATTTCGATTTCATATAAAAAATTTACCCCCCACCTTCTTTAAGTGGGTGAGGGGGCTTATGTATGAAATAAGCTACATACCTTGAGGGGGAAATTAATTTAAAAAGTGATAAACTATGTTCTTAAATATACTATGTTACACATTGTGCATAAAAATCAGCTTCGTACCTTTAACCCCCTGGATTTTACAGGTGAAAGAATTTTTATGGGACTACTAAAATTGAATTTTTGGTATTTAAAATGACTATAAAATAGGCCGCATTTCAGATAGGATCTTATATCCTGTAGGTTTGGTATAATAGATTGGTATCTTTCGAAACCATTCAAAAAATTTACCCCTTTCCCTTTTATTATGGGTGAGGGGGTAATTTTATGAAAGAGGCTGCAGCACCTCAGCGGGGGACTGGATTGAAAAAATGAGAAATTATTTTCTTAAAAATACTATCTTACAACTTGTGCCAAAAATATATTTCCCTACCTGCAACCCCCTCTAAGCTACATCACTTAGAAATGTTACATTTCAAAATTTATTATATAGTTTATGAAAATTGAATATTTTTCCTTTTCATATGGGTGAGGGGGTATATCTATTAAACTGGCTGCAACACCTCGGCGGGGGACTGGATTGAAAAAATGAGAAATCATTTTCTTAAAAATACACACCTACACCTTGTATACAAAATTGATACACGTACCTTCAACCCTCTTCATTTTACAGGGGCAAAAATTTCGAAATTTATAGAATAAAAACATATGTATATTACATTTCGAGTATTTAGTACAAATATAGTATTACAATTTCGAGTACTTATTTATAAAAACTTGATTGTAATTTTAAATTGTACAGCATTGGGAGTTTTGTAAAAATCATAATTTTTATTTAATTCTTCGTTTTCACTAAATCCTAGGTAGATCAAAAGGGTATAAGAAGCACTCTTCCAAATTGGCAGCTTTTTTTGAAATTATGTCGAAAATAAATACTAAATAAACAAATTATGTAGCTAGAGTTTTAGAGCTAAATTTGTATAATTAGATTTTAATTATACTAACTAATTATATAGATTTTCAAGTTCATATAATATATATGAAATAAATTGAAAAATTCTAGCTCCTATTACCTATTTTATACTATAACTAAACTATACTAAATACGAAATTGTTTCCTGAGTGAAAGATATGAGGAATACGAGCTAGAGACTCAATATAAAGAAAAAATACCAATTTTCACCTTAAATTTTGTTATTTATATCTATAATTATAATATTTGTTGATGTATGATTTTATTATGCCACTTGGCATAATTTTGGACTCTGAGTGGCATAATTTAAAATTTAGTATTGGCAACGCTGATTGGAATTAGTGTTAGCATTTTTGTGTTACCAAATTTTAAATTTCTATTGACTATTTGAACATAAAAATTTTTGAATGAGTATCGTCATAGACAAAGAGTACATATTTATTGTTGTGTTGTTTATGTTATATAAATATTTTTTTATATTATTTTTTTGTCTTTTTCTAAAAAAAAACCGTTATGTTAACGCTTTTGTCCGTCTGTCCGTCCAATGTAAACAAAAAAATTCAGTTATTTCACATAGTTAGTGTGCACCTAAGTTTATGATAGACCATCCACCGATGGAAAGCTTGATTTATTGAGAACCAGATGTAATTGTTAGAATTTCAAAATTCGCTCGGTAGGTTGCGCTATCGTATTTTCCCAAAACATTTTTTTCCGAATAAAAATGTAATTGTAGCGAATGTGCACCAAAAGTTTTTACCGCTAGAGGCGCTGAATACTAAAATATAATGTTAATTTTTAAAATGTGATTTCCAATATGCAAAAATTCCAAATAATAGGATTAACGTCGCATCCTGAAAGGTAGTAAGTAGTAGTATAAAATCGTAGTAGTATAAAACCAAAGTTGCTATAATTTTAATTTCTGCCACTAGAGGGGGTGTAACATATTATAATAATGTGTTATTATTATAACACATTAAAAATGCTATTTACCTTGCTGAATCTTTACCAAAAATGAAGGGGAAGCAAGCGCAGCAAAGCTAATATAAATTAAAATAAAACAGTCATTCTCATAATCTAATTTTTTGCCGCTAGAGCGCAGTAAAATACAAGTAAAGAGTTGTAATTTAATATGGTAAATATGTACCAAAAATGAAGTATGACTACTCGTTAGAAAGGTAGAATACGATTCCGGTAACCGTATTTCAAATTTGTACCGCTAGAGACACTAAATACTAAAATATGTAAAATGTTTATTTTCGAAATGTGTGTTCCAATCATCAATAGCGCCAAAAAATAAGTTTACTGTCGCATCTGGAAAGTAGTAATAAGTAGTGTAGTATTATAAAAACAAATTACCAATTTTTAAACCAAAACCTTTTCTAAATTGTAAATAAAATGAGAACACTGCAAATTATCAAATCGAATACATTATAAGCAAACAATGCAAATTATCAAATCGAATACATTGTGCTAATAGCAATTCTGAAATAATTGTAAAGGAAAATAATATTTGTTCCGTAGGAAAATATAATGAACGTAAATGTATTTGTGTAATATTTCCATTCAAATAAGGTATAGTCGTATTAGTGGAATTCCCTTTACATTAAAAAAATTATATTCAAGATTCTGTACCGTGTAAAGGAGGATGAAAACTTAAAAAATATAATTTCTATATAAACCTTTTGCTTGATTGTTTTCGAAAAAATATCGTTTTGTGCATTGTTGATCTGTCCGATGTAAACAATAAAAGACATAGTGTAGACAGAAGTTTATGATAGACCCACCGACAGAAAGCTTGATTTATTGAGAAACAGATTTAGCCAAAATATATTTTTGCGAATATCAGTATTTCAAATTTCTACCGCACGAGGCGCTGAATATTAAAATATGTATATAAAATGTGATTTCAATAGCCAATAAGCCCCAAAAATTAGGTTTAATGCCGCATCTGAAAGATAGTAAGTAGTTGTATAAAATCACACAGTTGTTATAATTTTAATTTCTGCCACTAGAAGGCGTAACATATAATTATAATGTTTTTTAAAATGTTATTTAACTTCGTGAATCTTTACCAAAAATGAAGGGAAAGCAAGCGCAGAAAAGCTAATCTAAAATAAAACAAATCATACATAGATTGAAAGCCACATTAGTAAATTTTTTATTTTTATTATTGACATTTTAATATTTAAATATTTTTATCAATGATAGTTTTTGACATTCGAAATTGATACCGAAATACTAATATTGGTGCTGCCGAAGTACGAGAAAAGTAGCGTAGCGAAATTTTTTTAACATACCGACTTTTGATATTTGCGTTTTGCTAATCTCAACGAAGCGAAGTAGAAACCCTAAACCAACATCCCGCCACTGATTTTTTGACGCTAGAGGAAATTAAAATACAAGTTTTACATTAAAATACAAGTAAAAACTTGTGATTTAATATAGTAAATGTGCACCAAAGTACGAAAAAGGGAATTAAAAGCAGAATACGATGTTAGTAGCCGTATTTCAAATTTCTATCGTTAGCGCCTCTAGATAGAATACTAAAAAATATAAAATGTGAATTTTTAAAATGTGATTTCCAATAGTCTCTGAAAAGAAGTAAGTATTAGCAATCACAGTTGTTATAATTTTAATTATATATATATATATATATATATATATGTAGCTCTGCGGTTTAATAGGATTTAATAGTTAGATTAAAAAAAAAGTATTAGACTGTGAGTCCTTCTTTGCATAAAAAAGTGTATGGAATTTTTTTAGTTCCACCATTTTTAACTTTTACTTTTTACATCGTAAAGCACCTTTATTGTGCTCGCACTGAGGTTCTATTGGTTGCATTATTGGAGAATATCTACAAAATTAATTAATATTATCAAAAAGAAACGAATATATTGCTCTTTGCACAGTTTGGACGTGTTTTTATTTAACTCCGCAAAATTTATTTATTTAAATTAATTGTTATTATAAATTAACAAAAGATAAAAGGATAATAGAAAGTGAAAATTGTGATCATATTATATTAGATACAAATTGGATCCATATCTGTATAAAAGATATGTAAGTAGAATATTGGTAGAGTTAAAATTTTATTAAATTAAAAGATAAAAGAAAAAATTTGCAATAAATGTTTGACAAAAGTCCAAAGTCCAATATTGAATCATCTTTGTTTATATAAATTATTGGACTAGAATACATTTACGTCAAACTCATTAAAATATAAGTAACTATAAAATTACAAAAGCTCATGTTCACTATATTATCACTATATTATCTAATTCTTAATTGTGGTACATTATTAACTTTATAAGCGCCATCTATTAATCATTAGTGAAAACTTATCTAAAGGAATTCAAAACAACATATTTCTTAGCAGAGTCAATAATCTTTACAAGTAATTTACAATCAAATAGAAACTAAATAATTTACACAATTAATAAAATTAATAAATCAAATTACATAATTACTGGCGAAATAGTTTAATCTTCTTTCAATATACGAAAATTAAATTTCTACTATATCGTATAAGAATAATAAAAGTAATAATATGACTCGATGTGGTTTAATAAATTGCACTGTGAGAGATAACTCGAGTGACTGGATTGAATGTAATGGCATTTGTGGTAAATTATTTCATCCAGTATGCGCAGGTCTTAATCGAAATATTACAATGACGCCAAAAATTCTTCATGATTGTTTAAACGTTTTCTGTTATTATTGCTCAGATTGTAAATGTATTTCATTGTCTCATATTATGAAGGCAATTCAGTGCAATAATACATGTTTGAAATCGATGGGTGATTCCGTGGAGTCTATAAAAAAAGATAATGCTTTGTGTAACATGAAAAATTTAGAAGTAATGTCACAATTTTCTGACGAAATTAATGCGTTAATTAATAAAAAAATTACTAATGCATTTTCTGATACAAATATATTAAAGAAAGATATTTCAAAGTTATGTAATTTGATTAATAATAATAACTATTCCATTGATAATATATTAACCAGTTTGCAAGATCTAAAAGGTGATATTCTTAAATTAAGTATGACAAAACTGGTTCAACCGTTGATTAATAATGACTTTTCGGAAATTGAATTAATTCCACAATTTCTTGCAAAATTGGATGATAAATTAATTGACTTATTAAATAATAATAAATCCAGCTTAGTAAATATAATGTCTAACTTTTCTGAACTTCAAGAGAAAACTGTAAACTTGGAACTTCACTTAGTAACTTTAATTGACGAATTATCTGTAATCAGAGTTAATACAAATGATTTGGTTGAAGAATCAAAATTAACTGCTAGTAAAATAGATAATATATCGTGTGACAAATATATTGAATACAATACGTCATTACATAATGAGTTATTCCTAGTTGATTCAGAGCCTATTTGTCCGTCTCAAACTTGTGCCGTAAAATCTGACAAGGCAATAATTGCTACTAATTATGAAACCTCTATGAGCAAATATGTATCATTTAATTTATTAACTGATGATGGAGTTGATAATATTATTTCAAACAATGAATCAACTGAAAAAATAAATTCAAAATATTTAAATAAAAAAGTATCAAAAAATAAAAAAAAAAATCTGTGATAATAGAGAATAATAAGAATCGAAATAATATGTCTAAAAATATTAATTTGAAAACTAAAATGGCTGTATCTGAAGTACAAAATTTGGTTGTACCTGATATACAAACCTCGAATGTACAAAACTTGAATGGACATGAGTTACAAACTTTACCATCAAACTGTGATATCATACATGTACCTGATTTACAAAATGTGATGTCCACATCTATGTCTAATAATACATATGTACCTGATTTACATTTAGTGCCGTCAAGTAATGTGTCTAATTTACAATATTCATTGTCTAATTTTACTTCAGTGTTACCTAGCAATAAGCCAATTCAGTCTACTTTATCAGATAATAATTGTAATTTATTTAATGGTGTCCAGAGCTTTAAATGTTTATTTTTATCAAAACTTCATCCGTCATTTACAGCTGAGCATTTGAAAAATTATATTTATCATAAATTAGACTGTAAAAATATAAAAATAGAAAAGATGCTAAACTGTAGAAATCGTGATAAATATGCATCATTCAAGTTATTTGTTCCTGTTGACGTGTTTAACATTCTGAATTGTGAAACATTCTGGTTCCAAGGAATGACAGTACATGAGTTCAATCAACGTAAAAAATCAAATTTTTACAAACTTCGAAGAACTCGCAAACCTCACAAATAAACCATATAGCCTTATACTATCAGAATGTCAGAGGTTTAAGGACTAAAACTAATAAATTTTATTATAATTCTTCAAATACAAAATATGATGTCGTATCACTCACGGAAACTAATTTAATTGCATCAATAACTGATTCTGAATTATTTAATTCGTCATTCCAGGTGTTTCGAAGAGATCGACACAGTAATTCAGATATTCAAACTGTTGGTGGTGGCGTGTTAATTGCAGTAAAAAAATCTATTGATTGTAAACTGATTGATATCCCAGACAGTATGAATCTGGAAATATTGTGTGTAAATGTAAACATTTGTGGATCATCTATCTATATAGTTAATGTTTATTTACCACCTCACTCTTCATTGCAATTGTATGAATTATTTTTTAAATGCATGAATTATATTTCCAATCTTCTTAATCCTAATGACGAAATTATATGTGTTGGTGATTTTAATTGTCCAAATATCAAATGGATTATATCGCAAGAGGACGAATCGTTAGTTCCAATCTCATCTTGTAATCAAGATATCACAATTGCTGACCACTTTTCTGCATTGAATTTGGAACAACATAATAATATATTAAATCATCAGGGTAAAATGCTTGATCTGGTATTTTCCTTAAGTGTATGTGATATAGCTGTGGTAAATTCAGATTCTCCACTGGTGCCTCAAGAAAATTATCATCCAGCCTTAGAAGTTGTTTTAAATATTGATAAATGTGTAAATTATGTTCAGGATAATAATTATAAATTTAATTTTAAAAATTCGGATTTTGATAAGTTGAATGATGATTTATTACCTATTAACTGGTCTATTATTTTTAATAATTTAAATTTTAATGATTGTATTTTAAAATTTTACGATATTATTTTCAAGTTATTTTTGGAACATATACCAATACAATACATGCATGTATCTGAACAATCACCGCCATGGTATAACAAGGAGTTAAGATCTATGCGTAATTTAAGAAATAAAAAATGGAAAAAATATTGTCGGTCAAATAGTTCTACTGACTATAATGAATATATCTTTATAAGGAATGAATTTAATGTAAAGTCACAGAGAGCCTTTGTAGATCATCTTTCAGTAATCCAAAGTGATTTAAAATTAAATCCTAGAAATTTTTGGCAGTCTGTGAATCGTAAACGTAACACAATGGGTTATCCAAGTTCCTTAAGTCTAAATAGTATGTCTAGTAGTGATCCTGTTATTATTGGTAATTTGTTTGTAGATTTTTTTAAAAATTCTTTTAGTACGTCAAATTCTGGTACTCCTGTTAACGTTACTGATAATATTAAAGAGTTTACATATTTAAATAATATTGATCTTCATATTTCTAAAGAATGTGTACTAGAAACTATTATGGAACTTGAAGAAACTACATATTCTGGTCCTGATGGAGTACCAGCAATAATTGTTAAAAAATGTGGTCATAGTTTAAGTGAACCGTTACAATATTTATTTAATCGTTCCATTACTTGTCAGCACTTTCCTGTAGCTTGGAAAGTATCATACATAATTCCGGTTCATAAGAAAGGTCCTAAGAATTTGGTTTCTAACTATCGTCCTGTTGCTAAACTGTCTTGTATACCTAAATTGTTTGAGTCAATTGTAAGTAAAAGTTTATATTTTCATACAAAATCTTTCATTTTAAAAAACCAACATGGTTTTTGTAAAGGTCGTTCCTCAACTACTAACTTAGTTGAATATGTATCTTTCTGTATGGAAAGCTTTAAAGAACGTACACAAGTGGACTGTGTCTTTACTGATTTTTCAAAAGCTTTTGATAAGCTTAATCACAATATCTTATTATTAAAATTAAAGAAATTAGGGTTCAATGACAATTTCATTTTATGGATTCAATCGTATTTATCAAATAGAGAATATAAAGTATTATTTAATAATGTAATATCTAAAAGTTTTATTGTTAATAGTGGTGTTCCGCAAGGCAGTCATTTGGGTCCTTTGTTTTTCATTCTTTTCATTAATGACTTGCCTTCTGTATTAAAATTTTCTGAATGTTTAATGTATGCTGATGATGTTAAAATATTTAAAATTATTAAAACTCATTTAGATGAACAGCTATTACAATCTGATCTAGATGCGTTCATGATTTGGTGCAAAAATAATTGCTTATATTTAAATGTTGATAAATGTAGTACTGTGTCCTTTACTCGCAAAGTCAATCCGTTTATTGGTAATTATGAATTAAATAGTGTTTCATTGAAAAAAGTTGACTTGATATTGGACTTGGGTATTTTACTTGATACTAAACTTACATTTATTAATCATATCCATCACATATCCAAAAAAGCTAATTCTATGTTAGGCTTTATTAAACGTTATTCTCGTGAATTTTCTGATCCATATGTTTTAAAATCTCTATTTATTAGTTTAGTTCGTCCAATTTTAGAATATGCATGTCAGGTATGGTCACCTTTTTATGACGTTCATGTCAATAGAATTGAGTTGGTACAAAAACGGTTTATTCGTTTTGCTTTGCGGGAATTAAATTGGCTTAATCCACTCATTTTGCCGTCTTATGTGGAACGTTTGCGATTGATTGACTTGCTAACATTAGGTAAACGGAGAGAGTACTTGTGTTTTACATTTATTCATAATATAATAGATGGAAAAATTGATTCTGCAAGACTCCTGTCTAGCATTAATTTTAGAATTCCGTCGCATACATTTAGGAATTTTTCTCCGTTGTTTGTCCCTCCTTGTACCACAAACTATGGCGCTTTTTGTCCAATGTCATCCATGTGTAAATTATATAATATAAAGTATAAACATATGACAAATTTAAATATTAAATGCAAAAATTTTATATACAATTTTTTGTATAATTAAATAATAATAATTAAGTAATTAAGGAATTTCAAAATGTAACTAGTAATTAGTGGATCAAATAAATAAAAAAGAAACCTTGCACGTCATTTTTATAAAATTTAAAGATTGTCATAAAAATTTGTTGAAAAATCTATATAGGAATAACAATAGCCCTGTTTTTTTGTAGATTTTTTGTAGAAAACAACAACACTTTGACGGCAAAAAATGAGAATTACAGTAGTTAAAATGAATTGTAATGGATAAATAGTTAATAATATGACATGTCAATATTTCGTTTCATTTGATTTATTTCAAATACATTGGACAAAAAAGGCATAGCCTATGTTTTTTTTTACATTAAAGAGCCAAACAGAATATGTGGTTGTCGCTGTCGCCTGTCGTCGTGTAATGTCAAAAGAAAAATCAAAAGTACGTATATCGCATTATTGAACCACAATGAGGTCGTCTGTCGTTGTCGTTGTCGCTGTATTTCGATTGATATTTGATATTTTCGCTCGTCGCTAAGTTTTGACATTTTTTGAATTTATTTAAAAATTATTTTCCAGAGCACACTATAATGAAAATATAATTTTCACAAATTAAATTATGATAATTGACGATCTATTGTGTTTAGTTAAGGGGCGACAACGACAGCGAAATCATCGCTGGCTAAAAACACGACGACAGGCGACAGCGACAACCACATATTCTGTTTGGCTCCTTTGTTCAGTGAATCGTTTTTTTGCAAAAATTTTGCAATACTATATACTAATACAATATACCCGTCTACAAAAAAACAGGGCTTTTGTTTATTGTATTGTTTTAATCCATAACGGAATTAAAAATTATATTTTATCTTCTGGAAAATGTTATAAAATAAATATATTTAATATTTAACGCGTTTTATAACCACACAAAAAAACAATACAATAAACAATTAGTTATATTACAATTAGTTTAAAATAAATATACAGGGTGATCCAACTTCAGTTTCCCAAATTTTTCAAAAAAGCACACAAATTTAAGGAAATTTTATGATTTTTATTCATTAATAGAATATTTAATGAATTTCATTAATTATGAAAAATAATATCAATTATGTGATCGCCTCTGGACCTACTGCAGCAGCCGATCCTTTCGAGGTAATTTTCGATTACTTTTTCGTACATTTCGGGCGATATCTCGGCTATAACTTGGCGGATGTCGGTTTTTAGCTGCTCCAACTTTCGTGTTTGTTGACGTAGACACGACTTCTATAATAATCTTACCAAAAAAATCTAACGGTGTTAGATCGCATGATCTTGGCGGCCAGTTGACGTCACCAAAACGTGAAATAATGCGACCTGAGAACACTTTTCATGTAAAACATCCATGTTTCACCCGATGAGTGACAAGCGCCGTCTTGTTGGAACTACATATCTTCCACATCAATAACTTCCATTTTACGCCAAACTGAGCTATAGAAAAAGCCCTGCGAACGCCGACGAATCAACAAATCCAACCCTGCGAACGCCGACGAATCAACAAATCCGGGTCTTCGGTCACACTTTCACTTACAGCAGCAATATTCTAGACTGAACGAACACCACGATGGTGCACATGCCTTACTCTATCAACAATGGTTCCAGTCTCTTCAAATTTCTTCACTACGTTGCGAATTGTTCGCTCAGTAGGACGATTAAATTGACCATACCCGTAAATTTCTATAAACAGTTCGTACAGAATTTTAATTTTTCCATCAAAAATACTGACATAAACTTTAACAATGATATGCGTAAACTTTACGTGATTTTCCGTAAAGCTTCAAGAAAAAGAATAGAACGGACATTTTTAACAAAAAATCCGTAAGTTTTAAGAGGCCTTTGCCCAAAAAGTAAAATTATATCTGGTATACTTCGTTTTGTTATATATACTAAACATGGTGTGTATAACAATTTACAAAGCGCACACACACAATTTTAGTTATTGCATATAAAATATAATATTTGGTATAACACTTTTCTCAAATTGTGTATTTAAAATTTCTCACTTTTTTTCAAATAAGCGTGTGCCTTTTTTGTGAGAATGAGGAGAATTATGTACAATAAAAAAATAATTTTGAATTTTAGAAAATTTTGTATTTTTTTGTAAAAAAATGTGAAGTTTGAATTTTAGCGAATTTTTATTTATTATAAGAAAAATGTATGGATTTGATTTTTGTATGAATTTTATGTTTGCTACATAATATATACATATGAATAATTTATTTTATTTATATACTCTTTTAATAATAATTTTGGACGTCCTAGAAAGGACGTTTTTTCTTTATAATACATTATAACATTATTATATAAATATTATATTTTATTATATAAATATAATTATACATTATTATATAAATATTATATTTGGTCCTATTTTTGTATAAATATAATATGTAGCTGCGAAAAATTTAATTAAAAAAGATAAATGAAATAAATTGACACATTTTGTTTTTATTATATTAAAATTATTTTTATTTTTGTTATTACATGTATAAGTACATTTCATTTTTAATTACAATTGTAAACTTAAATTTAATCTCTTATTTGCATATATCTATTATGTCTAGGATCAACAATTTCTGGTACGGTAGTAACTTTTCGAAATAAAATTCTTTTAGATGATGTATCATATTATTTTTCCAAAATTCCTCATCGCGTTGAATATATAAAAATGTAATGTCAATATTTTCCCCTGTCCAAATAGTGAATATACAAGTTTCACATTTTGTTACATTTAACTGGCCTTGAACTTGAAAATAATATGGATGAACTTTATTTATTTCAAGAATACCTGTGTTTTTATTTCTTTTTAAATACTTTATGGTGCCATCATCAACACACTCATCTACAGTTCTACCATAAGCGGAAATGGGACACTACTTCTACAATTGTTTTTCCATTTATTATTCCATCTGGAGAAGCTGCCAAAAAATTATTTTCAGTGTCTATGAACAATCCGCATTCTTCAATATTTTTATTTAGTTTTTCAGATAATTCCTTTATAGCTAGTGGCTCATATTTATTTCCGTGGAATATTGATTTCTTATTTGTTAGATCTGCAGAATATAAAATTGACTTTACAATATTTTTCCACGGGGCACGCTTTCTTCGCCATATTTTTCCGAAATTAGAAGCTGTTAAATATTTTTTTCTAATTGATCGCCAGTTACTGTTATCTTTTTGTCCTCTTGTTTTTTGCTCTATTGCCCTAAAATTTTCTGCATTTACTTTTAATATATTTAACAATATGTCTTTTTCTTTACAAAATGCTTCTAAACTCATGTCAGGTTTCTCACAAGATTCACCATACAGATGATTTTGGTCTCTGTCTTTAGCTTTTTTCCATTTCGGTGTCCGCCGCTTATTACATACTCTAGATTTTATTCGTTTCTTTTCAATTTTATCAATGTTACAATTATTAGTTTGGCAATAAGAATTTAAACTTTTGAAAGTGCTATAAACTTTTTTTGTATTCCATTGTATAACCACAATATGAACTCGATACGTATGATTGCTTGATTGTGTAATTTATTCTCTTACCACCTATGTATTTTGCTATTACCGAATGGAACTGTTCAACTACATTTGAAGTTACGTCATAAATCAGGCTTGAAAATGTTTTATAGAAAATTATAAAATTTATAGTATTAATCGCATATACAATTTTAATATTTTTATTTCTTTACAATTATTTGCTATTTGCGGTCATACCTCGTTTTTTCTTCTAACATCACAACTCTTCTCTCTAATTGTTTTAACCCTTTAGTTGTATTTAAAGTCAATATTTTAATTATTTTCAAAAAAATTTACCTTTAAAAAGGTTATTAATATTCTTGAAATCAAATTTAAATAGAAGTGTTTATATTTTTTCAAATTCATTCTAAGAAAAAACTAGGTATGACCACAAATAGCAAATAATTGTAAAGATATAAAAATATTAAAATTGTATATGCGATTAATACTATAAATTTTATAATTTTCTATAAAACATTTTCAATATTTATTTTTTGTTACCTCTAAAACAAATCATTCATAATTTGATTATCTTTTTTTCCCAAAAATAGGGAAAGATAAATAATTCTTAAATTTTCAAATTGAAATAAAAATATGCATTAAATTTATCTATAAGAAAATACCAAAAAGTATACTTTTTATATTTTTCTTATTTTTAGGAAAAAAAAATCATAGTTCAATTTATACTGAACTGATGCATTTGATTATTATAATAAATATTATTATTTATTAAAAATTGTTATTTATTATAATTTAAATAACATTCCTGTTTAAATATGCTATTGAGTTTTCTTATTTATCCTTTTTTTAAACTTACTCGACAGACTTTTAGCACATTCAACAAAAAAACTATTAAACCCCTAAAAAATTATAAATATTCTGAATATAGAAAACGAAAAAATTCTAAAATATTGAAATTTAAAATTTAAATGAAAATATTTGCATATAACTAAAACCTGTTTAAGAAA
This sequence comes from Empis stercorea, assembly GCA_949752835.1. Classification (NCBI taxonomy): domain Eukaryota; kingdom Metazoa; phylum Arthropoda; class Insecta; order Diptera; family Empididae; genus Empis; species Empis stercorea. Next base: position 32,816,631 of record OX457088.1, read on the forward strand.
ATGCAAAAAAAAGTATGTATACCCAAAATAAGAAAGAATATAGAGAAAGAACAACGAGATAGTTATTGTTACAAAAAATAATAGCGAATATAACAATTTACAACCGACGATCCTATTAGGAATTAGTGGAACTATTTTCTGTATAACAATTTCAAATTAGTATTTTTTTAGAAAATTTTGGAAAAAGTTACTTCTTTAATTTGGCTCCTACAAACTTATTTTCTATTATTTTTGAAAATTTTAATTAAGAAAATGTTGGGAAAAGAGTAAATTTAAAAAATGACTTCATTTTATGAATTTATTTTCTTTAGTTTAGTTTTTATTCCATATCAAAGTTTGAAAATATAATTGATGCTAAATCAAAATTAGAGCCAAAAATCAAAATTCCGGCTGCCTACTGTAGATTAATTTTATAAAGACTACTTGTCTTCAAAATTTCACCCAAATTGGATGCAAATTGTGGAAAAAATCTTGGTCGCAACGTTGTTTTTGTATGGAAATGAAAAAACATTTAAAATTTCCAGACAACCTAGGTCAAAAAGTTAAAAAAAATTCTACATAGTGTAGAAGGTAGGTCTATTCCGATAAGATCAAAATCCGATAATTACAGCTCAAGTTATCTGCTCCAGCGTAAAACCTTATCTTACTTTTTGGGCAAAGGCCTCTTAAGGACTTGTTAAAATCACTTTACGGGGCTTACCGTATATATTTAACAATCATCGTTAAATTTTAAAGAATGTCCGTAAAATTCGGTTTAAGGATTTAACCGTAAACTTAAACAAAAGTTTGTTAACCTAAACAACTTTTGCTGTAAATTTATTTTTACGGAATTTACTGTAGAATTAACAAACTTTCTTACAATTAAGGAATGTTTTCGTAAAATTATCTTTACGGGGATTTTCTGTAAAATCAATGTAAAATTGTTAATGGGAAGAGATCTCCGTAAATTTTTATATTTGTTAGCTTTACGGATTTTATTGTAAAATTTCCTTTAACGGAGTTTACTGTAGAGTGTACTGTAAATATCCATCAATATTTCCTGATTTATTACTTAATAGTGTTATTGGAACTGTAAAATAATTTAAAAATTTACAAAAAAAATTATTTAACATTTTTAATTTAATTATTTATTCATTATTTTGATACAAATTATTAATATTTTTTTTGCATGGATCCTTGGAAAATAATAAATGTACTTTCATTTCTCCATATATTTATTTAATCTTAGCATTTAATTCATTTGCTTCTTTTATGAATATAACCATACTATTTTCGGAATCCTCTATTTTGGGTACACCAGCGATTTTGAACACATGCGTTGGCTTAATGATAACATGTGCTTAATGTTACAGCCAGGGGTGTGGAGTCGTAAAAAAAGTTCCAACTCCGACTCCGACTCCAACCGCCGAAATTTTCAGAGTACGACTCCGACTCCAAAGCTAAACGAATATGGACATATTTATAAACATGGTGACAATTAATAATTAATAGAAATGAATCAATATAATATTTTATTTATTTTTATTAATTCTTTTAACAATAAACAATACTACTATAATAAGCAAAACTTTATAAAATAACAAAATTAAAAAAAAATTAATCTGCATTTTTCCTTAGAAATAAAATAGCTTCAATAATATCCTGCTTCATTGATGCTCTCAATTCGGATCTGATGATTCTGAGTGCAGAAAATAAACGTTCTACGGAGACTTTTGTCGGCGGCAATGCCGTGGTGGTCAGACCAGCCTCTTGAATAATCTCAGAGTATCTTTGAATTGCATCGTTTACTGTTAAATTTGAAGAACGGTGAAATTTCTCGACCTCTTTAATGCTTGGTAAAAGTCTATTTTAAATTTAGCAAAGACTGTTGGAGTTTCTCCGCTACTTTCTAAATCTAAGCAACGACGCTTGGACTGCTCTTGCTCGTCCAAATATTTTTCAAAGTCATCTTCTACAATACGTTGTTCATCTTGCAAACGCATACCTTTTATTCGAATGGCTAATTCATATAAAGCATTTTTAGCTCTAATTTGACGTTCTTCGGTAAGTAACACTTGGACCCTAGGATCAATGTAGATACCCGATAGTAAGATGTCATTGTCTAGGAGGGTACTTTCTCTGCATATCATTGAATTTTTAATTCCATCAGCTATTTTACAATTAGATTTAGAAAAGAAAATAAGATTACACCATTCTTTATAAAACATACCAGCAGTTAAATTTGCTGCTTGTAGTTTTTTTGTGGCGATATAAGGTTCTCGAAGAAGACATTCAAGTTTTTTTACTTCTTCCCATTGCGTATCAGTCTATGTTACGGCTGGGTTAGCCATGTCAGTAAGAAAAGATTGTAATTCAATCATACGCCCAATCATCAAATAAGTACTGCCCCAGCGTGTAGCTTGATCTAAAATTGCTCCTTTTCCAGCACGCCGCTTCAATATGGCATCAAGTTTTGGTGCTCTGCAAGAAACCACAACACTCCGTATATTTGCAATTAATCGACTAGCATGATATTCTCCCAAGCCATCACGAATTGCGAGTTGCAGTGTATACACAGCGCAGCGCATGTGGTGGATCTGAGAAATATCTAAAGCATCATCCACAAATCCATCTAAATTACCATTAATTTCCTCTTCTGAATCTTCATTTTCATCCAAATTAAATGCTGCTACATCTTCGTTAAGCTTCTTTACAGTACTCAGCATATTGGTGGCATTATCCTTATTAATACGAAATTCTGTAAGAACATTCATAACTAGTTCTTGCAAAAAGCTGCTTGTATGATGCGGTTCAGGATCGCGTACCGCCAAAGTTCGTGTGACAACTTTTTTTATCATCAATGAACAGGACGTTAATTGCAAAATAATTAACTCTGTGACGGGTACATCCGTTCATCTTCAAAAAAACAAACCGTCCACCTAAAATATCCGTGACCATATCCTTCTGATTTTTTGCCTCTTGTAGTACCAAATTTCTAATATTACTTCTTTCCAAAGAAATGACAAATTTGCGAGCTATTTCGCCATTTAAAGAGACAAAATCCGGAGAAGAGAAAAATGCTAACGGTAAAGAATTCGAAACCACCATTTCGATAATGCAGCACTCGAATTTTTCTGCAGTCATAGCCACATTTCTTTGAATTCTTTAAAAAATATTACGCGATAATTTAAAAAACAATGTTTTGCCAAATATTTGAAAAATTCTTTGAATTTTAAATATTTTGTATATGCACGTGCAATACCGAGAAAATTTTGCTATTGGAGTCGGAGTAGCGATTTTGTTTAGCGACTACGATCCCGACTCCGACTCCGACTCCACAGCCCTGGTAACAGGTATGCATTTTTGCAATCTGAACAAGATACAAAATAATGAATTGATGAAGAAATTGAAATAAATGATATAAATTAATATATAAAAACAGTAAATAAAGATCTACAATCCAAAATTGTTGTTCAACAATCCATACTAAACCATTTAACATTTCTAAAATGTTTAATAAAATTTAAATTTAATTTTTGAATTGTATAATCTTAATTAATTGTTAAACATAATAATAATATGTAATATGTCATATAAATAATTAAATAATCTTTACCTTTATTAAATGAAGCTTCTCTTGACTAATATTCTTTCAGCTATGAATAGTAGTTTGATTTTAGTACAATTTCGCTTATTTGAATTATATTATTCTCAAACTTTTCCCACTGAGCAAAAAAAATGTTTCCAGTTTTTGGAAATACATACTTGAAACCATAATCAAGCTCTACAAAAAGAATAATGAATTATTATTAACAAAATGCGTGCCTCTGGTAACTTAAAACTAGGCCTGTCGGTTAAGATATTATTAACATTGTCATCATTACTATATTTTTTAAAATCCTGACGGCGGTAGCTTATGGTACACTTCCAATAATCCATAATTTAATCGAATGGTTGCAAATGATTTTTTAACCAACATTTATTTTTTTCAGCATCTGGCTATAAAATAAACAACAAATTAATAAATGTAATCAATAAGACAGTGAGCAAAATCAAACTTTTGAAAAAATATACCAATTTGATCTTCACGAACACGGCTGCAATATTCAATGTCACTATTACTATACTATTAATGATTTTGGGTATTTTTACTCCGATCACCATTATATAGTTTGCAAAATAATCTTCCTCGTGGTTTCTTTCCTGTAAAATATTTTGCTTGTTGAAAAAGCTAGTTAAAAAAAATATTATTATGTATATTATTATTATATAATGGGCCAAAATATTAAATTATTGCCGCAGATATTTTTGCAATATCCAATAGTTTTAAAAGGATATGTATAACATTGATCAAACTTACCCAAGATTTTCAAAAGTAAAAGTCAGTTCATAGTTGTGCAAAATCCTATATTTTTAATCAAGTATTTAACCCTTTAAGTCCCGAATTATTATATAGTGCCAGAAAAAAATATTAGATTGGTTTTTCTTAACACTAAGATAGCAAAGAAGTCATAAATGAGATGCAGAAGGATATTTTATTATCCTGTGGCCATTTAAAGAGTGGTATCCATATGGCTACCACCAGCATTTTTTTCGTTATAAATTTACAAATTTGATTCATATAATTAAAATAGTTGCATTATTTAAAAAAACACATATTATCAGATGCAAAACATATTTTTAATTATTAATTTTTAATTGTATTTACCTGTCGTACCTAAACAAATTACTGTTTTTTTTTTAACTTTTTTTTTAACACAAAATTTTATTTTACAACTAAAATGCAACGACGAAATTTTTTCTTAACTAAAACCTCATTTAAAATTCTCAGAATAATACAGACAAAAAAAGTAGAACACAATACATACAAAAAAATGCATGTACATTGATTTACACGTTAAATAATTATGCGTGCCATATGGGTACAATGGGGAAGAAAGGGTTAATATCCATATCATCGGTAAGTTATAACTGATGATATGCATATTGCACAATATTAATAAAATTTTAAATTTTATGTCGCACTTTACGCTTAAGTTTTTATGTTCATATTAATTGTGCAATATCCATATCCATATGTAAGAATATCTAAAATATATGTAAGAATATATGTAAGAATATCTAAAAATTATCTTATTTTTGATTAAACATTTTTGCAATTTATAGTATTTGAGTCAGTTCTTTTTAAAAAAAAGACAAAAAAAAAGAAAATAAGGGAAAGCTCCTTTGTGAGGTACGGATTTTTTCTTAAAAATTCATTAAAAAACATTAACAGATATTTTCCCTAAAAGATAACAATATTTTAGTTAGAAATAACAATTTACTTGTAGCTGAACACATTACTTTTACGGGCTAAGATTCATCAACTTTAGCCGTAGTCCGTTAAAAAAATTGTTAGATATTTTATGAAAACATCCGCGTATTACATTAAAAAACATCACTTGGAATGGTAAATCCGTAAAATTTACTAATTTTTTTTCACTGATTTTTCAAGGCATAAAATTAAAATTCGTTAGCGTAATACGGAGGGTTTTTTTTTGAGTGCACATACCTTAATGTTTTGGCCTTTTCGCTGGTCCAATGTTTAATATTTTTTTGTTTTGTTCTGGTAGTTCCATCAACCGATGTAGCAAAAATATCCATATTTTCCTTTTTAATTTTATAAAAAAACTATTAAACAAAAATTCACTACAATGTTCGCACTTGAAATATTTTATTTGTGATGACAAAAATAATTTTGGCTATAAACAAGAAAGATCACGAATAAAATATTTACGGTTATTTATTTCAGTTGCAATTGCAAGAGACCAATAACTAAAACTAATATTTTTATTTTTACATTACAGGTCGCTTGAAAAATATGAGAACATAACAGTAAGAATTTTGTTATTCCCCGATTTATAAAATTGACAATTTTTTTCCTTCTCTTGTGTTATTTTTTATATTATTTTTTTTTATTTTTACGACGTGGTTCCTTGTGTTTTAATTTTTACGACACATTCATTTATGGGTTTTAATGTTTTTTTATGGTCCTTTGGGTACTATTTTTAGCACATTTCCAACCAAATTGGAAGAAATTTGTATATTAGTTTCACTCTGTCTGTCCGTCCGTTTATTTACACAAACTTCTACATCTATTAAGATAAAATTTTGACCATAGATGGATAGTAATAAAATAATAGGTCCAGTAGAACAAAATTTTCTTCTATGTCTTTTCCCCTCTAAGTTCGAAAATGGCCCATATTGTACATCTAATAACTTTTAAACCAAGAAAAATTTTTGAGGTCTGTAAAAGCTATAAGATCGAAAAATCTTTTATCTTAATTGTGAAATTAAAAAAATTTTTAAAATTTAATTCTTTGTTGTATAAAAATACCGTTATCTTCATACAACTTTTTTTAATTTTTTAACACCCTGTATTTCCCAAACTGAAGAAAGTGTATCCGTATCTGCCCTCCCCTTTCCGTTGTGGCCCTTCGAAAATCAAAAAATTACAATTTTAATTTACTGGTAAAATTATAACTGCACAATATTTTTAAAAACAAATATTGAGAAAACTTTCGAAATTCATATTTCTTTAAAGTGCATTAATTAATAAATTATAATCATTTGCCTCACACTTATAATTAATCAAAATCATGTAAAATTTTGCAAAAAACGAACATTTTGCATATTTTTAGGAGCCATATAAATGGAATATTGGATATTATTTCATATCACATTATGTTCAATTAAAAGCAAAATTACAAAAAACTTAAATGATAAGTTTATATATATTTTCCCGGAATAATACAGGGACACATTTTTTACCTATATTTACCATGTCATTTTTTATCTTTCCTATGTATAGTTCATTGAAAATACTACTAAAAAATACTATACACGTATAGGAATTCCCATTGTTTGAGAATAGCTCATAGTTCTACATGAGGCGATTTTGAGGAAATGTGCTTTTGACAAACCCGGGGTTTGTTTATCGTATTTTTTATTTTGTCTTATTAATATAGTTACAACTATTCAATACGTAAGTTGTTTAAATTTTTAATTAAGTTATACATATAAGTAGAGATATGTATGATTAGTTTATTTTGATTTAATTACCATTTAATTTCGCTTTTATTTAATACTATTAAGATAACATCTAATGTACCTTGAATTACACGTTAATAAAAAAATATGTTGTTGAATTATTGAAATATGTTGTTGAATTAAAAACGTGAATGAACTTAATATCTCATATATTTTATCATATTTGACTTGCGTTATTTTGATTTATATTGCATTTTTGAAAAACACAACAACGACGTAAGTCGAAGATGACCTGTATTTTAATTTTATCTAGTTAACTCTGAAAATGGTGAGTTTTGAAGAAAATATGGATTTTGGCAGTTTTGAATGTTATTTTAATATGGATGTTGTTAGTTTATTATTAAATCCCAAATTGAAGGGCAAATTACTAAGTCATTTAATTGCTTTCCTAATTGATAATTGCATATCACATTAAGCTCATCTGAAGCTATAAAAAAACGTTAATCTAAAAAAATTCAAAAAGGACTTAGTTAGGTTTGAAACTATACAAATATATATATATATAAGCAGTTAAAAATCGTATGGTACTTAAATAATATAATTTTTTTTTAGTACTAATCAATTTGATTCCGAGAAAATAAATCTACTGAAGATGCGTTATTAAATTTTTGTGCAAATATTTATGCTGAAATCAACAATAAGAAAATTTCTGCTGCACTATTTGTCGATATTACCAAAGCATTTGACATGGTAAATCACAACTTATTGCTTGGCAAGATTTATAATGCTGGCTTTCGTGGATTTATGTATGATTGGTTTCGTTCATATCTGTACAACAGAACTCAAAGGGTAAAAATTGCAAGTAAATATAGCAGGATATCGGTGTACCACAGGGTTCAGTATAGGGCCCGATTTTGTTTTTAATATTTATTAATTCGCTACTGAAACAAGAATTTAAATCAAATAATACTGCTTTTGCTGATGATTTGGCTGGTGCGTATAGTAATGTTAGCTTTTTAAATCTTATTGCTGATATAAATTTTGATTTAGATTTACTTAGAAAGTGGTTTGATAAACATAAGTTGATTATAAGCAACAAAACTAAAATTAAATTATGTTTTTCAATATATCTGGAATTTTTAAAATTGATTATAACTTTGTTTTCCACTCATCCTCTTGTAAGAAATTTTCAATAATATTTCCTGATTGTAGCCAATAATAATATATTTCAATAATATTTCCTGATTGTAACCAATAACCCTCTTTTTGTGAAAACTAGGACTGCGCGCCGAGTTGTTTTAAAATTGAAATAGTTGATTCATTTAAATATTTAGGGATAACAATCGATAAGAAACTAAATTGGAATGATCATTCAGAAAATTTAAAGAAATGTATGTTGGCATTAGTGAGAAACTTTTATCATTTAAGTAAATATTGTTCTGAAAAAATTATGTTAATGATATATTACAGTTTATGTCAATCAAAATTACAATATGGCATAGTTTGTTGGGGTGGCGCATATTTTAATAAAATTAAACCATTCTTACTGCACAAAAGCATCTTATTAGAATAATTTGTAGGAAAAATCGGCGCTACGGCGGTTTTGAATTGTTGAATAAATTGAAAGTTCTCCCAATTAGACATTTATATTATTTCAAAACTTTAAAAGTATTTTTCATTCGTGGTGGATTTTACCAACATAGAATTATAGCTGATTACATTTTTGGAACAAATATCAGTAATTTGACTATAATTCCAATATTTAGGACTACTCATTTTTCGAAATTTTATACAATTACTGCACCTAAATTATTTAATAAACTATAAATTGATATAAATTAATATCAATTTATGCTTAATTTAAAAAGGTAAATTTTCATTTGTAATATATATTGTATATATGAATAATTTTGTAAATTTATATATTTCTATGAGTGAGAAGAATAAAGATCGATTTATTATTATTATTATATATATGGTTTTGAAATATTTTGTCTTTCTGCATGGTTAGGGCTTAGTTAGTTTTATGCAGAAAGATATAATATTAAAAAAGCATAAATATAATAAAATGGCTTTTTCTCTTTATTTTTTATTTAAACTCGAATTTGATGTTTGTAAGTTCGAGTGTAATTTTTACTATTCAAAAAAACGTATGAAATGTGTTCAATATCCAATTTGCACATTTTATACAAAAATTAAAATATTAAAAAAGACTTATAAAAGTTTAAACAAATTTTACTATCATTTTTACCAGCCGAAGTGCGGACTAACAGCATACTTAGCTTAAAACGTAAAAAGAATTGAAACTTAGACCTCTCCCTAAATAAGAATGTACGGCGTATAGCTTGTTAATGTATATAAATGTGGCGTTTTATTTCGGGAGACGCTGGCGTATGAGCTTATCGACGTATATACGCTATACGTCCTGAATTGGGTAGAGGTGAAAGAAAAAAATTATTTTTTTTTCACTGAGAATAAAAGGGGATTTTTTTTTTCAGTTTTAGAATTTTTTTACTTCCTTTTAACAGCCGCCCGCACAGGCCATAGAAAAAAAATCAAAAATTTGGTTGCAAAATTCAAATGCGACTTCTTTATTATTATATATTCTTTGATAATATTCAACTAAAAAGTAATAATCAAGCAAATAATAATAATCTTCAACTAAAAAGCAATAAACAATCAAATAATTCCACATCAAGATACTTTCCTGTGGAGCTTGAGTAACGGTTAGTAGACCTCCTTATAAATGACATTAATTCTGATAAGGTCTACTTGGCCCTACTATTGTTTACCATTACTCAAGCTCCACAGGAAAGTATCCTGATGTGGTATTATTTGTTTTTGAATCAGTAGCTGAAATAATCGCGGTGTCATCTACAAAGAGTAGATCTCTTGAAAATTTTATGATATTTCAACAAGGTGTGTCATGTGTAAAGAGTAAAGTATATGACAACTTAATGATCTCTCAGGTACGCTCACTGGAATATTATATCAACTAGAAATTTTTACCATTAATGTTGACCGTTTGTAAATTTGTACTGTGAAATCTGAAAAAGAATACGCAATTCCTCAACAAATAAAGTCTTCCAATTTTATCTTAAATTATTTCTTCTATTATTACATATTTGTATACAGTAAATAATTTAGTGTTTAGATTTTTTTTATAGAAATTCCTTTTTACTTTAAAACTGAAACTGACGTATTTCATTCCGATATCCTTTTTAAGCAGTTGCGGTAAATAGTTATACTGAAACCGGAAATTATGATATCGTACCTTATCATATATAATTATGAAAGATGAACACTCAAACTTTTTTCGTTACAAATATATTGTAATAAAATATTTAATGTTTTTATTCAAAAATTGTAAAAACATTTTTCTTTACATCGTTTAGAACTTCTTTATTTGATTGATCATTTGGCCATAATTCCATAATAGCTTTTACTTTGCAAGTAAGAATATAAATATAAATTTATTACACCTAAGCTTTACACAGTCCCCAAAATTTCAAAGAAAATTTTCTGTTGTCTTAAGATATTTGTTTTTATATACTACATGCATATGTAGATAGGTATATTAATATTTAATCAATATGTTTATCCAATTTGTCTCGATTTTATTTTGTATTGTAAACATAAATTTAGAATTATTTATGTTTTAGCAAAATCGGAATATATACATTATACATACATAAATGTATACGCAGTTTAATTTTATCTGCCTATTTTAGCATCGTTTCGCCTAAAAAATAAATTTAAAACTTTTTGAAACTTTGTTAGCAGTACTATTTTATGTCTATTTTATGATTTCAGATTTTCCAATATCCGGGAAATCTTATCATCTTATGGTATTATTTTACAAATTTATTTTTTACCAAACTGTTTTTTGTTGTGAATTTTTATTATTTATTGATCCCTGTGGAAAATTCAGAAATTGTTATACATATTTCAATTAATTTATTTAATATTTAAAATATAATAATAATATCAATTGTAAATTTAATGAAAAATTATAAAAAATAAAAGTATTATTATAGTAAATCACATTATTTAAAAAAACGGAAATTAAATCAGGAAATTATTTAAAATTAAATTTAATCATATATAATTATAAAATTATTTATCAGAGACACGAACCTTAAAAATATTTTTCACGACTGTATAGTCTTTGTACATTTATGTACTCTGTACATTTATTGGACGTGAAAAATTAATATTAGTTCACAATTTCTAGTTAATTCCTTACTAATATCATCCCATACTTTATCCTTTTTTCTAAAATTCCTATACTCCTTATCCGATAAATTGTATAATATTGGATATGTTTTTACTATTTCAATTAATTTTTCCATTTTTTTCATAACAAATTTTTAATAAAAAAAAATATTTTTGAAAATTGTTTCGAAAATCGCAAAAAAAACGTTGTAGTCAAAGGCAAAAATTCCTATAAAAAAGTGCGACAAAAAATTGATGTAAAATAGAGCGGAAATCGCGTTGGTGTGGGCATACTCATAAGCCACCATTTAAATAAATTGAGGGGAAAAAATCGTGTCGCTGCCGCAGAAAAAATCGCGCCGGTTTGGGCAGGCCTTTACTGAATTATCAATTTCAATATGATTGAAAATGATTATGTTGCTAGACGAATATGAGTTTGAAGAAAAAATATTATATATCTTTGACTATATAATATATGGACTGCTAGTAACCAACTTCATTGCTGTAGTTAGGACCGACTATGCGCATACCACCAGAGATGGCGAAAAAATGAACTAACTATTCCGAATTGCCTTTGGCGACGCTCGCCTTTTTGACGGCCAATAAAACAACTAAATCATTTATGAGAATTCCATAGATTTTACTTGAGAATTCTACTGGATTTAATTCAGAATTCCATAACTTTAGTTCTCTTATTGGGCATCTCTGGTGCTATGCGCTACCAGTCATAATAGTATTTTTTTCTTTGACAGCAAAGGAAATTATAAGCGATTAGCAGTCCATATATTATATAGTCAAAGTTATATATATAAGACTTTTTGCAATAAATATATTTGACTTAAATTTGGCTTTTCTTTTTAGCACCTTTCCAAACAAATTGGAAAGTATTACTTTCACTCTGTCCGTCTGTCCGTTTACACAAACTTCTACATCTATTAAGATAGATTGTTAAAATTTTGAATAAAGATAGATAGTAATAAAATAATAGGTCCAGTAAAACAAAATTTTCTTCTATCTTTTTTCCCCTCTGAGTTATTCACCTTCCAAGTTCGAAAATTGCCCATATTGAACATATAATAACTTTTAAACCAATAAAAACTTTTGAGGTCTGTAAAAGCTATAAGATAGGAAAATCTTTTATATTAATTGTGAAATTAAAAAAATTTTTAACATTTAATTTTCTGTTGTATAAAATACCGTTATCTTCATACAACTTTTTTTAGTTTTTTTAACACCCTGTATTTCCCAAACTGCTTATTATGGAAAGCTGAAACTTATGTACCAAAGAGATATCCAAAAAATAACTAGTCTCTGCAGAAATTCTATCAGTCTCTCTCCTCCCTTTTCCGTTGTGGCCCTTCGAAAATCATAAAATTACAATTTTAATTTACTGGTAAAATTATAACTGCACAATATTTTTAAAAACAAATATTGTGAAAACTTTTGAAATTCATATTTCTTTAAAGTGCATTAATTAATAAATTATAATCATTTGCCTCACACTTATAATTAATCAAAATCATGTAAAATTTTGCAAAAAACGAACATTTTGCATATTTTTAGGAGCCATATAAATGGAATATTGGATGTTATTTCATATCACATTATGTTCAATTAAAAGCAAAATTACAGAAAACTTAAATGATAAGTTTATATATATTTTGCTGGAATAATAGCCTTGCAAGGAAAAAAAATTAATAAAATCGAACAGTGACACATTGTTTACCTATATTTACCATATAATTTTGCTTCATATATTGAAAATATATTGCTTCATATATTGAAAATATATGAAGCTTTCTGGCGCGGTGTAAATTTCGAAAAAATTTTTTTCGAGGTTGTGATTTTTCTGAACGGTTTTAGATGTCAGGGAATCAGAATCAGCAAAAAAAAATCCGTGTCCGCCGTACGCCGTACGCAAAGTAAAAATACACTTTTTGAAACGCTTAGAAATAGTATAAGCACTCGTGCGATTTGTACAAAAATTGCAACATATATAAAGTAAGTATGGAAATTTATGAGTATGATATCCTTTTTTGAATACTTTCCCTGCAACCCCCCTTGCGGAGCGTTGAAAATGCACAATTTTGTGCACTTCAAAAAAATACCCCTAAATATAGTCGGATCTTTACGTTGTTTCACAGATATATGTATAGACGCCATATAAAGAAGATTGTAAAAATTTGGAGCCCTCGCCCCCCTATTTTATAGTAATATTAAAACAAAAATTTAGGTCCTCGCCCCCCTATTTTATAGTAATATTAAAACAAAAATTTTGAAATTTGAAATGGCTATAAAACCGGTTTGATTTTATATAAAACAATGTTGCTTGTAACATAGATGCAGAAGGTAAGTGCATTTCGATTTCATATACAAAATTTACCCCCCACCTTCTTTAAGTGGGTGAGGGGGCTTATGTATGAAAAAAGCTATACCCCTTCAGGGGGAAATGAATTGAAAAAATGAGAAACTATGTTCTTAAATATACTATGTTACACATTCTGCAGAAAAATTAGCCTCGTACCTTTACCCCCCTTCATTTTACAGGTGAAAGAATTTTTATGGGACTATTAAAATTGATTTTTTTTATATTTAAAATGGTTATAAGATATGTCACATTACAGATACGGTCTTATATTTTTAAAGTTAGGTATAATAAAAATCATTCAATTTTTTTACCCCTTTCCCTTTTATTATGGGTGAGGGGTAAGTTTATGAAAGAGGCTGCAGCACCTCAGCGGGGGACTAGATTGAAAAAATGAGAAATTAATTTCTTAAATATACAATTGTACATCTTGTGCGAAAAATTTATTTCCCTACCTGCAACCCCCTCTAAGTTACATCACTTAGAAATGTTACATTTCAAAATTTATTATATAGTTTTTGAAAATTGAATATTTGGAACTTAAAATGACTATAAAATAAGCCGCATTTCAGATAGGGTCTTATATCTTGTAAGCTTGGTATAATATAATAATTGGTATCTTTCGAAACTATTCGAAATTTTTACCCCTTTCCCTTTTATTATGGGTGAGGGGGTAAGTTTATGAAAGAGGGGGTAAGTTTATGAAACCCCCTCAGCCGGGGTGAGGGGGTAAGTTTATGAAACCCCCTCAGCGGGGGACTGGATTGAAAAAATGAGAAATTATTTTCTCAAAAATACACACCTACACCTTGTATACAAAATTGAGACACGTACCTTCAAATTTATAGAATAAAAACATATGTATATAAGATTTCGAGTATTTAGTATATATGTTTAGTATTACAAATTCGAGTAATTATTTATAAAAACTTGATTGTAATTTTAAATTGTACCACACTGGGAGTTTTGTAAAAATCATAATTTTTATATAATTCTTCGTTTTCACTAAATCCTAGGTGGATCAAAAGGGTATATGAAGCACTCTTCCAAATTGGCAGCTTTTTTTATCTTTCCTAAGTATAGTACATTGAAAATGCTACAAAAAAATACTATACACGTATAGGAATTCCCATTGTTTTAGAATAGCTCATAGTTCTACATGAGGCGATTTTGAGGAAATGTGCTTTTACAAACCCGGGGTTTGTTTATCGTATTTTTTATTTTGTCAATTTCAAATAGCAGTCAAAATTTTCACTAGGTTTATGTACAAATTTTAAATAATTTTTTTCACGACCTTTTCACTTTCTGTCTGTACATACATAGCTTAAATAAATGTTTCGTATCAAAATTAAAAGTAAACAAATACGGATACAAATTTTTTTTTGTTGTGAATTTTTTTCAAAAATTGTATTTTAAAGAAAAGCATACTAAAATGTACAAAATAACTTATTAATGTCAAGTTTTAAAGCGAATATTAAATGTAAATTACAGAAAATCAGGCCGAAATTTCTATAATAGGCCGGTTGCACGGCGAGTTAAAAGCATATTTAAAATCAGCTGATTTTGGCATTTGGAGGACAAACAAACAATTATATTGGTAAAATTATATGTGATTAGTAGATATAATTCTAATAAGAATAATAATAATAATATTGGTGAAAAATAATATTGGTATATATTGGTTAAATTATATGTGATTAGATAATTCTAATTGACTATATAATATATGGTAATAGACCATTAATATATGTTTTTTACATATATTTAAATATACTATACAAATAATGTTAAAATTTTATTTTTGTATAATCCAAAAAAATTTGTATAATCCAAGATTAAAAACTTTATAATATCTAATCACAAAGAACTTCTTACTGAATATTGTTTGTTGTCTTCCAAATGCAAAATATGGCGAATTTAACTGTCACGTGCAACCGCCTTATATTCTGACCAAGCCCTTTTCATAGAACTAATTATGGGTATATAATGAACTTTTAATGAAATTCCGATTTTTTATCACAGTAATCGTAGATCGACTAATAAAACAATTGCCAATTCAATGTTTAATAATACTTCACAATTAAGATATAACACAGATTTATCAATGACTGATTTTAATAAAAAGTGTGATACTTCAAAGTATTGGCGGTTTAAGTTTTTACATATAAAAATTGATATAATATAAATTGTTTTTACAAAAAATTTCAATTTAAAAATATAATAAAATAAAATAGTATATTAGAAAATACTATAATAATTAATTAAAAAATTTAAATAACAAAATTATTAATTAAATTAAAATAATTGTTTAATATAGAGAATCCCATTGAATTTGTGTGGATCATTAAATTTATATATAATATTTAAATAATATCAATAGTTTTTAAGTTTTTTAGTGAATTAATAATGTAATTTTTATCAGAAAATAAAACTTAAGTAAAAAAAAAACGCTAGCATAAATCTCTACAATGATGTGACTCAGTTATTATGCTATCATATTAGGAGGGAGCTGTGTATATAGTAACTGTGTATAAAGTAACTGTGTATAAAATCATAATATTTCTAAAAAAATTCTAAAAAATTATTGTTTAACCATATTTTAATTACAGTTTTAATTTTTTTTTTGCTTCATATATTATAAATATATGAAGCTTTGTGGCGCGGTCTAAATTCGAAAAAAAAATTTCGAGATTTAGATTTTTCTTAACGTTTTAGATGTCAGGGGATCAGAATCTGCAAAAAAACATTCCGTACGCCGTACGCAAGGTAAAAATACACTTTTTTAAACGCTTAGAAATAGTATAAACATTCGTCTGATTTGAACAAAAATTGAAAAATATCTAAAATAAGGATGGAAATTTATGTATATAGTATCCTTTTTTGAATAATTTCCATGAAAACCACCATCACGGAGGTCCCCTAAATATGGTCGGATCTTTACATTGTTTCACAGGTATATGTATAGACGCCATTTTAACAAGATTGTAAAAATTTGGAGCCCTAGGTCATCGCACCCCTATTTTATAGTATTATTAAAACAAAAATTATGAAATTTGAAATGGCTATAAAATCAGTTTGATTTCATACAAAACATTGTTACTTCTAACATAGATACAGGCATTGACTAATAATACATATAGACTTATAAAGTAGAAAAAAAATCAACGTTCAACATGCGTTTTTGTTATATATTTTCGTTAGATTAGGAAAGGAAATGTTATGAATGACAAATACGAGAGCATGCGTCAGAAGATAATTTTTTTGATATTGAAAAACGCATTTTTTTGTTTTCGCATATATGATTGTATTGTATAATCTTATGAATAGTTTTGTTTTTGGTATTAGTGCATTTGAAAATTTTCGAATTCATAAATACTTAAATTCTAATTTTCAATTATTAGCAAAAAGAAATATAGTTTCTTCTATACTGTAAGAATAGTATAGGCGTTTGGGTATTTTGGTATATATATACATCTAACAATAAATTGAGAAGTTTTATAAAAGGAATTAAACATGTTTAGAAAAATTTTTATTTTCTTTAAATTGAATTAATAAATTTTCAATTTCAATTCATCTTTTTTCAAATTAAATTAGAACTAACCAAGTTTTAAAATATAGTTTTAAAATATATTAAATATATTGTATAATCATAAACTATTCCATCTTCCATGCATTTTTATATAGAAGAAACTTGTAAGAATAATTTATTATTATACAATATATATAATATATTTTAAAATTTTTATTAGCATTTTAATTTAATTTGAAAAAAGTTTAATTGAAATTGTAAATTTATTAATTAAATTTAGAAAAGATTAAAATATTTCTAAAATATTTTAAAAAACTACTAATTTATTCTTAGTTGTATAATTATATTATAAACTATTCCATGCATTTATTTTATCGATATTACCAAAATGCCCAAACGCTTGTACTTTTCTTACAATATAGAAGAAACTATATTTCTTTTTGCTAATAATTGAAAATTAGAATTTATTTATAAATTCGAAAATTTTCAAGTACACGAATACCACCAAAACTATTCATAAGATTATACAACACAATCATAGTATGCGACAAAAAAAAAATATGTACGTCAATAAAAAATTGTGAATTCCCTAGAACTGCCATTAGGACACTTTCAGACGCTCTCTCCATCAGCCAATCTATGTGTTCATTTGTGAATGCAGAAGCCATGTTGAAAGGGTTTATTGTGGAAGGAATTACTGAATTATTTATTGTTAGTTCTCCAACTAAATTTGCAGGTAAAAATAAACAGTTTGTAATTAAAGGCAAATAAGAAGGGTCATGCTTTAATATTGAGTTGATCCTTATACACTATGTTCTCCCAAAATTGTCGTTTGCTTGATACGTCTTCCTAATAAATCTATGATATTTAATTCCCTTTTCACTGCTATCAAGTTAGTAGCTCAAAACTTATATAAGGTATTCTGTCTGTTGGTTTTTTAGCATGTTGAGGCCCTCTAACTATAAATCCGGGTACCTTTCTACAGGGTCCATTTCATTCTTTCCCGAAGAATATGAAGGGAAAATTACTATTTCAGATCTTTTTCCTGAAAAACCTCTTTTTAGATAGGCTCCTCCTAGTCTAGAATAAAAGTTTTTTACTTTGCTGCAAAATGAAGCTATCTTGGTAACACTAAAACCGGTGAAGAAAGCATTTATAACGTCATTGCTTAATGTAGCCGTGGGATGTTTAGTTTCCCATTCTTGTCTTGTAATCTCTGTGAAAAAGGTCAAACCACTCTCATCTTCTCTTGTCAGGTCCTTTAATAAATTTGACATCCAATTTGAATATCGTGTTTTTTCAGGACTTGAATATTCTTTCTGTTTTAAATCTGGATGATCATCATATCTATATGTTGCCTTTATATTAATTTCTAAATGATTAAGAAGGTCTTTTAGAACTAAACTTAATTTGTCTTTGGTGATGTAACTAAAGGTATTTTTATCTCCACTTTTCCAAGTTTCTATAACCCAATTGAACAAAATTCCCATCTCATCTTTTTTAGGAATATTGAGATTCTCAAACAACACATTTAAAATCCCAGTCTTCAAATTCTTCAGTTAGAATTGATGAGGTAAAAGTATCTGGTATCCCTTTGTATTCCATGAAAGGAGCATCTCTTATTCTAGGATCCTCTATTAATGATTTTAGTTTAATTTCTTGTAACACGTGAATTGGAAATTCTGCAGCGGTTGGAATGTCTTCTTCTAAGAAATCAAGATTCCTTTTCAACCAAAAACTTTCTATCCACAGGTCTCTCAAATTATTGAATTTCTCACAATTAAAGATTTCCTTTCTTACTATGTTACTATGTTATACATATTCGTCATAATTGTTAACCTTTTCAAAAGAAATGATTTAGCTTTACTCTCACCTAACATGTTATCTCGTTTATTAAAATATGTTACTTTAACAGTCTCTGGATGAATGTAAACCAAGCAAAAATAGTTCATATTATTATTATACTTATGTATTTCGTCCAAGCTTCTGTCATAATTCTTAGTCACTTTAACTTCAATGAATTTTATCTCTCCTTTCAAATATATCATATTATTGCCTCTTTTTCTATCTGAACTCGATGATGATGTTGATGCCTTTTCTTCTATAGCTGTTTCAATCTTTCTTTTACTAAGTGGGTGCAAAATTTCTTCCAGTCTTTCGTCTGCAAGAAAGTCAATAGCTTCCAAATTGCATAATGACAAACATACCATGTCATGCCTCAAACTTGTTTTCCTTTGAAGAAACCAGTTGTTATTTCTCCAGTTGACATCTGTTGCACCAAATTTTTTATAGAACTTCACTGGATAAAGTTCCCCTGAGGTACATAGTTGCTCCAATTTTGATATATTGTAAAAAAAATTATCCTCTCACGCATGGTCTCATATTAGTCATTCATAATATATTTCCTTTCCTAATCTAACGAAAATATATAACAAAAACGCACATTGAACGTTGATTTTTTCCATTGATTAGGAAAGTCAAATCAGAAAGTGGAAATTTTTTTTGTTCTACTTTATAAGTCTATATGTTATTATTAGTCAATGATACAAGTAATAAGTGCATTTCGATTTCATATAAAAAATTTACCCCCCACCTTCGTTAAGTGTTGGAAGGGGCTTATTTATGCAAAAAGCTACACGCCTTCATCGGGGAAGTGAATTGAAAAAACGAGAAATTATGTTCTTAAATATACTATGTTACACATTCTGCATAAAAATCAGCTTCATACCTCTACCCCCCTTCATTTTACTGGTGAAAGAATTTTTAATTTTACAGGTGAAAGAAAAGGTTATAAGATATGCCAGATTTCAGATAGGGTCTTGTACCTTGTAAGTAAGTTAGGTATAATGACTTGGTGTCTTTCAAAATCTTTCAAAACTTTCACCCCTTTCCCTTTTCATATGGGTGACGGGGTATTATAGGCTGCAACACCTCATCGGGGGAGTGGATTGAAAAAATGAGAAAGTATTTTCTTAAAAATACTATTTTACACCTTGTTTTTGTTTCCCTACCTGCAACCCCCTCTAAGCTACGTCACTTAGAAAAGTTACATTTCAAATTTTATTATACAGTTAATGAAAATAGAATTTTTGGTATTTAAAATGGTCATAAAATATGCCACATTTCAGATAGGGTCTTGTATCTTGTAAGTTAGGTATAGTAGGTTGGTGTCTTTTAAAATCATTCAAAGTTTTCACCCCATTCCCTTTTTACATTGGTAAGGGGGTCAGTTTATGAAATAGGCTGCAACTCCTCCGCGGGGACTGGATTGAAAAAATTTTAAATTATTTTCTTAAAAATACCATTTTACACCTTGTGCGAAAAATTTATCTCCCTACCTGCAACCCCCTCTAAGCTACGTCACTTAGAAAAGTTACATTTCAAATTTTATTATACAGTTAATGAAAATAGAATTTTTGGTATTTAAAATGGTCGTAAAATATGCCACATTTCAGATAGGGTCTTGTATCTTGTAAGTTAGGTATAATAGGTTGGTGTCTTTCAAAATCATTCAAAGTTTTCATCCCTTTCCCTTTTTACATTGGTAAGGGGGTCAGTTTATGAAATAGGCTGCAGCTTCTCTGCGGGGACTGGATTGAAAAAATGATAAATTATTTTCTTAAAAATACCATTTTACACCTTGTGCGAAAAATTTATCTACCTACCTGCAACCTGCAACCGTCTCTAAGCTACATCACTTAGAAAAGTTACCTTTCAAAATTTATTATATAGTTCATGAAAATTGAATATTTGCAATTTACAATGACTATAAAATAAGCCACATTTCAGATAGGGTCTTATTTATTTTAAGTTAGTAATAATATGTTGGTGTCTTTATTAAATAAGCTATAATAAGCTTTGTGGTACTATACAGTTGCTCACAAAAGCATCTGGCCACCCTACTTGGTTCAAAAAAAAAAATTTATGTTTTTCAGTTAATTTTTCAATTAAGTATTTTTTTTAATATTTGTTACAATAAGACTTTACTAATGCACTTCATAATACTAGAAAAACATATGAGAAAAAATGAATTAATTGTCAGATAATGTTAAAAAAAATTATTTATTTGTTTTCTGATATTTAAAACTTAATATCTAAGATTAATTCTACTGAATAAAAGAAGTTGTCGGATACTTCTGTGAGCAACTGTATTAAAACAATGAAAAATAAGTTTCTTAAAAATACTATTCTACACCTTGTATACAAGAATGAGACACACACCTTTACATTCAACCCTCTTCATTATACAGGGGCAAAAATTTCGACATTTATCGAATAAAAAGATATACTATTACAATTCGAGTATTAAGTATATACATAAATATATATAGTATTACTAATTCGAGTACTTATTTATTAACACTGTAATTTTAAATTGTACAATATTGTAAGTTTTGTAAAAATTATAACTTTTATTTAAATCTTCGTTTTCATTAAGTATACTAGGTGGATGAAAAAGGTATATGAAGAACTCTTCCAACTTGGCAGCTTTTTATAAATATATAATATATATATTTATATATAATATAATATAAAATAAATAAATATAATAAATATAAATTTATATATACAAATATAATACATAATATGTACAATTTTTATATGAAATCAAACAAATATGGTAATACATACATACATTAATTTTTGACTCGCACATATATTCAGTCATGTATTATATTAATACATATAATACATTATATATATATGATTTTTATATATGATTTTTTGACATGTAATATATGATTTTTTGACATGTAATTCAGATGTTTTTTACTTTCCCTTTTATGAATTCACACTTCCAGCATATATGTATGTCGGTATGTTGGTATGGATCTCCTCATATATGATTTTTTGACATGTAATTCAGATGTTTTTTACTTTCCCTTTTATGAATTCACACTTCCAGCATATATGTATGTCGGTATGTCGGTATGTTGGTATGGATCTCCTCACCTGGCCATAACTCTTAAATGGCTTGACCGATTCAGCTCAAATTTGGAAGTTGAGCTCGTGTCATCAATGGCTTGGTACCATATAACCAAGCCATTGATGACACGAGGGGCCTTTTTGATTACGGGGACGGGGGCGCGGAGGGCCGTTTAATTTTTGAATGTACCAAAAAAACCATGTGGGATATCAAATGACGAGTACATCTCATTGGACGGTGGTGCGGGGGGCGCCGTGGGTCATGACGGGCCCAAATCGGAGCAATGTGGGGCCCCATAATACAAAAAATCATGTGGGGTATCAAACGAAAGGTCTTGACGAGTACATCTCATTGAGTGGTAGTCCGAGGGGCGCCGTGGGTCATGTCGTGCCCAAAACGGGGGCAATGTTGGGCTCCATAATACAAAAAATCATGTGGGTATCTAATGAAAGGTCTTGTCGAGTACATCTCAATGGGAGTAGTCGGGGGCCGACGAGGTCCATGCCGGGGGCCAAAACGGGGACCATGTTGGATCCCATATTACAAAAAAAGTTAGTATGTGTACATTTCAGTGTACATCTCAATGTGGTGTATTTCTTGGGGCGCCGTGTGTCATGTAGGGCTAAAACGGGGGCAATGTTGGGCCCCATCTTACAAAAACCATGTGGGGTATCAAATGAAAGGTCTTCCACAGTACATCTCAATGGGTAGTAACCCGGAGGGCGTCGTGAGTCATCTCGGGCCCAAAACGGGGGCAATGTGGGGCCCCATCACACAAAAAATCATGTGCGGAATCAAATGAAAGGTCTTAAAGAGTACATCTCGATGAGGGTAGTCCGTGGGGCACATTCGATTATACGGGGGCCCAAATGTGGGTCATGTGGGCTCATTATATAAAAATCATGTGGGGTATTAAATGAAAGGTCTTGAAGAGTATATTTAAATGAGCGTATTCCGTAAAGGCACACTGGGTTACACGAATAATACCACATCAATGTACTTTCCCGTTGAAATTGAGTAACTGTCAACAATATTAAGGGAAAGGTAGACCTCTTTATAAATGGCATTAATTCTGATAAGGTCTACTTTCTCTTACTATTGTTGACAGTTGCTCAATTTCAACGGGAAAGTACATTGATGTGGTATTATTTGCTTGTTTATTACTTTTTAGTTGAATATTTCTTTAAGGGAAAGTATTTTTAAAAAACTTTTTTTATTTATATTTTTATATATTTGATTCTTTTAAATATAATTTTAAGTACTGTATTACTATATAAAATGAGAATTCATATATGTATTATACATTGAATAATACCTTTGTTTATATATCTTATAGTTGTCCAATCAAGATATTTTTTGAGTTGTTGCGCGGAGATTAGAAAATTGTAGAGTCAGCACCATCGATTAGTATTGGGTTGAAAACTCTGCTATTGACTTCACACATGTCCTTTCAAAAGAGCTTTAGGAAATTTACTCTGTAAATCAATATAAAAAAAATTTCGAATTTAAAAAAAAAATTTTAAATAATATATTATTTTTACATATTTGGAAAACAAAGCAAAAAAAATATTACGTGTTTTTTTAATGCGAAAAAAAAAGAAAAGCTTTCATAAATTTTACGTGTTTTTTTTACGGCGAAAAAAAAAATATTACGTGTTTTTTTAATGTGAAAAAAAAGAAAAGCTTTCATAAAGGATATTTGGAAAGGTGTGTTCAATTTATCGTTAATAACTAATAAAATATGAAATTAAACAATATACTACCTTCTACTTTTGTATAGATAAATTAATAACCTTTCCAAATATGTAAAAATAATAGATTATTTAAGTGATAATAATGGAAAAAAAAATTTTTAAATTCGAAATTTTTTTAAATTTCCTAAAGCTCTTTTGAAAGGACATGTGTGAAATCATTAGCATAGATTTCAACCCAATACTAATCGATGGTGCTGCCTCTACAATTTTCTCATCTCAGCGCAACAAATGCCTTAATTGGACAACTATAAGATATATAAACAATGATAATAGGCAAGCATACATATACATATATTTTATTTATATATGTCATATTTATTATACTATGTATATGAATATGTATATATGTATATTGAAAATAACGGGATGACAAAATTTCGTGACATTTTCCTGAAATTACACCTACGCGGCTAAAGTAGTTTTACTTTATTATATCATATATTCTTTTTGGTTATATCTATCTGGCTTTTATGGAAATCTAAATAAAAATATATTAAATAAATTATTAAAAAAAATTATTTTTCCAGGAATATTATTTTTTTCCTAACAGAAAAAATCCAACATAATCTTATGATCTATGAAGCCATTTTACACATCACCTTTTGAAATAGGAAAAAAATATCTTACTTTAAAGCTTTTCATTGTGGACCAAAAAAACAAAAACACTTTACAATTTTAATATATTTGCAAAAAAAAAGATAATTAATTTTTTAGTAAAACTTTATTAGTAAATAAAAAAATTTATATCACAAGTGGCCAATATATAAATAAATAACTAATTTTTAAGTTAAAAAATATTAAATCTAACTAGAAAACTTATTATTTAGTTTATATTAAATTTATGAGAATATAAAGCTTTATACAAATTTTAGTCAATTATAAAAATATATTATAAACATATTGAATAAGACCAGTGAATTTTTATAAAAAATTAAATAGAAAAAAATTTTAAACTTACATTTAAGTGATATTGTTCAATAACATTTTATTAAATTAGTAAAACATTTTTTTAGGAAATTTTCCAAAATAATAAAGTGAACAAGTGAAATAAATTTCAGGTAAATACTGAAAATATTATTTATCTTCTTTATAAAGAAAATTTAATTCTTATCTAAAATTGATGTTGTCAAATTTTTTTTTGCAATTTTATTGTAATTATCTTTTAAAAGCACTAAAAATTTAATTTTGTCGATAGTCGTTCTTTGTTGTTTTTATTTTGTTTGGATTTTCATTTTTTATCAATATTAAATTATAAACCAAAATTTAAGTTAATAGATGTTAATAGTTGTACAAAATTTAAAAATTTACCATTAAATTTTCAATATTTCTAATAAATAATCAAATAACAGAAGGAATAACACAAACTGTAGGAGCAGCAAAATTATTGGCTTTTATTCGTAAGTAAATTCGTATTGACTACGGCATTGCTTTAATTTATGTGTTTCTATGGCTTTTGTAAAAATTTGTGTTTTTTTTTCTTTAGTATACTTTATAAAAGAGCCAAATATGATGTGTATCTGAAATTGTCGATGTTTTGTTTATCAATTACATTACAGAAGCTAATTCTGTGGCGTCGATATTATTCTCATAATTTGCAGAAATATAGCATATTCAGGGTAATATGGTCTTTTTACATTTCAACTTGGTCTTTTTGCAGTTCAACTTGGTCTTTTTACATTTAAACGAAATAAGAAGTAAAAACTTATTTTTTAATTAAAAACAAATAATTTGATTATAAAAATTCATGAGTAGAAAATATCGTTGATTTTATTTTTCTTTAAATAAAGCAATATAAAAATTCTCAAGCCCATAAAAACCCAAAATTACAAAAACAAAAATACGATAAACAAACTCCGGGTTTGTCAAAAGCTCATTTCCTCAAAATCGCCTCATGTACACGGTTCGAAATTTAAGTATATTTTTTCAACTCTATTCAACTTTTTTGAGTTTAAAAGCGTATTTTTAACATTTTGGTTGATTTTTTTTCGACCTCTATGGTATAGAAATTTTATTATTTAAAAATCTAAACATTAAAAGTAATTTTTTAAACCTTAAGAAGTTTTCTCAACTAATTCATATAAAATTTGAACCTTTTTATACGGTATTTTATCTACAAATTTTTTTTAAAAACCCAGTTGAAATAGTAAACATTAATGATGAAAAGTTGGTATAACAGACGCACCAATAGGTTCAAAATTTTATGTTATTTTTACCTAATGTTGAACATCTATACCGTAAAGTTGAATTACAATACGCGCAAATTTGTAAAATATTTTTCAACTCACGGTTGGAAAACTCAGCCAAATATGGTTTAAAGTTTTCAACTCAGAAGTCGAAAAATAAAACCGGAAGTTGAAAATTGGTAGAAAATATAAACTTAGCGCTTAGAAAAGTTGAATTTTTCACATTTTTTTGCGTAATAAAAGAATTTGAAAAAATTTGTGGGAGGGATGAGTGTAGCTGTAGTCGCAGTTTACAATTAAATTTTAAAGGGAAAGGTTCTATTGTGCGTTTTTTAATAAGTTTTTTTTAATGGAATTAACCGGGCGATATATTGAATTAGAAAAAAATTAAAAATTATGTTTATTTACAGAAGTTTGTAAGTGATCAAATTTATTGTTATGGTGACTTATTACAATCAGGTTTAATTTGTAATTTATTGTGTCAGTGAAAAAAAAAACTAACTATTTTTCAAGAATTGTTTATTATTAATTTTATTTATTGTAGTGCTTTTATACACTGAACATAAACAATTTAAACATTTCACTGACTCAAGTGATACTGTCATATCAAATGATATAATAATTTCAATTGTGAATCAACATATTGTTTGTGGGTGTTTTATGTATTGCTGTATTCCCACTGATGGTACTTTAATTTATCGATGCGATGCCGAATTGGGAACTTCTTTATCAATAACTTCAGAGGTAATAATGTGTACTAAAATAAATTTTATCTTCACTGATTTTTGTCAACAGACCGTAAAAAAATATATTGAACAATATAGAAATAAGCATTGTCTTAATGATAAAAACCGAAAATTACTTGTCCGCATTTTAACAAAATTTATGATTTCGCAGTTCGGAAAATATACGAATAAGCGCGAAAAATTAAAAATTACAAATATAGCTGTTGAGCTTTTTCCATTTTATAAAACGAACACAAAATATTCCGGAGCTGTAAGGTTTATGTTTATTTAATTTCAAAATAATTTTTTTATTATAAGTTTTTTAAAGGAACAATTTTATAACCCTGACAACAATACTGGATACTTTGTTAATCAGCTGAAGTTTCTAAATTTTAAGAAAAAAAGTTTCAGTTCACAATCGAAAAATTCATCACAATCTAATATCGCTCAGGACGGAAATTACACCTATAGTGACGATGTAGATGAAGATGCATATTTTGGTAATTTTAAAGATTAAATTTCAAAAAAATCATATAATTCAATAAAACTTAAAGAGTTTGAATTTGTTATATCAAAAACTCTAATATATATTAAATTATATAAAACAAATGTAAAAAACTAAATATATTTGAATTTGATTGAAATAAATATATTATTATAATAAACTTAAATACATTCTTATTTATATTTTTTTAGTTTTCAGTATTAGAAAAATATGTAAATATGTGTAGGAGTCAACGAACTTAAAAATAAATCAACTATTGAAGTTGAATTATTTAAAATAATTATGAAAAAAATTCATATTTGCAGCTGATATTTTCAACCTAAAAGAAAAAGATTTTAACGTCATGGCTAAAATTTTCAACGAATAAGTTTAAAGTTAGTCTTTATTTTCAACTATAAAGTTGAAATATCAGACTCATTAGTTAAAAAATTACAGTTTTGGGAAATTTTTCAACTATTCCCCACTCAAAAATTCAACTTAATCGGAATTTTTTAAAACTTTTTAGTTGAAATTATCGGCTGAAATATTTATTATTTCAACATTAAGGTATTATATTTTAAACAATTTAGTTGCAAAAGTACAACATAAAAAGTCTAAAATTTAACTTTTTCGTCGAACAATACATACCAACTTTTAAGATAAAAAATTAAACTCATTTTGGTAAGGATAAATATGCAAACTTTTAAAGTTGAAAATATATACTAAAATTTCGAACCGTGTAGAACTATGAGCTATTCTAAAATATTGGGAATTCATATACGTGTATAGTATTTTTTAGTAGTATTTTCAATGAACTATACATAGGAAATATAAAAAATGATATGGTAAATATAGGTAAAAAATGTGTCCCTGTTCGATTTTATTAATTTTTTTTCCTTCCTAGGTTATTATTCCAGGAAAATATATATATTTTTGTAATTTTGCTTTTAATTGTTCAATGTGGGCAATTTTCGAACTTGGTGGGGGAATAACTCAGAGGGGAAAAGATATAGAAGAAAATTTTGTTCTACTGGCTATTATTTTATTACTATCTATCTATGGTATCTTAATAGATGTAGAAGTTTGTGTAAACGGACGGACAGACGGACAGACAGAGTGAAACTAATATATACATTTCTTCCAATTTGGTTGGAAATGTGCTAAAAAAAAGCAAAAAAACCTAAAAGAAGAAAAGGAAATATAGTATATATATTCTTATATTCTTATATTCTTGAAATATATTCTTGGGCGGTAATAGTTCTCGATTATTCTAACATAACTAGTACATAACTAACATAACTAGTATTAAGTATTAAGGTTTTTCTTTGAAGTTACTTTATGTTTTCTTATTTTTTCTGGAGAATAACCAAAGATGCTCAGTGGGGTTTTGAGCTAAGGATTGACGAGGTGTCTCCATTACTTCGGGACAGTTGTATAATTACCACAGCCGAACATGTTGTGCCTTATGCTCCGGATCGTTATCCTGATAACAATGAAAATTGTATTTTATCCCCATTTTCTCTGCACTTTGCTTAAAATTTAACTTCACAATCTGCAAATATTGATGCTGATCCATTGTATTTTCCATAAAAATCAAATCGCCAACACCAGCAGGTGACAAGCATCCCCAGACCATGATCCGAGCACCACCGTGCTTTACAGTTGGTACTAAAATAAGAAAACATAAAGTAACTTCAAAGAAAAAACCTTAATACTATACTAGTTATGTAAGAATCGAGAACTATTACCGCTCAAGAAACCAAATTTGGTACAATCGATGCCAAGAGGACTAAAGACGGTAATTAAAGCAAAATGATATCATACCATGTACTTAAAATTTAATTTTTTAATTTTATTTTAAAAAATAAATTGTTAGTCCCATGACTTTTGTGAGCTAAATTTCTCAACTAATATAATATTTCAAATTTTTCTATTAATATTAAAATCCAAATTATTTAATAACCTAGATAACTTATTAATGATGTAAAGAACTATATAAAATATTATTTTGGTTTTGATTATTGGTTAAAGATTTTGTATAATTATAAAAAATAAAAAAAAATTTAGTCTTGTCCCATGACTTTTGTGACTCACTGTATATATTTTTAATTATTTCATATTACGGGGAAATAAATAATTTTCATTTATATAATATGAAACTATTTAAAAAAAATTCACAAACCAAAAAGATCTAGAATTACAGCTATCAAATTATATAAACATACGTACTTTAATTCCAAAGTTTCTTCAGCAATAGCATTTGGAATTTTGCAGGACATGTTTTAAGAATAATTGTAGCAATCATGCTCAGTTTGTATACGAATAATTGTAGCAATCATGCTCAGCAAACTTACTTTTTATTATATTTACTAAATTGTGGTCTTAGGGTTCACTCAGTAAATTACGACCATAGCTTTTTACCTGGGACAAGAATAAAAACATTAAATATTTGCTACCATTTGTTAAACTATTTATGCCAATTTTAAGCACTACATTACCAAAGCCGTATATAATTATATAAATTGGTATATTATATATATTATATACGAATACGGCTTTGACATTACCTTTGAAAAAGCATTTTCGATTGGATTTACGGTGGGAGGAAAACCAAATTTAAATTTATAGTTGCCAAGATATTCCTCACAATTTGTGTTTGGATTTTTGCGTTGTCCATTATAAGATTTGCTTCTAAATCTGGGCCTTCTAATTTTACAATTAATTCCTCTAAAAATTCGCAAAATTTAGTAGAATTACTAGATGATGAGGAAATAATCTTATGATGGACAACTTTTTTATTATCTAATAAAGCTACTGTAGTATATTTTTATAATAAAATTATTTATTTTTAATTAAAAATTTTTGTTTTTACTTCCTATTTCATTTGAATGTAATGAAATGTATACAATTTTTAACAAGACCATCCATCAAATTCACATTATAAATTAAAAGATTATCCGTAAAATTGGTATTCGTATCCAATTTTAATCTAACTTTTTTAATATATTTATCGGGAATGGCTAATAAAACATATACATAATATTATGTTTGCAACTACAACTACACATTCTGTTCGACCCTTTAAGAGCATGAGAATTAATAGATTCCTTTTTACCTTTTTTTGAAAGACCCATTATTGTAGCGCTTTTTTCGTCCGATGTAAACAATAAAAACCAATTATTTCACATAGTTAATATATAGTACCTTTGTGCTTTATATAAATTTATATAGTATTCCCACTTCAGTGATTTTTTTTGAAAAATGGCCGTGGGAAAAGTGCTAACTAAAATATAGTATGGACATAAATCATATTTTTGAGTTAACAGGGCCATCTATATCTGAATAACTGAAACCATTCAAAATGGCAAATTTGTGTATATTTGTTATTGTAATTTTTTTTATTTTCTTATTTTGGGTACAGAAGTGTAAGGGGGGAATAAAATAATAGAAAAAAATTTATATGCGTATTTCAATAATTTTGATTGAATTTTAGAATTGAAAAAGAATTTTTTGTTAATTTTCTTCCCCCATTACGTCACAATCGCTAACGAGCTAAATGTTGTGATGAATTTAAGAATTGAAAAGTAAAAAAATATTTTCAATTCTTAAATTAGTTCAGAAAATTATATTCAAATACGAATATGCATACATAAAAAAAATCTCATATGTTTTCTTCCCCCCTTACGTCACCATCGCTAGCAATTTAACAAAAAATTCTTTTTCAATTCTAAAATTCAATCAAAATTATTGAAATACTCATATAAATTTTTTTCTATTATTTTATTCCCCCCTTACACTTCTGTACCCAAAATAAGAAAATAAAAAAAATTACAATAGCAAATATACACAAATTTGCCATTTTGAATTGTTTCAGTTATTCAGATATAGATGGCCCTGTTAACTCAAAAATATGATTTATGTCCAAACTATATTTTAGTTAGCACTTTTCCCACGGCCATTTTTCAAAAAAAATCACTGAAGTGGGACTACTATATAAATTTATATACAAAGATAGTACACAAATTTATGATAGACCCAGCGATAAAAAACTTGAATTCGGCGGCGGTATTCGCATTTTGCCAAAAATGTTTTTCCAAATAAAATTGTAATTTCATATAGTAAAGGTTCATGAAAAATGAACTGTGACTACTCTCTAATTTAGAGTAGAGGTAAGTTAGAGTAGAATACGATGACACAAAACATATATATCATATATTTCTGCCACTACAGCCGCTGATTATAAAAATGCCTTAAATTTTAATCTATAAAATTTAATTTCGAATAGTAAATAAGCTCAAAAAATTTTTATTGGACACCGCACCGCACCTGGAAGCTAGTAAATAGTATAACAGAATCACAGTCGTTATAATTTTATTTTCTACTGCTGCGTATAACATATAATTATAATGTTCTTAAAATGTAATTTAAATTGATGAATCTTTACTAAAAATGAAGGGAAACATGAAGGAAAGATAATCTAGAGTAAAATTAGTTCGACATTTCCCATAATTCGATTCTGCTGCTAGAGGGCAACAAGAGTTCGACATTTCCCATAATTCGATTCTGCTGTTAGAGGGCAATAAGAATAATTCTGTTACCTTACCATGTTGAATGTTCACCGAATTTGATGATAAATTATATGTTGAAAGGAGAATTTTTTTTTTATAATACATAGGAATAGGAATGAAGTTTTAACTAAATAAAGTTTTAATATATTTTATTTCATATTTTTCATATACCTCAATTGTTATTAACTAAGCAAAACACTTAGAATAACCGACCTTTTCATATTTTATTTATGGTAATTCAATGCAATAACTATAGTTAGCAGTAACATATAATACAATAAAAAGAATTTAAAAAAACATATTATAACATCATAGTGCAAGCATTTGTCATATTATACATATATTCTGGTGCCTGGTTGCATTGAGGAATTCATTTTTATCTCAAATACAATGAAACCACGATCTTATATATGTAGCTGAGCTCAGGAATCGTCCCCTACCATGTATAATTTTACACTTTTTTATAAATAACAAAAAATTATATTTATATACTCAAAGTGTAATTTTCCGCAATGAAATTAATTTATTGTTGCTTTTATTACATTACGACAAATAAAAATTCAATTAATGTTACAATTTTTCTACTTAATTTTTAGTATACGTATAGTATAAAAGAGTACACGTATATATTTTTCTATTTGATGATTATCCGTAGGTAGAATATATAATCAAATCAATATTTTGTAGCATTACTGAAGTATAATTTAAGATTTTCATTATTAAGATTACAACTACGTTGTAGTATGTTGATATTTTTTTACTCTCTCAGAATATACTATCACTATGTACATAAATAGTATATTATTATGCAAGGTGTAGCCATATAGGGTTATAGCGTATATCATGATTGACTTTATTTATAACTTCTAGTTTTTTGAATATTTTATATTGATTTTGATATCTTAAATAATTTAGTAATAATAATTCATTTTTTGAACTAGGTTAAACCTACATAATATAAAAATATGTATACAATTTTGCCCTTGAACGACATTTAATTTGGTAATTTATAGACATTCTCCTGCTCTGAAGTATTATTATAACTACTATTTAATGATTATTTAATATAATATAATTATGTTCGTCATAAGTATTCAAGTCAATGTGTTTGTGGAGAAATAAAACCAACAAAAAAAAAGAACGTAGAAATTTGATTTGATTTATTGATTTTGTATTCTTTTCAACATTTCATTTTTGTCCTTTCAAAATAATAATGATTATTGTTGTGGAAATTCTATTTCTACTATAATTGAAGATTGGAATTGAAATGTAAATATATTCGACAATACAAATATACTCAATATATGTACCTATATGTAGGTTACTTAGGTAATTTTAAAATTCTACTTCAAAGACTATACCCTGTATAGCAAATATACATACATATACATTACTTTTTTTCGTAAAGTAGTTGAATGGAGGAGTCTAACTAAAATATAAATTGTGTAATTGGATTTTTTTTAAATGGCATTGACATTATATATATGTACATACATATGTAAGTCTTTATAACTACAAAATATTTTTGATTATACGTATGTACTAAAGTAATCATAAAGTAATACTATCATAAAGTTATTTTATAGAGAAACTATAATTTCATATATAATTTTTTGAACAAATTTTCATAAAATAATACAGAAATGTAAGACCCCATTCAATTAAACTCTTCCAAAGGCTAGAACATTTATTTTAAAAGCCCTCTATTCTATTTTCAAAGCTCATTGAAAATTTATTTCAAAGCTCATTGAAAAAAATTGGGCGCATCCAGACCACTACGCTGTTTACAAGCGGCTAAGGGCTTAGGGCTCTGGATGATGAGCTTATTTCCCCTCAATTGCTAAGCACTTGTCAAAATATCGAGCATAATTTTCTTTGACTATATAATATATGGATTGCTAGTAACCAACTTCATTGCGGTAGCCATCACCGACTATGCGCATACCACCAGAGATGGCGAAAAAAAGAACTAACATTCAGAATTGTCTTTGGCGACGCTCGCCTTTTTGACGCCCAATAAAACAACTAAATCATTTATTCAAAAATATTCAACGAATTTTAATAATTTAAAGAATTTGTATTTTTTGGTTAAATATGATTTAAATTTTTTTAATGTTGAATGTTATTTAAATTATGTGAATGATTTCCAAATGTGAAAAGTTGCATTCTGTCTCTACTTAGTCAACTCTGGATATTTAAAACTAAAAGAATTTAATTTAACTCTTTGGAAAGTTGAAATTTATATATGTATGTTTTGAAGTTAGTTTTGATTTTCGTTTAAATTCTTTTAAATTTTGAATTTCAATTAAATTTTGAATTTCAATTATTTTCTTTTAAATTTTGAATTTCAATTATCAAATATATGTATATGTGATGTTATTTAAACGTATAATATAATAAATTACACCAGGCAGAGCAGCAGCATGGACAAGTGGTTATAGAGAGAATTTATATTGTTGCATTCTTAAATTTTGAAGTCATTTCAATTTTAACTAAAAATGAACCAAACAAATTAAATTTATATTACTTTCTAAAAAATTATGAAAAGCAACTAAAATATTTTTCCACCGATAGGATAAGAATTCCATAGATTTTACTTGAGAATTCTACTGGATTTATTTCAGAATTCCATAACTTTAGTTCTCTTATTGGCCATTTCTGGTGGTATGCGCTACCAGTCCTAATAGTATTTTTTTCTTTGACAGCAAAGGAAATTATAAGCGATTAGCAGTCCATATATTATATAGTCAAAAATAATTTTTTATTGCTTTAACTAGTAAGCTATATTTTTTATAATAGAATAAATATTTTTAATAAATAATATTTTTATGTTTACAAATTTAGGTACTTCAAAATTAATAATTATTAAATTAATTATTTTTTATAGGGTGTGTGCCAAAGAGTTTAAATTTTAAATTTTGACACAAAAAATTATTTTTTTTTTGCTGGTGAGTTTTCTTAATATTTACTATCAAGTTTGCTGTGCCAATTGGTTTAATTTAAAACAAAAGATGGATCAAATTTTTCTTTTTTTTTGCTCTCTAATTTTTAAAAAAAAAATTTCAAAATTTTTTTTTAATTTTTTTAAAAATAAAATTATAAATATGTACGAGCCCTATCTCACATGTATTGATCCATTACAATAGTTTATAATTCATATAACGTTTTTTTTTAATTCTTTTTTATTATTATTAATATTTCTTTAATTTCTTGTAAAAAAAATAAATTTATTTTTATTAATAATTCTAGTATAAAACATTAAAAAAAATCATAAAATATTGGAATGTATCAATACATACGAGATAGGGCTCGTAAATAAAAAATCTGATATATGAATATCTTTGACTATATAATATATGGACTGCTAGTAACCAACTTCATTGCTGTAGCTATGACCGACTATGCGCATACCACCAGAGATGACGAAAAAAGGATCTAACTATTTCGAATTGCCTTTCGCGACGCTCGCCTTTTTGACGGCCAATAAAACAACTAAATGATTTATGAGAATTCCATAGATTTTACTTGAGAATTCTACTGGATTTAATTAAGAATTCCAGAACTTTAGTTCTCTTATTGGTCATCTCTGGTGCTATGCGCTACCAGTCCTAATGGAATTTTTTTCTTTGACAGCAAAGGAAATTATAAGCGATTAGCAGTCCATATATTACGAGGGCTGTCTGAAAAGTTCTTAGCCTAGCAATGAAAAACAACAGTTAAATTTTAAAAGTTATGTTTATTTTTCAATATAATTTCCCATAACATCAATGCATTTATTCCAACGTTTTTCTAGCAATTCTATCCCTTGATTAAAATAATTTTCCTCGAGCTCTGCAAAATAACCGTTTACAGCTGCAATAGCTTCATCATTTGATGTAAAACGCTTTCCAGCAAGAAATTTTTTCAGGTTTGGAAACAAATAATAGTCACTGGGAGCCAAATCTACGGTGGATGATCAAGCAATTCGTACTTTAATTCATTCAATTTAGACAGTTGATCCAAAAGGCTTGAGTAATATTGTGAGTTGATTGTTTTACCTTTCTCAAGATAATCAATCAATAAAATACCTTTTTAATCCCAAAAAAACTGTTTCCATAATCTTTCCGGCTGATTGAACTGTTTTTGCCTTCTTTGGTGCACTTCCACCAGCTTCAATCCATTGTTTTGACTGTTCTTTTTCTTCTGGTGTATAATTATGGATCCATGTTTCATCAACAGTTATGAAACGACGTTTAAAATTCAGTTTATTTTGTTTAAAACGATCCAAACAGGCTTGAGAAATTCTCATTCGAATGCGTTTTTGATCGATCGTTAACAAATGCGGCACCCATCTTGCACAAAGCTTGTTCATGTGTAATTCTTCATGCAAAATATAACCAACTCGATCTTTTGAGATGCCTATGGCATCAGCTATTTCACGCACTTTCACTCGTCGATCATCTAATACCATATCATGTACTTTACGTATGATTTCTGATGTTGTTGCAGTTTTTGAACGTCTTCAATGCTTTTACGACCACGTTTAAATTCAGCAATCAAATTTTTTACTGTTGCATACGAAGGAGCACTTTCACCTAACACATTCACCATATCAGTATGAATTTCCTCTCCTTTTAAACCTTTCTTAAATAAATATTCAATAACTGCACGATTTTTCAATTTTTCCATTACTAAAAAAATCACTGACACGTCAATTTCAAATGGCTTGTAAACAAAGAATGAAGTGACCGATTGAAATGAAATTTAACATGTGTTCATATGACAGGTAGAACTTTCCACTACACCTACCTGTTTGCCGTTTATAACGCCTTTTATGTGTCAGGCTAAGAACTTTTCGGACAGCCCTCGTATATAGTCAGAGATGAATATGAAAATAAATCAAAATTTAATCTGAAGTGTCAAATTTAACGAGGTCTGGAAGGTCGTTAAATTTTGACTTTCTATATTCACCACGCTAGTGTCATAATCTAATTTCATCAGTCATAATTTTATTTTAATATACAAATTTAAAGCCTTTGGCACACACCCTAAATAATTGAATATTTTTTTAATTATTTGAAAAAATTACAACTTTTTTTAAAGTTACAATTTTGACATTTGAAGCCAGCGTAGCATGCTATCCAACACCACACCATTGCTCGGTCTAAGCATTCCGCTTAGTAAGCTTACGCTTAGTCTAAGCTGCTTAGTGGTCTGGATGCGCCCTTGATTAAAAAAAACAGTTCGATTGAATAAAAAATCAAAATTTCAAAAATAAAATCAATATTTTGAAGTCATAATAGAAATATTAATTTGATACATATTTCTATATTATTTTATGAAAATTTCTATATTATTTTATGAAAATAGAGAAATATTATTACTTTATGCTACTATTTATTTCAAAACATTTATAATTATTTAAAAATTATATTTCTAATATATTTTCGAATACTTAAAATGTAAATATGGTTAGAAAATTACCACCAGCAAATAATTTTATTTTATTTAAATTTGGTGAAATATAATGTACATTTTGGAAAATGTTATAAATGTCAAGTGCAGAAGAATTAAGTCTTTTCAAAATTTATTTACCTCATACAATAAGTTTCTGTAAAATTCATGCGAATAAGTAAAATTTATTCGCATCATATACGTATATGTATAATTTACCCAGCAAACTTAGAACTACTTCTTGTATAAGTAATACAAGAGTACGCCGGAAAAGTATTTCTCTTCCAGTGAAAAAAGTTAGAGATTTGGGCAAAAATTCACTATAGTTTAATATGAAGATTCTATATATATGAATTTGTTTACGTATTATTCCCAGAGTTATATACAAGCACGTAGAATGTTTATTTGTGTTAGTAAATTCTTCGACTCCGAACCGAATGTGCAATTTGTTGTAGAGCATTTCCAAAAAAAAAACAATAACCCTTTAAGAAAAGCGAACCGTAAACGAACCGCCGGCGAAGTAATTTGTTCATATATGAGTTCGTTTACGAACCGCCTTGGCAGTTCGTAAGCGAACCGGAAACGTAAATGTTAGAATAAGAACAGTAGAAAAAAAAACGTAACGCCGAGTTCGCTAAAATCGGTCCGTTTACGAAACGCTACAGCGATTCGTTTTGGAACCGCCAAATACGGTCCGTTTACGAACTAATTTTATTTATATATATAAAAAATACGGAAAAGTTATTTTTTTATTTTTTTAGCATTTATTTCATATAAAAAATGTAATTTTGTAAAAAAAAAATTAAACCACTTATTAGTAAGATTTTTTATCAATTTTAATATTTAATTTATTATACAGAACACAAAATTACTTATTAATATTTATTTTATTATATTTAAACACAATATTATTATAAGACACAATTTTCTTCACTCGCTATTTACTTTTGTTATGAAATTATAAAGTCTATTAAAAAGGCGTTACTTATCGCCAAAAGCGAATTCGCTTATTTTTCTTAAAGGGAAGAGAATAATCGATGTCGTCAGAAATATTAATTGGTGGTTATCAGTGCTGTGGCTGTCAGTTATAAAAGAAAGATGAGTTCGGTTAAAGTATACTCTCAGTTTCGTTTAAAGTCGAATACACAAGAATACTCTCAGTTTCGTTTAAAGTCGTATTTACTGACTGGAAAGATTCTAAGAATTCTAAGAGTTTGTACCTGTATATGTATAAAGTATGTCATGAACTGGGATAAGGGGGTTCAAGGTAGGTCCTTGAACAAAACCGGAAATTGATTATAGAGTTTTTGAAAAAAAAATTCTGAAGGATTTTCTACTATTATTAGCTGAGTTTTTTTATTCCTACTGTGTACTACTCGATATAAAAGGAATAAAAAAACGATGTAGAGCATAGGGAAAATATGATTTAGAATTGATTGAAATTATTAAAATTTATATATTCTATTATCATTATTATTTATTTCAATATTTAAATATAAAAAAAAATACATTTAAAAAAAAAAAAACTTATATGCTAGAGATTAGGATTAACCTTAACAGCTTAAAATTTACTTTTATCCACAGACGATATTATTTCATTTATTATGTAATTTAATTAATAATTTATTGTCTTAAAAAATTTAAAAATAAAAAACCTTAAATATGAAAAAAAAAAAAAATTAACCTAACTTATACTCTAAATAAAAACTTATTCTAATTAGACGACATATATGATCATTGATTGAACAGTTCACTATACTGGCTATTTTGAAAATTCAGTTTATAATTTGTGATTTTATCTGTTATTGTCATCGTATCAGACAGTTTATGTAATGCTTTTGTTGAAAAATAGAAAGGCAAATTAAGCATCATTTTCAATATTTTGTTTTGCTTTATTTGCAAATTTTTGATGTGGGATTTAGCGCAACTACCCCAAACAGGTGAACCATACAGCATTATGCTCTGAAAAATCATTTTGTATATTATAATTTTATTTTCCATGGACAAATATGAGTTGCGATTGATCATAGGATATAATACTTTAATTAACAAATCGCATTTTTTTATTATGTAGTCTACATATATGATACTTAAATTTTAGTTTTCTATCTAGGTAAATTCCAAGATATTTAACAGATTGACACCATTGGATATCTTGACCACCTAGTGAAAGATCGGTAGATGGTAAATTGCAGATTTTTGTTTTTCGAGAGAAAAAAATTGCTTTTGTTTTGGAATCATTTATCTTTATTTTCCAACGATGGAAATACATTTTAATTTCTTCGAATGCATTTTGTAGGCTATTAGTTATATTTGAAACAGATTCGGAAGTAGATAAAATGGTTGTATCATCTGCATATAGTCCCAAAGAAGTTTCAATAGGTATAGGAATGTCATGAGTAAATATATTATATAAATTTGGACTTAATGATGATCCTTGCGGGACTCCAGCATTTATGCCATAAGCCGCAGAAGTTATGCCAATAATTGGACACGAAAAAGTATCTTTCATATAAAAAGCTTTGGATTATTTTTATGATTAGTATTATATACTTTTCGGAAACCCATTTGCTCTGGTGGTATAATATTATTATTCTCTATAAACGAATATATTCTATTATTTATGCATTTTTCAAAAACTTTGCCTAAAATATTTAGCAGGCTTATAGGCCTATAACCTTCCAGACTGGAAACATTGTTATTTTGTTTTGGAATTACAACTACTTTGGCTTTTTTCCATTCCAATGGAAAGTATCCTATTTTTAAGCAAGCATTAAAAATGTGTGTAAGATATATAAGCGCTTTTTTAGGTAGATTCTTAAGTAAAATAATTTTAATACCATCCGGACCTGGTGCTTTTTTATTTTTACTATATTTTATAATATTTTTAATTTCCAAAGGCGTTATTTGTTTGTAATTGTCGCTAGTGATTGAATTTAAGGAATTAACACTATCTGCAACTAAGTTAATTGTTTGAAGGTCCCCATAAGATGAGGTCATTTCATGTTGTTTTACAGAGTGTTTCGCGAATTCTTTTGATTTTTCATTATTTGTAATTCGAATTTTGGACTCATTTATTTTGATTAGCGGTAAATTTTTATTCCTTTTTTTTAAAAGCTTCGTTAGATTCCAGAAAGGTTTACTGCATTTTTCTAAGGAATTCAGTTGAGCTGATCAGTTATTATTGACTAGTATATTAATTTCGTTGCTTATAAATTTATTGAGGTAGTTAAGGTTTTGATTAATACCCCGTAGCCGAAGACGTTGCCAACTACGTCTTAACATGTTTCTAAATGCTATTAACTCTTTTAGTGCAGAAGGAATAACTACATATGGTTTAGGTGAGTTTTTTTGACAAATTTTGGGAATAGAATATTCTCTAGCAGCATTAACAATATTTAATAAATGAGCAATACCCGAATTAATTTCTTGGGAATTATAAAAATTGTCAATGTTTGTTGCATTCAAGTTAATATTTGCACATATTATTCTACAATAATCTGGCCATTTCGCTCTATTATAGTTATATGAGTAAGAGTTAAGGTTAATACTAGGTTTAGAAAGAATATCAAATTTAACTGGTAAATGTTGTGAGTTAAGTTTCGAATCAACTGTTGGGTAAGAAATAAACTGAGGACATTTACATAAAATTATATCTAAAACGGAAGGCGATCCTCTTAAACTATTTGGGTAAAATGTAGGATCAGCTGGTGCAAATAGTTGATAATTATGTATTGATAATTTCTCAAATAATATTTTACCCCACGCTTTATTTCTTATACAATTCCAAAAGGAATGTCGACAGTTAAAGTCGTCTGCAACTATAAATACAAAATTATATGCTAATCTGTTAATTAAGTTTAAATCGTATACAAAATGTTGTTTTTTTTATCTGAGTAAGGT
Organism: Empis stercorea; assembly: GCA_949752835.1. NCBI lineage: Eukaryota > Metazoa > Arthropoda > Insecta > Diptera > Empididae > Empis > Empis stercorea. The sequence goes on from OX457088.1 coordinate 32,857,725, forward strand.
TACCACCAGGGAAATATGCGCCTATTAAAACTAGCTCTCCGACAGCAGTGAATAATTTAACAGAAATTGTTTCTATGCATCGTGTTTAGAATACAATGTTTGATTTTTTTACTTATTGCTAGTGCAACACCACCACCAGCACTATCTACACGATCATTGCGATAACAGATAAAATTTGTGTCACTAATATTATTCTTATGTTTAAGCCACGTTTCGGTAATAATTCAAATATTGAAATCATTATCATATCGATAATTAAAATATTCAATTGCTTTACTTTTAATACAAATGCTTTGAGCATTCCAGAAACTTACTTTAATTTTATTAGGATCTATCAACATATAAATACTTAATGGTTAATTCAGCCAAAGCAGCAAACTGTTCTTCACGAGATTTACATTTTTTTAAATTGACTAGCATTACATTAAAAATGTTTAATAATTCAGTGGCTGAAAAAAGATCAGAATTGCTAGCATTACCACAACCTTTCAACATTGTAGCATATGTTGGTGTGCTAAAATTATTACCATTATTAAAAATATTTGCATAATTATAGGCACTATTAAAATTTGTGTTTGTTTTATTGATTGAATTTTGCTCAATATTAATATTATTTCTACCTGATAAATGATTCTTGTGTGATGTATGTGAAAATACCTGTCCAGATTTTTGTCCTTTTTGTTTGAGTGATATGTGCAGTTCTAAGTATTTCATTCTCATTGGACAATGAATAGAACTGGCTGGATGTGGATTTTTTGGATCTTTACAATTAGCACAGCATAAGTTGTCGATTTTTTCTTCATTTGTTTTAAATTTTTGATAGTCCGGGCAATTTGTAGTTTTATGAGCACCAGCACATATGTTGCATTTACTATCAAGATGACACCAATTGGATCCATGACCAAAAGTTTAAAACCAAAAGTTAAATATTAAATTATTTAATATAATTATTTTATAATTATATTAAATAATTATAAAATATTATAATTATTAAATGCCATATTAAAATTTAATAATTTCCCATTAATATCCTTTTACTCTACATGTTGTACTGGATAATTATGTAGAGTAAGCTACAACAACAACCATACAGATACTCTACTCTTTAAGTACAGAGTAGGAATAAAAAAACTCAGCTATTAATAATGCATTTGCTGTTATCGTTGAAATTATCAGCAATGTTTCCAGTTGTTTAAAATTTTGACCAACATTAGGTTTGTTACTTGCACTAGGAACTATACTGGAAGTAGCCACAGTGGTTTTTACTGGGATAGAGATAGTAAAATTTTCAATAGCGCTTTTAAAGTCCATAATGAAATATTAAAAATAAATATATATAGGTCAAATAAAAATAAAAATAAAAAGTTATGAAAGTTTTAAATTAACAAAACCAATTATGAATTTTTTATATTATTAACACTAAATTTTTTTTTAATGTTAATGAACCGATTATAGCACGGTATATTTACGGAATAATATGTAATATTAATGTTAAAATATTAATGATGAGGTACGCAAAAACAAAATATACACAAAACAATATAACTATATGGTATGATTTTTAAATTTAATTTTTTTTTGTAATGCAATTTTATAAATAATTAGTATTTTTGGCGACTAAAAAAAACACGTCCGCACTGGTTGAAAGTTAATTATTGAAAAAAAACTAGAAGAGAAGCACTGGAAGAGAAGTACTTTTCCACCATGGTCTTATATTACTTATAGAAGTAGTTCGTTTGCTGGGTGTCATGTCAACATTTAATTTTTTATTTGAAAAATATGTTAACCATATCAGAATCGCTGATTCTGATATGGTTAACATATCTCAAAAGGAGTATTAGATGTAAATTACAAGATGGCCGACATTTTACAAGGTATTGACTATTTTCATAAAACAAGTCAAATATTAATTAAGAAGATTATAGAATTATACGACTGTAGTATGTATTTCTTATTTGGTATTAAGATTTGGTACTAAGCCTGTACCCTGCAGGCACCCAAATAAATATACAATACAAATATACATACATAATTTAGAAATAAATAAATATACCGCCAAGTTAAATTAATATCAAATTAAAAATTAAAATATATATGCAAAGATAAAAATGTACTTGTAGAATAAAAAGTCCACATTAAAAGAAAAAAAAAATTCGATTGTAAAACAAGAGCTAATTCTAAGGTAATTTTGAGCCAAGAATGGCACACTTTCAGGTCCACCATGGTCTTATATTGAGATATATTACATAATAATAAACCAATAATATATATATATATATATATATATATACATATATATATATATATATATATATATATACATATATATATATATATATGTATATTATATAAAATAATTGTAAATTCTATAAAGGGAAATATATATATATACATATATGGTATGTATATGTAAAAAGAATTACGTTACCCATATCTGCTCAAGAAATAATAGATATAACATATGTATTATTGCTTGACCAGTAATATATAGATTATATTATCAACTCCTTTCCAAAAATCAAAATTTGTTGGATAATTTATCATCACATCTAATAACATATACATTATGTGGCAACGCCGCGTTCCATTTACTTAAAAACAGATCAAATAATGTATTACAAACGCATACACACAAAAATGTAAAAGCTCTTTTTCAGAAAAAAAACATTGTTATGATGTGACATCACGATTCGGGTTTTTTGTGACACCCCTCGACCCTTAATTGCTTAAAATTCTTTTTAAAATATAGCCAAAAACATGATCATTACCACGATTTTTATGAATTTTATTTCATTTTAAAGTTCTCACCCTCTAAAAAAAACACCCTATATTCTATATACGGGGTGTACCGGTTTAGGATGCTAATCCGTTAAGGGGTGGTTCCTTGGTTCATTATAAGCAAAAAATCGTATGGAAGGGGGCGGTGTATTTTCAACACCCACTGAGCTACAGGGTGTTTTAAAAAAGTCCTTCGGAGAAGTAGGTACAAGCACTTATTCAATTATAACTTCTAGCGTATTGAACCTAGAATATCCAAAGTAATTTTTTAAAGACGTTTTTTATTACCTTTCTACTGGGCAAACCAGAAGTCGCAGGTAAAAGCTTTGTATGGCGATGTCGTAGGTAACACTGTGACGCATCCAAATCAAATTAAAAAAAAAAAATTTATACCCGGCAAAATTTTGAAAAAACTGGCATTTTTCCAAAATCTGATTTTTTTTTTTTGAAAAAATCATAACTTTAACGCAATTTAACGCAGACCTAGCAACCGGTTAAAATAATGGTAACATCGAAACGGATTAGCAAATGCCAAATTAGCATCCCAAACCGGGACACCCTGTATATTTCATATTTATATTTGATTTAATTTTGAAATATTTTCTCCCTCCCGCAATTTTGTATGCCAGAAATGAGCAAGATATTGTCAAATTTTGTTTAATTTCTGTTGGAATCTAATAAGTTAAGAATTTATATTAATACATAAAAATTATTTAATTTAGTAAATTGTTAAGGTTACAGCACTTAATTTGATTTATACATCTATAAATAATTGAGTATATCTATAGAAATGTAATGAATAACAAAAACTAAAACTATTTTAATCTTTCAGTTAAATATTATTTATTTCCAAATTAATTTAAATGATAAACTTTATTAAAGTAAATTCATATCTTTATAGCTTTATTGCTTTGGTAGATTTAAACCTTTTAATTGAATTATACTCCTATATACTATTAGTCAATAATTAAATGAATTCTATAAATTAAATTATGTTAAAAATTATTGAAATTTATAGCTTTCATATTTCATATTAGCATATAAATTTATTCCATCGTATGTATAAGTAAATATTAATTTATACATGCTATTGATATTTTAATAATTTAATATTTTTCAAATCAAAATTATATTGAAATTGTGGTATTCATGATTTCATATATTTATATTATTAATTAATTTTTAATTTATTTTTTATGAATAATTTATATATTTTAAACTTAAAATTAATAATAAGAGAACCATAGAAAATTAAAATAATAATATATACACATATAGAATATGTCTAGAACTACATAATAATAACAAATATGTATAGAACTAGAACTATAATACATATAATAACAATTAAGCTTTAACAAAATCTTTATAGATTTGTAATAAAAGTACGTTATACAATGCTATAGAAATATGTAACATCTTTATTTTAAAACGCCTTAAACCCAAAACAAACATAAACTTTTATCAAAGAATTATGTTATAATAATAAAGAAGTCGTATGTAGTGTAGAACAAATGCGAGTTTTGAAATTTTTGTACGCGTCTTATAACATTGGAACTCGCTCTCTCATTATATGCTGTATATAAATATTATGCTGCAATATCTTTATTCATTTAAATTAATTTGGAAATAAATCTTTAAAATTTGTGTGGCTCAAAATAACAAAACGTATTGGGTAAATGAATTAACGCCTTGCGTATTGTATTGAGGCAATATTAAACGAATTATCGCTATTTGGCATTAATTCTTGTAGCGGCAATTCATGCCACCAAATTTGTAATATCGCCGGTCAATGCCAAAAGTGCGAAAGTTCAATATTACAGTTTCGAGAAAAACGCGTTTTAATTTTTGCTGATTTGTGAAATTCTTATATAAGCGATATTTTTAATATTAAAAAAACTACGACGAATTGCACATTTGGGGTTTTGGCATATTGTAGATTTTGAAATTTTACAATTTGTGGAATTAAAAACCCAATTTCATAAAAAACGCACATTCGCGGTTTTGGCATTGATTCGACAATATATATATAGTATTAAAAAATCGATTTCAGGGATGTACAGGTGCAAGTGCAAGGTTTTGCTTAAGTGGACAATTTTTGACACGCATACATATATTGACGTGTAAATAATTTAATTTCTTGTAATGTTATGCTAAAAATTTTTTGTAGAAGTAGTTCTACGTTTGCTGTGATATAGATAAGTAGAAGAAGGAGTTCTACATTGGAAGGAGTTCTACATTACATTGGTTTGCTGGGATATAGATATATATACGTATGTATATATATATATATTGTATATCAATTTTTCATATTTCTCAAATATTTATTATCTATGCACAAAATATTAAAAAAGTATAAATAAATCTACTAAAAAATAAGTTCTAAAACGTAAAAAAAATTCAAATTAAGAAAAAAATTATTTTTTTTTTCCTGAGAATAAAAAGAGAATTTTTTTTTAGTTTTGAGAATTTTTATACTTTCTTTCCACAGCCCCCGGCCCCGCACATGCCTTGAAAAAAAATTTAAAAATTTGGTTGCATATGCGACTTCTTTATTATTATATATTCTTTGCTTTTATAATAAAAAAAAAACCAGTATTAGACTTTCAGTTTCAGACATGTATAGTACCTAAAAGGTTGTTCATAATACTTGTATATATAGCACCCAATAAATGGTCTTCCAATGCAAAAAAAAACACATATTATGTTAGGATCTTCTATAAAGACATATTTTTTTGCTTCATTTTTTTACATAAATTTGACAATTTGTTAAACCATTCCGATTTAATGATCTGAAAATTTATCAAAATAATTTTACAAAACCATACAAACGTACAAATTAAATCTTTTGTTATTAATTTAAAAAAAAAACATTTTATATACATAGTGACAAAAAAACATTATTGTACAAAAATAGATTACAAATATTTTGATTAGTTTGAAATTCCTAAAATTCATTCTTTTAGTATGTGTACGTTATTGTGTTATACCTTCTAAAAATTTATTTACCTAAAAAACGATATTCTATTTTAACAATAAATAAATAAATACCACACCATAAATTTATTGATTTCTATATTTTGTGTCCTATATAAAGGACATTGAAAATTATTTATTATATACCAGTATATAAACTAACATTATACAAACAAATTAAATAGTAGGAAAATAAAATCATTAAAAAAAAATTATATTTTGTTTACATTCATAACATATGTATTAAAATAATATTTAGGATGTTTACAATTCGGTAGACAAGAATATACCATATGTATACTTACAAGTCCATTATCTTGAGTTTTCTCATAGTGTGTTATAAGATTTAATACTAAATCATTAGTTACAGTATGATTATTATTATTATAACAGACAAACAATACAATATAATATATAATGGAAATTTTATGTTATTTTTATATAAAAAAATTGAGAAGAAATTATGTATAATCTTTTTTAATAAAATTTCTTTTTAGAAAAAGCAGAATTGAATTTATAATTATTTTAAATTAAATTGAAAAAATAATGTGATTCTTTTTACAGACAAAATGCATCTTAGTTTGTTTAATTTTTAATTTTACCTAAACTAAAATAAAATATCTTGGAATTTTATAAAAACCATATTTGCCAAAATTCATTTTTACTAGAAATGAAATTTTTTTCCAAACTTTTCATTTTTAACTAACGATTCTCTCAAAAAATAAGCCAAGCTTAATGGCTCAACCATAATGGGTATATGCAATACTATGGAAAGTGTCAAAACTAATCGAATGCATAGAATATACTTCGTTATGCACTGCCAACTGCCATATTTGTGTCCCAACCATAATAGGAATACGGAAACTTATGGCGTCGTAATTATTTTTTTTGACAATTTTTGTAAATAAATACAGAATCTCAAAGTCAAAATGAAATTAAATAAAAAACAAACTATTTTTTATGTTTGTCAAATTTACGTACGGAACTACGAAACTGATCGTAGTTACATAAATTTGACAATCAAAAGTTAACGAAATGGATGACAGAACTCTACGAACGGAGCCATATGCTATGCACATTATGGTTTGAAGATACACATACAATTTACATATAATTGAACCATTCATAGAGTTTGCATAAGCCAGCATATGCCCCTTAGACACAAAGTGAAATTATGATTTTGCATATACATTTTCACGGCGTGAAAGTCAAATTTGTTTGAAATTTGTTTTACAAAGTAGTATACACTCGAACTCGACGTGAAATGAAAATTATTAATCTAGACATGAACCTGAAAAAGTCAAATTTTTCACGGCTACTAAGATCTACACTACATTATAGGTCTGTTCGTTAGCTTGCTCAGGTCACATAACCCGAGTAGGTTAGGTTAGGTTGTGTTAGGTTGAGTTAGAATAAGTGACGTCACAGATCACTTTAGGTTCATTTGTGAGCCAAACCCAAATTCTGTTCGCTTGCTCAGATCAAATCAGTTGGAATTTTTTACATTTTGCTGCCAAACATAAACATAATTAAATCAAAATTTAAATCAAAGCGGCTTTGATATAATTTTAAATTTTTCATATGAATGACATATAAAATATACTAACCTATTCGACTCTATCTATTTTGGAAGGTTAGAAAAAAGCAACTCCAAGTAGATCGGATCAAGTTCAAAAAAGCTAACGAACATAGAGTATACTGGACCTAACATTGACACATATTGATCCAAGTAACTTGTATCAAGCTAACGAACAGACCTAATATTGAACGTGAAAATTTATATTTTGACGCCTTTATTATTAAAATTATTTTAAATTTATGAATGGCTGAATTATCAATTTCAATATGATTGAAAACGATTATGTTGCTAGACGAATATGAGTTTGAAGAAAAATATTATATAGATTTGACTTTTTACAATAAATATATAATTTGGGCTTTCTGTTTTATTTTGTTAATTTCAAATTGACGTTTAAAATTTTGAATAGGATTAAATGTATAATTTTTAAATAGTTTTTTCACGACCTTTTCAACATAGATAATATATATATATATATATATATATATATATATATATATATATATATATATATATCATGATACAATAATATAAGTAATGGCATTGCACATAGCAGCCAACTATGCGAGTTTCGTGGTGTGACGTCACAAGAAACAATTTAGTTTATTATTTGTACAAGAAACAATTTAGTTTATTATTTTTATAAAAGATTTGAAAGTGTAAAATTAATTATTTGTTTAAAAAATATTTTGTAAAAAGTATTCTTTTAAGTTGAGAAACATCTAAGCTCTACAAACTTAAATGTTATTTGCGTATCTTTCATATAATATTACATCAATTTCTGTTTGTTTTCTAAGTGAGAAGATAATTGAAATTATGTAATTTATACTAAGTCCGTCTGTTTATAAAGCCGTTAAGGCACGAGGGCTATTATGATATATTTCGTCCCGGCCACGGGACTCTTCTGATAACTTTATTTTCTGTCCTGAATGTTAAAGGGAGATCACATCTCCAAATGTCTATGTCTATTGTGTCTTTGGTTTTAATATATAAATATATTAATAGGAATTAGATAGATAAATGAGAATATCTATTAGACACGACTTGATATTTTTATATCCCTTGTTTGTCTTATGACTGAATGCGAACCATAACTATCTCAATGATAATAATGTTATGATTGCCCAATCTCTCTAATGTACAACAGAATTCAGCAAACAGATAATTCTGCCTAATAACCAGATGATACATTTAAAGAAACTGATAGACATCCGAACCAGGACGTTATAGCCGAGGTAAATGCCTCCGACGGGATGGGATAAAATTTTGAAAAAAGTATTCTTTTAAGTTGAGAAACATCTAATCTCTACAAACTTAAATTGTATTCATTATAAAATTAAGATTAGATGTTTATTAGATGTTTCTCAACTTAAAAGAATACTTTTTTCAAAATAAAGAAATTGTAGAAAATTTTAAAACTAAGAAAAGAAAATATAAAAATAATAACATAATTTTTCTTATAAAAAAAAAAAAGAAAACAAAATATTTTAATTAAATAAATTTATTTAGTGAAACCGAAACATTTTTATTATATTCCTTTAAATTCAACAAATGAAAAGTAGAGACAAATATATATTATTTATTCACTAAAATACTGAAACTGAAATTTTTTTTCAATTGAATATAAATGACATATTTTTTTAAAATTGTAGTTTTTATTATTACAGCAAATCAATAACTATTCCTTAATGGACCATCCACAACCCACAAGCTACTATAAATTTAATAATCTTTTATTAAATTTACAATAAAATAAATTTAAAACACTTAAAATATTTCTTTATAAAAACCTTTTTATTTACAAAATACTAAAATAAAAAAACTTTATATAAATTAAATTAAAAAAAAACTATATTCACAAGTAACGTAATGCGCAGAACAGTACAAAAATGAAACACGGGAATGCCATATCTTATATAATTGTATCATGTATTATATAACATAGATAGCTAACTTAGAGCATTGACTAATAATAATATTATTATTAGTCAATGCTTAGAGTAAAGTATAAGTCTTTGACTATATAATAATAATATATGGACTGGTAATCGCTTGTAATTTCCTTTGCTGTCAATGAAACAAATTTTATTCGGTGGAGGAAAAATATTTTATTTGCTGTTCATAAACATTTTGAATTAAAATATAAATTACTTAAAATTTAGGAATGCAACAATATAAATTCTCTCTATAAACACTTGTCCATTCTGCTGCTCTGCCTGATGTAATTTATTATATTAAACGTTCAAATAACATCACATATACATATAATTGAAAATTGAAATTCAAAATATATAAATTTCAACTTTCCAAAGAGTTGAATTGTTTTAGTTTTAAATATCCAGAGTTGAATAAGTAGAGAGAAAGAATTCAACATTTCACATTTGGAAATCACACAATTTAAATAACATTTAACATTCACAAAATGTAAATAACGTTTAACCGAAAAATACAAATTCTTTGAATTATAAAAATTCGTTGAATATTTTTGAATAAATTATTTAGTTGTTTTATTGCCCGAAAAAAGGTCGCCAAAGGCAATTCGGAATAGTTAGTTCTTTCTTCGCCATCTATGGTGGTATGCGCATAGTCGGTGATGGCAACAGCAATGAAGTTGGTTACTAGCAGTCCATATATTATATAGTCAAAGATATAAGTATTCAACGACTTGTCAAAAAAATATTATTTTTCAAAATAAAAATTATTTTTTTATCTTTAATGAAAAAAAAAATATTAACAAGAAATAAAATAAAAAATAAAATTATGGGGATTATTAGTTGTTAGGGCAGGGCACACAATAACTAATAATAAAATCAGCAAAATACAGAGATTTACAATTTTACATCTTTAAAAAAAATATTAATAATTTTAATAAACAGAAATTTAATATTCAATTTTGAAATAATTTTAAAATTTTTCAAATTTTCAAAAATTGAAAATTTGAAAACACTCTTCTAGATAAAAAAAAAGTTCCTCGTACAGATTGTTTTAAATACAGGCGCTCAAGTCAATTCCTTTGAGTGAGCCATCTATGCTATATATAATCTATGCTTTTTACGCTTTAGCATTATGCTTTAGCATTAAGCTTAAATAAATCTTTTTTTATTTTTTAAACGAAATTCTCAAATAAATATCTATGATCTATGAGTAGTTACACTTGATTTTTAGTGCATCTTTACTGTCTGAAATTACAATTTTACATCGAAAAACAAGTTTTGGAAAAATACGAATAGCGCTGACTACGGGATGAATTTCGAATATCTGTTACTTACATTTAACTTTCCAATTTGTGGTACATCTGCCGTCAATGTATGTGCTATGTGGACATTTACTGTGTCAAATACTTAACTGTTTCTTATTGTTTTCATCTGACAAACGAATTTGAATTAAATGAAATGTAATCACATTGTTTTCCGAACTACCTTTCCAATAAGTGGTCTCTTTCCTTTATTTACTATACAAATGAAATTACAGAGTGAAAAATGTTATGTAAATAGTTTATGAAAAATGGGTGAAGTTTAAACTTATGTCATTAAATCTCGTTCGAATAACAATATGTCAAGCGTCATATTGGACCTTAGACTATATAGAACAGGAGAAGATATAATATGAATTTGCCCCTACAAGCTATGAAGCATCTATTTTAGTTGTCAAAAATTTTCATATTGCCTTCAGAAATTTTCATATTGCCTTCAAAAATTTTTAGTTGTATGTCAAAAATTTTCATATTTAAAGCTTTTAATTTTCGAATAGAGCTTTTGAAACACGTTGAAATTTGAGGCAAATTGTGGAAATATTTAATAAAATATAGTCAAATATTGCAAAAAACATTGTTTTTATAGTGGAAAAGTGGAAAATTAATAATAAAAAATTTATTATTGTATTGTTAAAGGGCGTAAAAATCATTTATTTAATAAAATACAGGGAAGTTCAGGAGATACCCTTTACAAGTAAATATATAAAATATTATATATTATTATTACTCATTTTAAAATGTGTTTTTGAATAAATTAATAAATATAAATTTTTTCTTTTAATCAACATTAAAATATACCAACGTTTTAGGTAGAAATCCCTATTAAAGTTGAAATAAAAATAGTAAACAAATTATTTCAAAAAAAATTCAAAATTTGAAAAGAGCTTTTAAAAAGCATTATTTGTAGACAGTGTTGTAGCCAGGATAATTTTTTTTGAGGCTTACTTATTTTTTGGGATGAATTATTGAATTAAAATATATTTTAGATTTCCCAAAGAAATGGTAATATGCGAGCAATGGTATATTGCGGTTAATTTAACACCTGATGATTACCGTATAACACAAAGTATGCGTTACATTTTAAGGTGGATGATTTTAAAAATAGTACAGAATTTAAAAAATAGTACAGAAATAGTTCTTTTATTTATTTACTTATAAAAAATCAAAATCAAATCACAATATCAAATAAAAATCAAATCAATTAATTTTTATATTAAGAAGAGCTTTTACGTTGCTTTACTTTTTCTTAAGCCCTCCCTATGAAAAACATCTCTTTACCCCCCACAAAATCGAGTGACACTAAATTTTAACTATAGCTTTTCCTGTTCTATATACTCTAAGTATTGGACGGACGAACGGACAGTAAAAGACTAAGAAGTAACAAGTAATTTTTCTAAAACCCTAAAAAATTAGAAAAGATCACATCAGAAAATAATGAGTCATTTAAAAACACAATTAAATATTAAATCAGTACAGGTTGCATTGGGAATATTTTTGCGATTGTGAACTATTGTTACTTTTGAAAAGTAAAGGAGAAAATAAAGGATATAATGTAAAGTAACATTCATGTATTTGAATAGCCATATTATTTTCGTAAATAATTTTATTGAACATCCTATAAATACCATAATGTTGATAAAAATTTAATACGGGTCAATCCCCGTTAATTCGATTCGCCAACAGACCCCAAAAATTATTCTAATTATCGGGGAATTTGAATTATAGAATATTATTGTGTCTTAGATATATTCTCGTGTCTTGGATATAAATTATGGTGTCTTGGAATAAATATTTTAATTTGATTTAAATTAAATATTTATACGGTTTATTATTATAAATACTGCTACTATACGGTAAATTCGAGAACACAGAACACAAGATTTTTATTAACTATTTTTGGGTAAAGCAATGAAAACGAAATTAAATTATGTAATCAATTCAAGTTTATTATTAGAAGTAAAATTAAAAATTTGGAATATAATTATTATAGTGTAGTGATAATTATTACATTTTAAATATAGATTGAGTTATTGAGTATAAAAGAAATATTTAACAAATACATACTATAAACAATTTAGATTTGTACTATTTTTATCTCAATAACTCTTTGGTTTTAAAAAATTTTATTAAACATAAAAAATTATTTCATTAAATTTATTAAAGAAAACAGACATCATCGATTTCGAGCATCGTAGCAGTCAGCATCAATTTTGAATCGTCAATTTTTATTAAAATAAATTAATAATATAAAAAATATAAATAAATATCTAAAAAATAACGAATATAAACTTTATTTGTAATTTGTAATTTTATAATTCGTAATTTAAATTCTTATTGAATATTTTGTCAAATAAACGTACTCGTAATATGGCGTCTGATGACCCAGAAAAGATAGATAATATTAGATTAAAAACGTACGCCGCGAAAATTCTTATAAAGTAATTAATAAAATTACAGATAATAATTTAAATCAAAACCGGTTTGCAGAACTCATGGTTAATGATGATGATGTTGAAGATAATGAAATAGATAAAAATGGTAATAAAATTAAAGAAAAAGAAAATCAACAATCTACAAAAGATGTGTCAAAATCTTTTCCTGCATCAATTATTATTCCTGGACAAACGGCTCAAAAAATCCACGAATTATTAAAACCACTAAATATAAATTTTAATTTAAAATACATATCTATCGGTATAAAACTATTTCCTATTAATTTGGAGGATGTTCCAATTATTAAAAAAACATTTCAAGAAGCTAGGGTGGAATTTTTTTCTCACTTGAACAAGAACGAGAAACCACTGAAATACGTTTTATCAGGACTACACAAAATAAACTCAGCTGAATTATATGATGAACTAAATCGTATAGGCATTAATTATAGATATTAAACGTATGAACATAAAACAACCTAAGTATGTATCGCAATTTAACTATTTATTATATTTTAAAAAAGGCACTACAAAACTATCGGAACTAAAAAATCATAAATATATATTAAACATTGTTGTCGAATGGAAACAATACCGAAAAAATCACTTGGCAACAGATTGCGTCAGATCCATCCTGGTGAAAAATCACTTGGCAACAGATTGCGTCAGATCCTGGTGGTGAATCGGTGGTGATTTTAATTGTCGGCATTCTGCTTGGGGATGCATTCGTGAAAACGCATTTGGTAAAAAACTAAACAGTTTCATTAATAATCATTCATGCCAGTTACTTTACTCGACTGATCCTACTCACTATCCAACAAGCAATAATTTGCATCAATTTTAGACTTTTTCATAACAAACTTTGAAAATCATATTTCACCACCATTATCGGAAATTTCTTTATCTTCTGATCATTGTACAGTTTTAACTAAAATATCAAACAAACCAATAGACTACGATGAAAATAAAAAACGACTAGATTTTAAGAATGCGAACTGGCATATTTTCAAAAATTCAATTATAGAAGAGCTCACATCACAACATTCATTAGCTCTTAATAATATTCTTAGAAGTTCTGATATAGATAATATGATTTTGAAATTTAATAATATAATTAAAAATGCAATTTCTTTAGCTGTACCAAAAACCAATATTAATCATTTTAAAGAATTTAAAATTCCCACATCTATCAAAATTATTATAAATGAAAAAAATAAAATTCACCGGCAAGCGCAAAGATTAGGAGATGTCAATCTTAAATTTAAGGCTAAGCAATTACAATCATTTAAATAAGAAAAAAAAACGTCTTATGTAATGAAAATTTTAATAATAAGTTAGGTAAAATTACAAATAATAATCAGTTATGGAAAATTGCAAAGGTATTTAAAAATAAAAGAAAATTAATTCCAACTTTAATACAAAATGGTAAAAAACTACAAACAAATTGTGAAAAGGCAAATGCGTTCGGAGAATTTTTCAACAAACAACATAAAATTACTAAAAATCTAAACGATCCCCAAACTGAAGGAGAAGTCACACAAACAATAAATAATTTTAAAGCCAATGAAATAAATTATAATAAACTATGTTTAAAAAATGAATTAAAAAATGTAATTAGACATCTAAAAAATAAAAAATCACCAGGATCTGACGGAATAAATGCAGTAATATTGAAAAATTTACCGAGACGACTTATTTTTATAAATCTGATTTTCAATGGGTGTTTTAAATTAGTTTATTTTCCAAACAATTGGAAAATCGCTTAAGTTATTCCTATTCCTAAAAGCGGAAAACCACCTACGGAAATTGACAGCTATAGACCTATAGGTTTAATAAATTTAACCAGCAAAATTTTTGAAAAACTATTAAAAAAAAAATTACAGCATTTCTAGAAGAAAATAATTGTATTCCAGCCGAACAATTTGGTTTTAAATATGGTCATACTACCACTCATCAATTATGCCGTTTAAAAAACTATGTAAAGAAAACATTAAAAAATAAAAAATCAACAGGTGCAGTTTTTCTCGATATAGAAAAAGCTTTCGACACAGTGTGGCACAATGGACTTATTTATAAAATAATAAAATAAAATTTAAATCCAGAATTAATTAGAATAATTCAAAGCTTTTTAGAAAATAGACATTTTTATGTTGATTTAAATGGTCATAGTTCAACAAAATTCAAATTAACTGCTGGTGTTCCACAAGGCTCAGCTTTAAGTCCCTACAAATATATACACTACTGGATTAAATGTGGATGACATTATTAACACCCTAGAAACCGATTTAAAAATTTTAGTTAAATACTACATGGAAAATAAAAATTAATATTGAAAAATCAAATTGTATATTTTTCACAAACAAAAGACTTCAAAAATTCCTTCCACAAAGATCAATACTGAAATACCTTGGAAATCGAATATTAAATATCTAGGCATATATTTTGATCCACTTAAGTTTGGATATCACATAAAGAGTTTAATAAAAAAGAACGATATATTAATAAAAACGCTATATCCATTAATTAATAGAAAATCATCTATCAACATAAAAAATAAATTGCTTATTTTCAGAACTATCTTCAGACCTAGTTTTTCTTATGCTTATCCAGTTTGGGCCGATGCTGCAATTAGTAATAAAAAAAAAATTCAAATTGTACAAAACAAAACCCTGAAAATAATGAAAAATCTACCTAAATATTTTTCTACTCGATTATTACATCAAGCTCTCATCATAGAATTGTTCTTACCCTTTTGTGAAAACATGCGTGAAAAATTGATTGAAAATTGCTATTTTTCAGAATTTAATTTAAGGCTCGCGGAGCGCCATTTAGTGTTTTATAGAGGAATTGTTTTGCCCATTTTATAACAAACCAGTGAACATTTTCTTCCACGAAATTTTTATAACATATCAAGAATATATTAATTTCACGGATAGGTGTTTTACTTTTTTAATTTTCCCCCCCATATACCTGTCCCCGCACCTGAAAGTGGACCATTTTATTGCCCATTTTATGAGTAAACCCTTACATATTTTGATATTTTTTTTCCTACAGAATAAAGATTAAATATATTTTTCACGGATGTATGTTTTACATTTTTGATATTTGTTAGCATTTTTCTAATAATTAAATTTTTATATAAAAACCTCTTTTTTTCAAAAATTTTTTGGAAGAAAATGTGTGAAATTTAGTGTAGCTAGTGTCTGATAGGGAACTTTGAGCGCTGAAGTCAATTTTAAACAGTTTTATTGTCAATGAAAGCTCTTTTTTTGTTTGTGTGTGTTTCAAATTATTTTTTATTTGCAATTCTGATTTTTTTTATGAATAATACATAACATATGGATGGATAGAAAATATTTATTACCAATAACATAATTTTTAGTTTACATCTTTTCTTTATATTTTTTTTTTCAGTTAAAATGTATGAGAAAAGGTGGATTTTTAGATTCAGGTGTAGTTTTTTTATTTGTTTCAAAAATTGGATCAGGCTTATAAAAGTGTAAAAATAATTACAAATTTATATACATACTCAATTTTTATAGGTAAATGAAGTTAAAAAAAAGTAGGTAAAATCTAAAAAAAAATTCAGGAAGGATATTATTTCATTTTTTTTTAATGAAATATCAATATAAGTACATATATTATCCTGGATGAAATGCTGAATGGCCATATTTTCATCTGGGATTTTCTCTAGCACCCCTGGATGGATTGGGCTGATATTTGGTAAACACATTTAAATTAGTGGTCTGGATGAAATGATGAGTGGCCATATTTTCATCTGGGATTTTCTCTAGCACCCCTGGATGGATTGGGCTGATATTTGGTAAACACATTTAAATTAGTGGTCTGGATGAAATGATGAGTGGCCATATTTTCATCTGGGATTTTCTCTAGCACCCCTGGATGTATTGGGCTGATATTTGGTAAACACATTCATTATAGTGATCTATTGTTAAGTATGCCAGAACTCCTCCATTAGCTTTACTTGGAAGATGGTTATATGATTAAAACGTGATTTCTGATATTTTGTGGGAAATAATGGAGGAGCACTGGCATAGTTAATTATAGAACAATATAATGAATGTGTTTACCAAATATCAGCCCAATCCATCCAGAGATACCAGAGAAAATCCCAGATGAAAATATGGCCACCCATCATTTCATCCAGACCACAAATTTAAATGTGTTTACCAAATATGAGCCCATTCCATCCAGGGGTGCCAGAGAAAATCCCAGATGAAAATATGGGCATATATAATTTCATCCAGGATAATATACATACATATATTGATATTTCATTAAAAAAATTAAATACGACCGTTTTCATTCAAATACGCCCTTTGTAGAATAACCTCCAATACAATATATCTGATCAGATATTTATGGGTAACGAAATTAATTTTACTTTCCCTTTATAGAATTTACAATAATTTTATATAATACATATATATAATATTTTATATTATATAAATATATGGATATAGTATAACTATATTTAGTACATATATAATATTATAATATCTGATCAGATAATATTATACATATACTATTTACATATTATATTATATAAAATAATTGTAAATTCAATAAAGGGAAAGTAAAATTAATTTCGTTACCCATAAATATCTGGTCAAGCAATAATAGATATATTACATATTCGGTATTGATATATTATATTATGAAATATGAACTCGTTTTCAAAAATCAAAATTTGTGGGATAATTTTATCATCACATATAATTATACATTATATGGCAACGCCGCATTCCTATAAAAACATCAAATAATGTATTACAAACGCATACACACAAAGAATATAAAAGCTCTTTTTCAGAAAAAAACATTGGTATGACGTGACGTCACGATTCGGGCTTTTTTCTGGCGCTCCTCGACCCTTAATAAAATCATTATATGAACAATGAACCAATTATGTAATTCAAATCAATTTCAACAATTAGTCTTTTTAAATAGTTTTAAGTTTTACAATAGTTTTAAGTTTTAGCTTTGTATATAAATTTATATAGTAGTCCCATTTCGGTGATTTTTTTTGAAAAAAGGCCGTGAGAGAAGTGCCAACTAAAATATAGTAGGGACATGGCAAAAAATGGCAAATTTGTGTATATTTGTTATTGTAATTTTTTTTTATTTACTCATTCTGATATTTTTACAGAAGTGTAAAGGGGGAAGAAAATTTATAGAAAAAAAATTTTTATATGCGTATTTGAATAATTTTTAATGAATTTTAGAATAGAAACAGAATTTTTTGTTAAATTGCAAGCGATGGTAACGTAAGGGGGAAGAAAACATATGAGATTTTTTTTATGGATGTGCGTATTTATATGTGCGTATAATTTTCTGAGCTAATTTAAGATTGAAAATATTTTTTTTATTTTTCAATTCTTAAATTCTTGGAGAAGAAAATATATGAGATTTCTTTCTAGAACCAGATATCATTCTTGGGGAAGAAAATATATGAGATTTCTTTCTAGAACCAGAATAATTTACCAGATATCAGCCCAATCCATCCAGTGGTACCATAGAAAATCCCAGATGAAAATATGGCCATTCATCATTTCATCCAGACCAATAAAAATTAAAAAATTAGGAAATTTTATAAAATCGGCACCATCGCCAATGAATAATAACACAAAAAACATTTTTAATTCATAAATTCCTTAAATTTATTCGATTTCTGGAACATTCTAGAACATTCTAGAAAGAAATCTCATATATTTTCTTCCCCAAGAATTTAAGAATTGAAAACTAAAAAAAATATTTTCAATCTTAAATTAGCTCAGAAAATTATATTAAAATACGCACATCCATAAAAAAAAATCTGATGTTTTCTTCCCCCTTACGTCACCATCCCTAGCAATTTACAAAAAATTATTTTTCTATTCTAAAATTCATTTAAAAATTATTCAAATACGCATATAAATTTTTTTTCTATATATTTTCTTCCCCCCTTACACTTCTGTACCAAGAATAAGAAATAAAAAAAATTACAATAACAAATATACACAAATTTGCCATTTTGAATTGTTTCAGTTATTCAAATGTAGATGGCCCTGTTAAATCAAAAATATGATTTATGTCCCTACTATATTTTAGTTAGCACTTCTCTCGTCGCCACGATTCAAAAAAAATCAGTCAAGTGGGACTACTATATAATTCATTAAAAATTATTCAAATACGCATATAAATTTTTTTTCTATATATTTTCTTCCCCCCTTACACTTCTGTACCAAGAATAAGAAATAAAAAAAATTACAGTAACAAATATACACAAATTTGCCATTTTGAATTGTTTCAGTTATTCAAATGTAGATGGCCCTGTTAAATCAAAAATATGATTTATGTCCCTACTATATTTTAGTTAGCACTTCTCTCGTCGCCACGATTCAAAAAAAATCAGTCAAGTGGGACTACTATATAAATTTATGTACAAAGGTTTTAGTTAAACAATCAAAAGGTTTTGTAATTTTTCCTTAATAATTTCTATTTTTAAATCAATATTTTCTCTATCAAAAATAATAAATATTTGAGTTGTAAAGATCAGAGGCGCGCCGAGCTGTTAGGCCGCCTGCGTGCAAAATAATTTCGATACAATATCACAAATATTTCCTATTGACAAAAATAAAACTATCTGAAGATCTCTTTGGCAGGAGTGAAATTAATAATAGTCGCCCATTGCTCCTTAACGGCTTTATAAACCTACGGATTGTTTACAATATACAAGTTAGAGATAAATGACTTAGATATTAAACATTAATAATAATTAATCTTCACATTAATGAGACAATAACTATCATTCAGGGTTATTTTCTCATACTAGTGTTGATTAATTTAAACAAAATAAATAATCCTTTATATTTAATACATTTTTAAACAATTTTTATTATTTTACAGTTAGTAATTAACTCTATTAATAAAAAATTTTTTTAGAATATATATTATTCAAATTTTATTTTTAATATTTGACTTATAGTTCAAATTTTATATAGTTTTCAAAATATATAGTTTTCAAACTCAATTTTTAATATCTAATTTTGACTTTTTGAAGGTTTTGAAACCTTTTGGTTCTTTTTATTAATTTTTTTTTGGTAATTTTTGAAGTTCTTAGAATTGGTTTAAAATCTCTAATTCATGTATAATTTTTATAATTTTCATTTTTATTATATACATACATATACATTGATCATAAAATCAGTTATCAAAATTTTCTATTACTTAAGTATAACCAATTAAAATTTTATTAAATATATAGTTTTCAAATTCAATTTTTAATATTTAATTTTTACACTTTTTGAAGTATTAGATTTATAAAAACCATTTTTCTTCGGTTTACATGTAAATCTTGTGACTCTTAGAGCGCAAAAATTAAAATTTGTTTAAATTTTTATTAAAACATTTATTTGGATTAATGAGAATTTTAATTAAATATGCGTAATTTTTTTTGTAGTGTTTGCAAATTGTTTCTATTTTAAATTTGCCGCTCTTTTAAATGGCCACTTGCGTGCAACGCACGCGTTGCACGCCCGTTTGGAGCGCCCCTGGTAAAGATGCAATAGTATTTGATCTCTCAAAAATAATTATTAAAAGCAAAATGTAAATAATAATAATATCATAATTGCGATAAATAAATAATAATAATAATAATAATAATTAAACATAAATATGAATTAAATAGTTAACATAATATAATACTAAATAATTTTCAAAAAAGAATCAATTTGATTCAAGGCACTAAAAATATTAGCTGGGACAGATCGTTGCTGAACCAAGCCATTGAATAATGTTCGGAAGGACTGTTGCATTTCAAATTTAGAAACTAAATTATTAGGTGTTTCACCATCTCTATTGTCTTCTTCAACATCATTACTCTCATTTGCGACCGATAGTTGAACACCATCCATTTGCAGAACTTCTTCAATAATATCTTCGTCTGTCATAATATTTCCACATATTACATCCTCATCACAATTTAGATAATCTTCAAATCCTCTGAAACATCGATTGTTTCTCTTAATAAATTGAAATTTGTTTCAGCTTCCTTAACTAACTGGACGAGCGGAATAATGTCATCCACTTCCGTGAAATGAAAAAACCCGATTTTCTAAAACAATTGAAAAAACCCGATTTGCAAATGAAAAAACCCGATTTTCTAAAACAATTCTTAATTGTAGCACATGAAAGCTTCGTGTCCGAAATTCGGGATATACGTTTAATACAGTCGAGTAGAGTTACTTTTGGAAAAGATTCTTTTTTTCGAGGGATTCTAACATCAGCGTGACATTTTCATTTCAGTAATGCACTATTAAACATCTAATTATCCCCATGTCCATCGGTTGAAGAAGTGCAGTCAGATTGGGAGGAAAAAATTCAATCCGAATATTTTTTAATTTATGCTGAAGATTTTTGTTGTGTGCAGAACAGTTGTCGAAAAAAAACAAGACTTTCCGATTTTGTTTTTCAAACTCTCGATCCAAATTGAGCAAAAAATTTTCGATAATAATCCCGTTCATCCATGCTTTTCGATTAAATTCGTAACTTACTGGAAGTGATCGCACGTTTTTGATGCAATGAGGTCGCTTTGATCTGCCTATTACCAAAGGCGTAATCTTATCTGTGCCAGACATATTGGAACAGAGCATTACCGGAATACGCTCCTTACTAAATTTGCCTTTTAAACACTTATCTCCTCGTAATGCAAATGATTTTCCAGGCAGACATTTAAAAAAAAGTCCAGTTTCATCTCCATTATAAATATCGTTTTCATTGTAGATTTTTAATAAATGTTTTAAGGTAATGTCGATCCAATCAGTGGCAACAGTATGATCAGCCTCCGCGGCATCTCCAGTTAAACAGCGCCATTTCATCCCAGATCGTTTTTTAAATCGATTGAACCACCCATTTTCTTAGTTTCTCTCTCAATTCTGCCCGATTCTTATAAATCGTTGAAAGTGTATTTGGTTTAATTTCGTACTTTGCTGCGACATCCTTTTGTTTCTTACCATCTTAAATTTCGTTAATGGCTTTTAATTTCTCCTCAAGACTTAGAATTTTGTATTTACAGGTTTTGCACTCCAAATTCAACCTTTTGCAAACCAAATTCAACTTTTTGCAAATCAAATTCAACTTCTTGCAAATCAAATTCAACCTTTTGCAAATCAAATTCAACCTTTTGCAAATCAAATTCAACCTTTTATAAAAACATTCGAAAAATTAATTTTTAACTTAAGTTAAACAATTAATAATAAGGTAATTTATAATCCAAGTAAGCAAAATAATATTTATTGATGAATCTGGATTTAATTACCATCTTCGCAGAACAAAAGCACGTTCTACAGTCAATACACCGGCCCGGGTAATTGTACCAACTATTAGAGAACGGAATGTATCCCTGATTGCAGCGATACTCAGGGAATAATATTCCATGATATAATTGCACGATCTAATGTGAACTCGAATATTTGTTGTGATTTCCTTCGTAGTTTAAAAATTTAGAAGAACATGATTGTAGAAGCGTGGTTAATTTTAGACAATGTTCGGCTCCACAAAAGTCTGGAAATTCGTGAGCTTGTGGCGCGGACAAGACATACTCTTGTATTTCTGCCACCATATTCACCACTGATGAATCCCATTGAAGAAGTTTTTTCTAAAATCAAATTTTATGTGCGTAATTTATTAGCTGAATGTGTAAATTCTTATAATTTAGTAGAAGTTATTGAACAAGCTGTGGCAACTATTACCCCCGAAAATTGCAATAATTATTATACACATATGTATATGCAGTTGCCATTAGCCGCTGCAGGAGAATCACTGTAATCATGATTTATCTATACTTAATTATTAATTAATTTATTTATTTCAAAGAAAATAAAAAATTCTAATTATTAATATATTTTTATAATTTGAATTTATTTGATGTTAATTGAAATTAAAATTATTTATAATCTTCATAGAACCATTTAATTCGGTTTTTTGCAAAAGGTTGAATTTGATTTGCAAAAGGTTGAATTTGATTTGCAAAAAGTTGAATTTGGTTTGCAAAAGGTTGAATTTGGAGTGCAAAACCTGTAATATTTCTTTTAGACATTATTTGGGTAAAATACTTTCGAAATTAAATAATATTATAATTCAATCACTCCTAATTTAACATCTAATTATTGAGGTAATTATGTTTAAATAATGTGTTGAACATTACATCGAATTAAGGAGTGTTCGAATTAACGAGGAAATCGAATTAACGAAGCAATTTTACTTGAAGAAATAAACGGCTAGGAAAATTATTCGAATTATAGGGGGGAATCGAATTAACGGGGTTTGACCCGTATTGATGGCAACTAATTTAATGAAATAAAGAAGTATAACAACGGTTAATTTTTTTACATAAAATTTTCAAATTTTGTCAGCAATAAAAATTAAGCTTAGTAACTGTCATTAAAAAAATCTTATTGCTGTAGCACGGGATACTCATAAAATATCAGGGCGATTTATTTTACTAAGATTGTAATTTAATTTTTTTAGTACTTATATTTTATTATCATTAATTTTTATACATATGATAAAAATACGGACTGATTGTTATTAATTTATTTATGTTTGAAATTATTTCCCCTCAATTTTGTTGATTACAAATTCAATTTCATAATAATAATGTTATGGTAATGTTACACTTCTTTTGAAATAGGAAAACATAATAAAAACTGATTGCTTTTATGAATTATGCTCATTGAAATGAAAATATATTTTTTATATATTTTATTTTTATATTAAATATACTCGTACATTATACAATAATAGCCCTGTTTTTTTGTAGACGCGTATATTGTATTGCAAATTTTTACATTAAAAACAACAACAATTTGACGGCAAAAAAATGAGAACTACAGTAGTTTTTTATATATTGCAAATGAATTGTAATGGATAAATAGTTAATAATATGATATGTAGATGGCTCTGTTGTCAATATTTCGTTTCATTTAATTTATTTCAAATACATTGGACAAAAAAGGCATAGCCTATGTTTTTTTTACATTAGAAAAAAAACAAGTTTTGTATTTTTTAATTATATTTAGTGATTTTTTTTTACGTTTATAAAACTCAAAGTAAAGCTGGATTCATTGATGCGGATAGAAAAAGTCGAACTCATTTGAGTCGAACTATTTTTTCTCTTGAACGTTCATCGATGCGGATAAAAAGTGCCGCGCTGAATTTTTTTTATGTCATTAATTATTATTAATTAATTGTCATTAAAGTAATTTTTGATACAACAAAATCAAAAATAATAATAAAATTAATAAACGACATTAATGAAAAAAATTTTCATTTGAATTTTCTGTCATTTCATTTTTCTGTTTTGACGTTTTCAAAATAGTGCGGCACGAAAGTTGAAGATAAATCAACTTTTCGAGAGAAAAATTCATTGATGCGCGACGCGAATCGGAAAAACTTGACGAAAAAAAATAAAAAAAATTGAGAATTTCAAATTTTCATATAAAAAGTGTGCGCGGACATGAGCGCGACGCGAATCGGCCGCATCAATGAATCCAGCTTTAATGTGATTTAAAAAGAAATTATTAACTGATAAATTCAATTGTGATTGAAATAAAAAAAATTGTCGCCTCCTATGTTCAGTGAATCGTTTTTTTGCAAAAATTTTGCAATGCAATAAACACGTCTACAAAAAAACAGGGCTAATAACGTAGAGTTGTATATTGCATTGCAAATTTTGTCAGCTGATAAATTCAATTATGTTCTCACTTAGAAAATTATCAGCTGATAAATTCAATTATGTGAATAGTTTTTTTTTTATACGTGTCTACAAAAAATATACGTGTCTACAAAAATATACGTGTCTACGGGACTGGTAGAGAGCAATATACGTGTCTACAAAAAAACAGGGCTATTATCATCGAATAAACTTAACATATCTACTAATATAATGAAAATTTTTGGAATTAAATTTTATGATATTTTATGAAAATTAAAATTACCATAAATGCTTTCAAAAAACCTCAAATAATTAAATTTAGTCGTAGCCCAGTTTTAACTGCTGGTATAGTAAATGGTAAATCATTTCATTCATTAGAGTGATTGTTAGATAAAAAAACACAAATGCGTATAGTACATAGAAAGCACGCACATACAGGATAATAATATTCTTATATGAAGAATAGAAACAAACGAAAACATAATTAAAACTTTTGCAATTTTACCGGATTTTAAAACAATTAAATGTATACATACCTATATATGTATTTACGCATTTAATTGTTTTAAGAAAATTATTAATTATGATGGAAGAGATTTCTTTTAATACAGTTCTTACATTGTATTTAATATGGGTATGTAAATAAGTTATAAACTTGAAGTTTAGACAAAATATTTTATAAACCGTAAAGTTTTTAATTTACCGAAATTTATTCTGTGGAACTATTTCATTTATAAATTTTGAAATATGTTTTGTTTTACGATGTTTTACCTTTTGAACTTAATATAATGAATTATAAAATGGATAGATAGAAGTCTTTGATTACATTTTATATTATATTAATTAAAAGTTTCTTAATTATTTAAATTTGAGCCAAACACAACAAGCCTATCAACCATTGCACACTTTGTAGATTTTCTTTCTATTATTAAATTTATGGTGCTAATGATATAAATTTAAGATTAATCCTGAAAATTTTATTTTTTATTTAGTAAAATATTTTATACTTCCAACATTTCACCTGTTACACTGAAAAAAAACTGACTGTAAAAATTCAACAAAAATGGTACATTAATTTTTTTTAATTGTAATTCTGTTAAATGAACTGTTATATCAATTAAATATCTTGGTTTGACAAGCGGGTCTGTTGATATTTTTTGACTATTCTACAGCATTGCCCTTTAATTTTGATTGTTAAAAAAATCTTCCTAAAAGGCGACTATAAAATTACAAAAATCAACAGACTTGTACATTGAGGTGGACTGTTAAATTTTTAAAATAAAAATATACACTCCGAATCGTCAAATCAATATACTAAATCGTATAAAATGGAAAATCACTTGCTTATTTTTAACATGTAATATTTAGTGATTATAATCATAAAACAATTCAAAGATCGTTATTTTATTTCAACATGTTCTAACTTTTAAATTGATGTAAAAACCAACTACAACTACTATTTTTTAGTTTGGTAAAAAAATTTTTAACATCTATCTAATTAGTGCGATGAATATCTGAATAAATAATGGATAATATCCATATATTGGGATGTAAAATTATGCGATCATTTTGAAGTACAATTTTTTAGAGAAGTTTTTTGTATCACAGAATATGAATCCGTGAAAAATCAACGTTATGTACTGGAAAATAAACGTTATGTACTGGAAAATTGTATTTTTAAACATTTATACAGAATACATTTTGATTTGAGTGAAATTAGGAAGGCATGACACATATTATATTAAGAAATCTTTTTCTAATTATTTTGCCCTTACTCCATAAGTAAAGTTGAAAAGACGTCAGATTGATATTCCAGTCTCATATAATGTATATGCAAATATTTCATTCGTCAAATAAATCGAACTCGCATGATAATATTTGTTTTAAATTTACATAATTTTCCTAAAACCTCCCTGTACTCAATTTTAATTAATAATTAATTTTATATTCTAACAGAATCAATTGGGATAGTTGATTTTACAATTTTTCGTGTGATTTAACATTCTGAGCTATTATTTTTACAATCCGAAATGTAAAATTAACAGCAAGCTACAGCTGATTTTACTATTCACAAGCGTAAACTTAGAATGCAATGTTAGATTAATTTACAAATGCACTGTAACATTGTCATCCTAAAAGTCCAATAATTTAATGTGTATACAACTTTATTACTTTAAGGGGCTACAAAGTTGATTTCTTTAAATGCTCGTAAAACAACTATTTAAAGAAAGACCTGGCATTGTTAGTTAGGAATAAAAATTTATTGAGAATCTTTTAACTCCATTGCAGAAAAATTAGCTTCTTTGACAAAAGGTATATCATTCAAGTTTGAAAGTGTGAAAATGTGAGGGCTCCACCTCTCTAGGAGGATTGAGGCAAGTTTTTATAGAACAATTGAAAATTAACCTCTTTGAAATATTACTATATCTTTGTTCTATGTTTTAGAATTTGACAGTATTTTGATAAATTGATAAATTAAAATAGTGTTACATTTCATCATGCTAAAAAAATAGAACGAAAAAAGCCTGCATTGTCGAATATTTTTATTAATAGATCTCTTAAGATTAACAATTTATTTACATATACGGTAATTGAAATTTATAAAATTCAAATACTACCGTATAAAATTAAATTGATAATAAAGCTAAAAATAATAATAAGGAGAGTTTTTAAAATAAAATTATATGCTTTTTACTTTCAATAAATAAGAAATGTGCAATACATTTTTGTATTTTCTAAATTTGGTTAACAAAATTTTTGTGATCACTCTGTATTAAATTTTACAAAATCAAAATTATATTTAAAATAAATCAACAATCGGATTGTTGTTTTTACAGAACTGTAGCATTTATGCATAAGTGTCAAAATAAATAAACGTTATGAACTGTTAAAATTGTAATCTTAGCTGTTAAAATTACAATCGCAACTGTTATAAGTAGTTTGGATTGTAATTTTTACCATCCGGATTGTGAATTCAACATCAACCTACAGTAAATTTTTAAATCAACAGTCATAAACTACGAATGCACTATAAGATTAACAATCCAGAGCTTTGTTGGTCCAAAATCTTGTTTTTTTTAAGAATGTGATTATACTTCCATAGTCGCAAACTTGCTTTGACACGAGTTAGTGGATATTAAAAAATAATAATTAAAAAAGTGGTACAAAGTGTATTTTTATCTATTATTTAAATTAAAGTGCAAAAAATAACATTTGTTATGAAATATAAAAATTGCAAAAGTGAATTAATGCAAAAAACAAAATTAATTGATTTGTTGAAGTCGTGGAAAACGAACGACGCCATAATTGAAAAAATCAGAGGTAAGTTTTTGGTTTTTCTGTCCATATGAAAATAATTTAGATTATGTAGATTTTTTATATTTAGATAATAAAAGAAAAAGTTTATGAAATTCTTAAAAAATAGGCAATATTGCTTTTGTTTTTGCCACATTTTCTTTTACTGTTTTCATCAATATCTTATCATTTCAATTCATTTCTGGAAAAAAAAATTATATATTTATTGCACAAATTTAGGATGTAATATTTCATTTTCTTACGGTTTAAACAAGTGGAAACAACAAAATAAAGAACAACTTCAACCCCAACAAAGAAATCAACAACAATTAACAAATAAGACACCATTGAAACAAAATATTTTCGTAAGTATTTTTGTTATTGTTCAAAATATTCTTAAATATGATTAAATGAAGCAAATACCATATCACCATTTTGATATAATTTCTTATAGATTATACAAGACATTATTGAAGAAAAATTTATTCAATTATATGCACTTTATACCAAAAATAAGTTACTTTTACCGAAAGATAGAAACGATTTAGATGACCGTAAAAATTTCGATGACCGTAAAAATTTTTAAAGATTTGGCCCGACAAATATCAGCAATTTTTCCTGGAGAGAGTGAAGTATATTATTTTCATTATAAAATATTTTTATATTTTTGCTCACATTCTTTTTTTTTATTTACAGAAATTTTATTACTCTAAGCAAGATGGAAAAAGAGCAAAGGGAAAATTAATAAATCGATACATAAACCTTTCCCGTAGGGATAAAAGAGATGATTTAGCTTTGCAGCAACGTGACAGTGGTTCTGCTTCTGAAGAAAATGTAGAAACCATGTTATTCGAGCTTGCTGGTAATTAATTGCCTAAAAACTTATTACTTATAAGTTATAAGTTTTTATTTCCTTATTTGTTTCAGGCAAAGGTGGAAAGTGAAATGGAAATGGTTGAGGCACAATAAAGGTCCATTTGACAAAATAGTGGACATGTGGAAAGAAACACTGGCTATTCGCAAGAAATATTTGCAAGACCACCTCAACGACGTAAATGTTGAAAAATTTTTACAGGATTGGCCAAGCTATGTCCTGCCTGATGGTTATTTATTGGTAAAATATTATTAATTGCCTATCAATTAATGTAATTTCATGCTAACACCAAAATTTTTCAGATCGGCATGGATTTCTCGTATAAATTTAATTTACCTGACATTCGATTTTATAATAATTGGAAATTATTTGAACTCTATATTTGATATTTTCGATGCAGAGTGAAAAAACAAAACTGGTAGAGAGTTATTTCAAAAACTTTTACTAACATCTATATATATATATATATATATATATATATATATAATTATATAGATATATAATATAGATATAAATATAATATGTATATATTTCATATATATATATATATATATATATATATATATATATATGTATATATGAATAAAATTTAATATAAATATATAGATATATAATATAGATATAAATATAATATGTATGTATTTCAATTTTGCCTAATATATATATATAGATAAGCTATATAATATATCGATGATATACGTTTTTTTTTTTTCATTTTCGACAGATTCCAAACACGCTACAGTATTACAATTACTGCATAATTTGCTGCCACCAACACAGATGTTTAACCAAACAGGAACAAATAAATTAAAAAAATTTTCAATTATTGACTCACAGTTGAGTTTAATGAGAATTGTGAATACGCCAACTGATTTGGATTATACACTGGAATCAGGATCACCTATTCAACCGTTCATTTTGTTGGTTGGTGACAATATATTAAACGTGAGGCAATCTTTAATTTACTTTGACAATAAAAAATATGACTGCGGAAATTTGTTAAAATGTTTCAACACTTGTTTCAAAATATCCCATGTTTTTAATTTGGAATTTCCTAAATCAGGAAATTTTTTTTGGAATTTTGCACAGCATTCCTACAAAAAAAATGATTTGCCTCCTGCCGCTCACAATATAATTTCGAAGCTAAAATTAAATTCGGGAAATTTATAATTTATGCTATATGTAATTATAATAATAATTATATTATTAATAATAGTATGTATACAACTATGTTTTAAAATTTATTTTTTAAACTGTTACACGGTATATTACAAATTAAAAAATTACTTTTGGAATGAATAATAAAAACAATTTTGAAAATATTTTTTTAATGTGTTTTATTTACTTACTGATTTTGATATTATTATATAATATATACATATATGTATATGTCGAAATTTTACTACTCTAAGAAAGATGGAAATATATATATATATTAAAGACTGAAAATTATATACATATATATATATATATGTGTGTGTATATATATATATATTCCTGGTTTTTACATTCATGGCTGTTATGTTGATATTTCTACAATCCTATCTGTAGAAAATATATAACAAATAATAACTATTGTTTCTACAGTCTTGACGATTCATAGAAATCAAAATACGAGGAATTAATTTTACAATTTTAATCGTTCATTTCATTAAACAAAAAGTATGTTATTTTAATAGCCCAAATTGTCAAAAAAAAATTACAAAAAGTATGTTATTTTTATAGCCCAAATTGTCAAAAAAAATTACAAAAACTATGTTATTTTAATAGCCCAAATTGTCAAAAAAAAATTACATTTGGATAATTAATTTTACAATCGTTGTTGTTGTGTTCTACCAGTGTTTAAGAATGTTAATTCTGCAGCACAAAACACAATCCGAATTGTTAAATAAAATGAATGGTCAAGTTGTTGATTTAACTATACAATTTAACAAACGCAATTCAACAAACAATTTAACATCCCAAGAGTTGTAATTTTAACAATCAAGACTGGTGGTCTAAAAAAGACAATTTTAGATGTTAAATCAAAGTACAATTTCGATTGAAATTACAGACCGATTATTTTCAGTGTATACTTATATCATCGTAGGCTGCGTCATCAGAATTTTTTTATTTGAACACGGGACTGGTAGAGAACTATGTAGCCTGACAATTTTTATATCTAAAAATTTATTTCAGTTCATTTTTATTTTAGGTTTATGTATGTATATTAAAAATATGCAATTTCTACTTCAAATAAATTTTACTGTATGTATGTATGTATTTTTCTTTAGATGTGTTTTTTTTTTTTTTTTTTGTTTAGCCTTGCACAAAATTAGATGTTTTTGTTTTTGTGTTTACAAACTGTTTTAAAAAAAAAAATTAAATCAATAAAAAAATAAATAGCAAATTTTATTATAATAAAAAGTATTTTAACGTCATTCAAACATTAAAAAAAATTTGATCCAATTTTGTCTTTAATATTACGTCACTACCATTACTGTACCTTGAAAAACGGATATTTGCGACATAATCCAATCAACTAAAATTTATGAAAATTATCATTATCATCATTATCATCAAAATTAGTATGTCTATGTTCTTCTTTCGATTACATAATCTTCAGCGTGCTGAGGAAAGTAAACGTAAAAAACGTGTTGAAAGACAACGTCAACGTCGTGGTGCCAAAGTATTTCGATGCGTGAGCGATTCAGCTGGACATTTAACATTAGCTCCATCACGACTATTTGAAAAAACACCAATGAGCCCATCAGATAGCTTAGATGAAATTGCATTACAAATACCAAGGTAAAATTTATAATTCTTATTATTATATTGAAAATTTGTAATTCTATCAAAATTTAATATTTTTTCAATTTAAATAACAATTTTTTAAATTATGTACTAATATTAAATTTATAACAATGTTTTATACAATAATAACAATTTTTTTTTGACGACATTTTAGTTTTACCTTTTACTAAAAATGTAATTTACAACAAATTTAATATTGGTACATAATTTAAAAAATTTTTATTTAAATTGAAAAAATATTAAATTTTGATAAGAAATATATTAAAAATATTTATTCTTTGAATCATATTTGTATTTGTTATATAGCGATAACTTTTGTTTTGTTATTTTTACAAGGATTTCCTAAATGTATTTAGGTTTTTTTTTAAATTTAATGTGATAAAAAATTCATCACATACACATGTTAATAGCGTTCACGAGATAGTGTGTAAAGTTAATTTTGTGAAGAGCCTTCATACGCGCGTAGAGTTGGGATTTCCCGAGAAAATCACAATCTCGAGATTCGGGATTTCCCGAAATGATGAAAATTTTAATTCTCGAGATTCCGGATTTCCCGAAAAGAATTTGTAAAATTTCCTAAAATCAGTGTAAAAACCAAGAAAGTTAAAAACAATATGATTTTATTTTATAAAAAAACAAATGAAGACATGAGAAGATGAAGGCGTTAAGTGACATTTTTGAAAAAAGTGATATTATTGCACATATGACGGTTTTGACCGCATACACAACTTTTGGTGCAATTTGTTACTTTTTTCTACGGTTAATATAATATTTAATATTCGATAAAAATGTTAAGTACTTCTAGCAAACTGCAGTAAAAATAAGTAAAAGCTAAATAACTTGTAAAATTGTAAAAATCTCACGTAACGCCTTCATCTTCTCTTCAAATAGAAAACAAAAATAATTCAAAATATTTCATATTGGGGGTTATTCTACAAAACGGCGTATTTGAAATACGTTCATTTCTGCGTTTCACTTTCGAATTATTTTGCTATTATGGAAAACGATCGAAGAACTGTATTATCCCCACATTATCGATAGTATTGAAAAACTTAAATTATGACGTTTCATGTAAAATTTTTTTTTTGTTTAATAACGAAGACGAAGTAGGTTGTTTTGAATTTATATATATATATGTATGTATATATATTTATATATGTATATATTCGTGTTATTACGTTTGCCATAGATTTGTGATTCACAAGTATATAGTCGCGTATTTTGAATGAAAATGTAAGTATTACAATTTTTATTAATGAAATATCAATATATGTATGTATATGTATATTATCCTGGATGAAATTAGGTATGCCCATATTTTCATCTGGGATTTTCTCTAGCACCTTGGGATGGATTTTGCTAAAAGTTGGTAAATACATTCAAATTAGTGATCTGGATGAAATGATGAATGGCCTTTTTTTCATCTGGGATTTTCTCTGGCACCTCTGTATGGATTGTCCTAAAATTTGGTAAACACACTCATTATAGTGATAAATTTAAAATAGTAAAATATATAATTATTTATCCTAATTCCTAATAGGATCGTCGGTTGTAAATTGTTATATTCGCTATTATTTTTTGTAACTATATCTCTCTCGTTCTCTATATCCTTTCTTATTTTGGGTATACATACTTTTTTTTTTGCATTTTCTTAAACAGGTTTTCGTTATATGCAAATATTTTCATTTAAATTTTAAATTTCAATATTTTAAATTTCAATAATTAACTATTTACAAATAATTCTCCTTAGATAATAAAATATAAGGATGCGCTGTATTAGTAATTTTACACTATTAAATTTATTAGCTCTACTTGGAAGATGGTTATATGATGCAAACGTGATTTCTGATATTTTGTAGGATATAATGGAGGAGCACTAGCATAATTAACTATAGAACACTATAATGGTTGTGTTTACCAAATATCAGCCCAATCCATCCACGGGTGCTAGAGAAAATCACAGATGAAAATATGGCCACTCATCATTTCATCCAGACCACTATAATGAAAGTGTTTCCCAAATATCAGCCCAATCCATCCACGGGTGCTAGAGAAAATCCCAGATGAAAATATGGCCACTCATAATTTCATTCAGACCACTATAATGAATGTGTTTCCCAAATATCAGCCCAATCCATCCAGGGGTGCCAGAGAAAATCCCAGATGAAAATATGGACATACATAATTGTAGAATTATATTAAATAAAATTTAAAAATTTTGCCCGAAATTTTACTATCATTTTTACCAAAACGACGCAAACCGGGACGACGTAAATGGAGGCCGCAGTGTATTCAATAAGTGAAATTATATTCGATAATTTCATTTATCAAATCCACCAATGGGCACTGGAGATTATTCATAATCTCCAGTAAATTTAATAAATTTATCACATTCTCCAACACTATCGGCAAATTAACATAATCGCCGGTAATTATATAAATTCACCTATTAATCGAATTCATCGTAACATATATATTATTTATTAATTATTTTTCAAAGTTTCATATATAAAATATTATATTTTTATACATAATTAATTTAACATAAGTAATTTAGCTTCATGTATAACTAATTTAACATAAAGTGATTTATCTTAACATATAAGTAATTTAACATAAGTGATTTAGCTTCATATATAAAATATTTTATTTTTATTACTTTCCATTTTATGAATTCACACTTCCAGTATATAGGTATGTATATATATATATATATATATATATATATATATATATATATATGTATATATATATCTTCTCACCTGGCCATAACTCTTAAACGGCTTGACCGATTGAGCTCAAATTTGGAAGTTGAGCTCGTGTCATCAAATGCTTGGTACCATATAAATTTGGGCCTTTTTGATGAGGGGGAAGGGAGCTCGCAGGGCCGTTTAATTTTTGAATGTACCAAAAAAACCATCAAATGAAAGGTCTTGACGAGTACATCTCATTGGACTGTAGTCCGGGGGGCGCCGTGGGTCATGTCGGGCTCAAATCGGGGAAATGTGGGGCTCCATAATACAAAAAATCATGTGGGGTATCAAATGAAAGGTCTTGACGAGTACATCTCATTGAGCGGTAGCCCGGGGGGCGCCGTGGGTCATGTCGGGCTCAAAACGGGGGCAATGTTGGGCCCTATAATACAAAAAATCATGTGGGGTATGAAATGAAAGGTCTTGACGAGTACATCTCATTGAGCAGTAGTCTGGGTGGCGCCATGGGTCATGTCGGGACTAAAACGGGGCAATGTTGGGCCCTGTAATACAAAAAATCATGTGGTGTATCAAATGAAAGGTTTTGAAGTGTACATCTCAATGGGGAGTATGTCGTGGGGCGCCGTGTGTCATGTAGGGGCTAAAACGGGGGCAATGTTGGGCCCCATTATACAAAAATCACGTGGGGTATCAAATGAAAGGTCTCGAACAGTACATCTAAATGGGCAGTAATCCGGAGGGCGCCTTTAGTCATCTCGGGCCCAAAACGGGGTAATGTGGGGCCCCATCATACAAAAAATAATGAGGGGCATCAAATGAAAGGTCTTAAAGAGTAGTGCGAGCAGTACCCTGGGTCATGTGGAGCCAATTATACAAAAAAACATGTGGGCACCGGGGGCTATGGAAGGCCCAAAACATCGGCCACATGTGGAATTCCAAATCGTGGGCCATGAGGAGCTCAAACAAATCATTCCCAAGTTGTCAAAGTATTTAAATATTTTTAGTCGGTCAAATTAATAAATATTTACCGACTAAAAAGTGTAAAATAAAAAATATAAATAAAAAAAAGTTTTTTAAAAATACTTTCCCTTAAAGAAATATTCAACTAAAAAGTAATGAACAAGCAAATAATAGCACATCAATGTGCTTTCCCGTTGAGTTTAAGCCACTGTCAGCAATAGTAAGGGAAAGTAGACCTTATCAGAATTAATGCCATTTATAAGGAGGTCTGCTTACCCTTACTATTGCTGACAGTGGCTAAAACTCAACGGCAAAGTACATTGATGTGCTATTATTTGCTTGTATATCACATCAATATTCAACAGGCAAGATTGCCGACTTTGTTGAAGAAGTTAGTTTAGGAGTTTTAAATTTAAACAAGCGTATTGCTTTATAATAAAGATAAGACTCGGTTGACTTCTGATTGAAAAGTGAATTTTTATTATAAAAGTGCCTCTTTATATACACTAATTATTTGTTTACAATTAAAATTCCTTTGAAATATTATTCCCTTTAAAACTATATAATTCTTATTATTTAGATTTGGTCTTTAATTTTACTATAAAAATATATATCTACTCATAGTACAATTATTTTGTGCATTAGATTTAATGCATAATTCTTATCTTTTAATTAGGATATTTTATTAAGGTGGGTATACACCATGTATATACCGATATATTTTATTAAGGTTGAGTATACACTATCTGTGTGCTATATTCATTACAATATGATATGAAATAATATCCAATATTCTATTTATATAGCTCCTAAAAATATGCAAAATATTGGTTTTTTGCTAAATTTTACATGATTAAACATTTTGATTAATTATAAAAGTGAGGGAAATGATTATAAATTATTAATTAATGCACTTAAAAGAAATATGATTTTCGAAAGTTTTCTCAATATTTGTTTTTAAACATATTGTGCGGTTATAATTATACAAGTAAATTAAAAATGTAATTTTTTGTTTTTCGAAGGGCCACAACGGAAAGGGGAGGGGAGATAAGGATACAATTTCTTTAGAGACTCTAGCTATTTTTAGGATATCTCTTTGGTGCATAGATTTTAGCCTTCCATAATAAGCCGTTTGGGAGATATAGGGTCTTAAAAAACTAAAAAAGTTGTATGAAGTTAACGGTATTTTTATAAACAAAGAATTAAATTTTAAAACATTTATTAACTCAGAATTAAGATAAAAGATTTTCCTATCTTATAGCTTTTACAGACCTCAAAATTTTTTATTGGTTTAGAAGTTATTAGATGTACAATATGGGCAATTTTCGAAATTGGATGGGGAATAACTCGGAGGGAAAAGAGATAGAAGAAAATTTGTTCTACTGGACCTATTATTTCATTACTATATATCTATGGTCTATACTCTGTCTTAATAGATGTTTAAAATTTTAATACTCTGTCTTAATAGATGTAGAAGTTTGAGTAAACGGACAGACGGTCAGACAGAGTGAAACTAATATACACATTTCTTCCAATGTGGTTGGAAATGTGCTAAAAATATCCACAGTAAAAAAAATAAAAACTGGCTTATATTTATTATTTATTTATTACTCTTCCTTATACTTGGAGGCCCTTTTAAAATAAAAAATTGACATTTTTAATTCTGTTGTAATTTCGTAGCTATTTTATGTTTTGATAAAACTTCTCAAAATTATATTTCTTTTTTAGTGCATTAAAAAATAAATTCAAATCAAATTGCCTCACTCATACAATTAATCTAATTGCTTAATTATATAAAATTTTGCAAATAATGAATCTTTTGCATATTTTTAGGTGCTATAATGAATATATTTCATATCACAATATGTTCCATTAACAGCCAAAATTAGAGAAAATTTAAATAATAATATATAATTTTTTTCTAAATGCTACTATATAGGATTTCCCTTTGGTTTACAATACATGAGACTTGGTTTACAATACAGTT
Organism: Empis stercorea; assembly: GCA_949752835.1. NCBI lineage: Eukaryota > Metazoa > Arthropoda > Insecta > Diptera > Empididae > Empis > Empis stercorea. The sequence continues at coordinate 32,895,081 of OX457088.1, forward strand.
TGAGGGAATGTTCTTTTTACAAACCCGGGTATTGTTTTGTTTTCTTAAAGAATCACTACAATCCTATTTTTTACATTCACTAGCAAAATTGTTTCAAAAATCTTCTGTGTGTAGCTTATATCCCCCATAAATTCAAACCAGACAAATGTAATACTAAACCGATAAACCGTTTATACCAAATATTTTAATATAAGACATTACTTGTAGGCTCATTAATGTTTCACGAAAAGTTATTTAGTATAAAATCTAATTTTCTGTAATACTATATCTTTAATTTTGACATTTTACTGGGAAATAAGAACTTTTCCGTGGTAAAAATTACATACTTAAATAAAATTAATTGGAAATTTTTTTTAATCATGTTTAAATTAGAAAAAAACACTGCGTATACAGAGATGAATTAGCTAAAATATTTTATATTTACTAACTCAATTATAATACTAACTCAGCTTGAAATTGTTGGTTTAACTAGTAAAACAATAGGCTTAATCAGCAACTACAAGAGTTCTAAACGAATTACTGTAAAAGTAGTGCGAATAACATATTACAATATTTTGCATAATCATTTCCTTCCAAGAATAACAATTATGTTAGGTAAACAAACTGTATGTTTACAAAAAAAAATTAAGAAAATATAAAAATTTCAAAGTATTTCTTCCTGCCAAAAGTGCGAAAAATATGTAATATTTTCAGCATGGGTAAATTTTGTAAAATTAAATTTATTTTCTTATTATGGCAAATATAAAGAAATTGTTTTTATTCTCCGCTTTGTTTTGTATTTTTGGAGCCCTAAATTTTACATACATTTTTTCGGATACATACATTTTTTTTCTTTATTATTAACATATACTGAAGCAGGAAGGAAAAAAGATCGAAAAGGTGAAATAGAAGTGTTTCTTTTAGATGTATAGGTGGAGTAATAAATTTATGCTAATTCGACTGGAAATTGTTATATATAAATGTGTGTGATTGTTATTATATGTATTAAATTATATATGTTTTTAATAGTATTTAATAACTCATGTTTAAGTACCATGAACAAGAGTAATAAATATAATAATATGGGTTTTTATTATACTTAACTTTCATTTAATTTATGACTGTTGTAGAGCTCGTAAAAAATTTTTACAAACAGTTTTCTTTATTGTCATATACTCGAACAGCAACATCACAGAAAGTATTTGATAAGACTAATTTTTCGTAGATTCGTTCGTAAGTACCTAACCTAACATCACATCTAAAATGCATATTAAAAAAATTAATATTCCTTATTTTGAATATTATTATGTGGTCAAAGCTCGATATATTTCTAATTGGTACGTATCAGTTATTAAGTGGGAAATCTGGTTGAGCCATTGGAGTTTTTGTAATGAAAATTTGCTACTATTTAGTGACTGACTAAACTATAGTAGGTTTTGTGTCGAATACAATTTCACAATTTCAATTATCGAATACAATTTCACTTATCAAAGACTCCACAATATAAATAAACCATTTAAATTTAAACTAACTATACATGAAGTTAGCAATAAAATTTACTACACCCGCAATGGTTTATTTATATATTGGGAAGTCTTTGATAAGTGAAATTGTATTCGATAATTTTCTTTATTAAAGTCATCAATGGGCATAGGAGGAGAATATTATGCCCTTGTCCGGAATATATGATACATTTCTTGTTTTATTATTTCATTTATCAAATCCACCAATGGGCACTGGAGATTATTCATATTGTCCGGAATATTTGATAAATTTATTAAAATTTATTAAATTCCCCAATATAGTATGTGGGTTTGCATAATCTCCGGTAATTATGTATAATAACCAGATTAATCGAATTCACCGTAACATATATACAATCATATAAATTTTATATTTTAAATATTGCAAAATTCTTAAATGATCTTAATTTTTTTTTTGATGAGTTGGTAATGTTTGTTTACCATTTAACTTAATTACTTAACACTCCATAATTAACTTCTTACTCTTTATTATTATAAAAACAAACAAAGAAGAATCCACTTAAAAATTTATGAAATTCCAACTTTGTTCTATCTATATTTTCGTCTACACTAACGAATAAATAAATTCTCAAGTTTGATCCACAAAATGGGTGGACAAAATTCTAAACCTGAAGAGGTTATTATAAATAATAGTGCTGGCAAATATTAATGCAAAAGATGAATTTAAATTGTGAAATTTATAACTTATTGTAATAATGTTAATTACAGTTTGTTTACCTAACATAATTGTTATTCTTGGAAGGAAAAGATTATGCAAAATATTGTAATATGTTATTCGCACTACTTTTACAGTAATTCGTTTAGGACTCTATTGCTATTAATATAACATATAATTATATTAGAAATTTATTAACAAAAACAAAAGCAAAAGAAGTTAAAGAAATTTATTAATTTTAAAATTTTTTTTTGAATAATTGTTCATTAAAATTTATTACTGTATAAATTTTTTTTTAAAAAACTGTTATTTTATATAATGAATAAATAAAATCGAATGAAGAGATTGGAAGAAATTAAAAATTTAAGTGAGGATTTAAAAGGTATTTTATTAATTTTTAAGAAAAATCCAAATAGAAAATTTTCTGAGGAATATATTTTATATAAACAAACTAAAGTTAAAAATAAATATAGACAGTATTTTAGTATATATCATTCAATTTTTGAAGTAGTTGATAAAAATTTATTAGCAACTTATAAAGACAAATTCTTTGAGGTTTATAACGAGTTACAATTAGTCTTACATAATTATTCACAAAACATTTTGCATAATTCAAATATCTCCGAAGGGGAAGAGGATAGAGAAGAAAAAACTGAAACACGAAATCATATAGAAATCGAAATGGCGACATTTGACATAGCTGTTACACACAAATTAATCCCAGAATTTGGAGGTGATACAAAGAAATTAGATAATTTTTTAAATCTAATTGATTACATACATGAAACTCTAAAAGACGACAATGAAAAGAAAAAATTAATTGAGTTTGTAATAAAAACAAAAATTTCAAAAAAGTTTAGAACAAAAATAAGATCGCAAGAGACACCCACTTCACTGATACAACTAAAAGCTAATTTTAAAAGTATATTCAAAACAAACAGCACACCGCTGAGAATACAATCTGAATTAGCTAAAATCAGACAAGTAAATAATGTAACCAATTTTGCAAACAAAATTGAAAATTTAACTTCAGAACTCAATGCACTACAAATAGTAGAGCAGGGAGAAGAAAATAAAGATTTTATAAGAAAGCTTAATGACCAAATAGCAATAAATGTTTTTCGAAATGGTCCAAATGAACCAATAAAATCAACCATTTTTGCAGCCACACCAAAAACCTTACAAGACGTTATACAATTTACCAATATAATACAAGAAGTCAACAACGATATAATTCAAACAGAAATTATATTCAAAGAAACAAGTTTGATCCACATAAGGAATAAAAATATTTTTGATAGATACTGGAGCTGATATATCAATCCTAAACTTAAGTGAAATATATCCTGATATTCAACTAACTGAAAATAAATGTAAAATAACAGGAGTTACAGAATCAGAAACACATTCTATAGGTACTGCAATATTTAGTTACTGCAAACATAAATTTTGAGAAAGAAAATATAGTACAAGAATTTCACATAGTAAATAGTGATTTTCCAATTTTAACAGATGGAATATTAGGTAGAGATTTTTTAGCAAAAAACTTATGGAAAATCGATTATGAAACTTTTTCGATTAGTATACATATAAATAATGCGGAAATAGTTTTACCAATGATATACCAGATTACCGAATGTGTAAATAAAAATACCATCGAGAACACAACAGTTACAAGCAATTAACATAGAAGTTAAAGTAGATAGTGAAATCACAAATCAAGAAACACAAAAAGGAGTATTTTTAGCTAATACTATTATACCTGCAAAAGGTGTAGCTCACATATAAATTTTAAATACGTTAGAACATGAAGTAATTCTAAAAAATATTACACCCAAAGTTGAACCATTACAGAATTATCATATAATAAATTTAAGAAAGTTAAATAACTTAGAAACTAAAGAAGAAAGGTACAATAAACTGTTAACAGAATTAAAAATAGATAACTTATACGAAAAAGCAAGAGAATCAATTCTGGAAATATGTAAAGAATTTTCAGATACTTTTTATTTAACAGGAGATGTTTTAACAACAAATAATTCTTACAAACAAAAAATTTCCGTACTAGATGAAAATCAAATTTGTATAAAAAATTATAGGCTTCCACAAGCACAAACAGAGGAAATAAATAAACAAATAAATAAATTAATTGATGACATAAGAGAACCATCCATTAGTTAGTCCTTACTTCCATATACCTGGTACTGATATTACATTTACTGGTTATCCTGGTATATTAGGCTCAACTGATGATTTTTATATTATTAAAGGACATAAAATACATTGAATTGTAGCTGGTGTTGAAATTCACAATAAAAAATATAATTTATGTAATGATTTTTCGCTATTTTTCATTGCATAAACATACTTTTTAAAAAAAAAACATCAATATGAAAGTATAGTTAAAAAATAATATTTTTTCGATTAACTCGTCATTCGATGAATTGAACATTCGATGTACTCGTTTTCGATGAACTCGTATTCGATGAACTCGTTTTCGATGAACTCGTATTCGAGGAACTCGTTTTCGATTAACTCGTCGGTTACCACTAAAAAGTACTATACACATACAGGAATTGCAAGACAATATACGTGTCTACAAAAAAAAACAGGGCTATTGTTGCAGTAACCATGATGCTAAATTACTGAATTTTTGTTTATTAACATTATTTAAAAATGTTAAAATATATTTTTCGAATAATAATCTACTAGGGACGAAAAAAGGTTGGTAAAAAAAAAATTCCTTATGTTAACACTTTTCTGTCCGTCTGTCCGATGTAAACAATAAAAACCAGTTAAATAAAATTAGGTTTAATGTCGCATCTGAAAGGTAGTAAGTAGTAGTATATAATCACAGTTGTTATAATTTCAGTTTCTGCTACTAGAGGGCGTCTCATATAATTATAATATTTTTTAAACATGTTATTTTACTTGGTGAATCTTTACCAAAAATGAAGGCAAATCAAGCGTAGGAGAACTAATCTAAAATAAAACAAATCAGAAATTCTTAAAGTCTGATTTTTTGCCGCTAGAGGGCAGTAAAATACAAGTAAAAACTTGTAATTTAATATAGTAAATGTGCACCAAAAATGAAGTGTGACTACTTGTTGGAAAGGTAATTAAAAGTAGAATATGATGCCGGTAACCGTATTTTGAATTTCTACCGCTAGAGGCGCTAAATATTAAAATATATAAACAGTCCCAAAAATTAGGTTTAATGTCGCATCGGAAATGTAGTAAGTAGTAGTATAAAATCATAGTTGTTATAATTTTAATTTCTGCGGCATGCATTTACAGTACTTAAATTTAAAAAAAGCGCATTATAAAACTACTGATCAGTAGTTCGGTTGCGCGGCATTTTTATTTGTTTTACTTTTAAGTTTTTCATATAAATCTGAATTATGATAATGTTTTTAGTAATATATGGTTTGAGAATGATAAAATTATGAATGTATATTTAATGCTTTGTAAATCTCTTTTTAGGGCTTTTTTTTTAAATCCCTTATGTTACCGCTTTTCTGTCCATCCGTCTGTCCGATGTAAACAATAAAAAGCAGCTATTTCACATAGTTACTGTACACAAAAGATAGACCAATAGAAAGCTTGATTTATTGAGAACCAGATGTAATTGATATAATTTTGAAGTTCGGCCGGTAGTCGGCGATATTCGCATTTTTCCGAATTAAAATGTAATTTTATATAGTAAATGTAAATAGCAGCTGTATTAGTAGTAGTAGGAAACTATCGCTAGAACTAAAATACTCTACAGCCGATAGGGATAGCAAATAAAATACCACCGGCCAAATTAAATTCTTTTTGTGTTATTTTGTAGGCACAACAATTATTGTGTTTTTGTATTTAGTCAACGAAATATCAATATTATATTGTTGCAGTAGCCATGATGCTAAATTATTGAATTTTTGTTTATTAACATTATTTAAAAATGTTAAAATATATTTTTCGAATAATAATCTAGTTGGGACGAAAAAAGGTTGGTTTTTAGGGCTTTTTTTTTTAAATCACTAATGTTAACACTTTTCTGTCCGTCTGTCCAATGTAAACAATAAAAACCTGTTATTTCACATAGTTAGTGCCGACACAAGCTTATGATGGACACACCAATAGAAAGCTTGATTTATTGAGAAGCAGATGTAAATGATAGAATTTTAAAATTCGGCCGGTAGGCGGCGCTATTTACATTTTATATTTAAAATATTTATATTTAAATTTTATATCGCTATTTACATTAATATTAAGTTCGACCACTCCTTGGAAAGGTATTTAAGAGTAGAATACGATGTCAGTAACCATATTTCAAATTTATTCCGCTAGAGGCTCTGAATACTAAAATATATGGTTGTTTGGTTAAAGTGGCGAGATGCCCCAGCAACTGGTAGGGTACCTCCAAGTAGCACTAATGTGCCGTTTTGTAACCACTCATTCTCGTGAGTGGTTGGAATGTCTGCTTCTAATGAATTCAAGATCCCTTTTTAACCAAAAACTTTCTATCCACAGATCTCTCAAATTATTGAATTTCTCTTAATTAAAGATTTCCTTTCTTAAATCACATTCTACTGTAAGGTCTCAATCTACTATGTTATACATATTCGTCATAATGGTTAACCTTTTCAAAAGAAATGATTTCGCTTTGCTCTCACCTAACATGTTATCTCGTTTATTAAAATATGTTACTTTAAACAGTCTCTGGATGAATGTGAACCAAGCAAAATTGTTCATATTATCATTATACTTATGTATTTCGCTTCTTTCATAATTCTTAGTCACTTTAAATTGAATGAATTTGATCTCTTTCCTGTCAAATATATCCTGTCAAATATAGCAATGTGGTTCATTTCACACAGTTTATTTTGAATGTTTGATAAGTTAGACCTTCCTTCCAATAAAATGTATCTGTACCTTTCATCGTCAAAGGGTATGATGTTTCTAGGCTTTTGTGTATCTATCTCACCAGTGTCCTTCATCCCTCTATCTGAACTCGATGATGATGTTTATGCCTTTTCTTCTATAGCTGTTTCAATCTTTCGTCTTTTACTAAGTGGCTGCAAAATTTCTTCCAGTCTTTCGTCTTCAAGCAAGTCAATAGCTTCCAAATTGCATAATGACAAACATACCATGTCATGACTCAAACTTGTTTCCCTTTGAAACCAGTTGTTATTTCTCCAGTTGAGATCTGTTGCACCAAATTTTTCATAGAACTTCACTGGATAAAGTTCCCCTGAGGTACAGAGTTGCTCCAATTTTGATATATTGTAAAAAAATTATCCTCTTACTCATGCTCTCATATTAGTCATTCATAAAATTTCCTTTCCTAATATAACGAAAATATATAACAGAAAACGCACGTTGAACGTTGATTTCTTTCATTAGATTAGGAAAGTTAAATCAGAAATTGGAATATTTATAAGTCTATATGTTATAAATATTATAATTATGATTTACTATTCGAAATCACATTTTAAAAATAAGCTTTTTATATATTTTGGTATTCAGCGCCTCTAGCGGTAGAGATGGGTGATAGTACTATATAATTTTATATACAAAGCTACTACTTACTGCCTTTCAGATGCGAAATTAAACCTAATTATTGGGGCTTATTGACTATTAGAAATCACATTTTACAAATTAACATTTTATATATTTTAGACCTCTAGCGGTCGAAATTTTAAATACGGTTACTGACATCGTATTCTGCTTAAAATACCTTTTCAAGGAGTGGTCAAACTTCATTTTTGGTTTGGTGCATATTTACTACACAGAAAAAAATTTCGCCATGTATAGTATGAAATCGCCAATACATAATAAAAAAGTTCTATCGTTTCTCAGCCGATAGTACTATTACTATTATATAAAGAAGTTGATTACTATTTACAAACTCAAAATAATTGCCAAATTATGAATATTTCTTTTCTTTAGTATTTATGAAATAAAGTATATATGTACATGGTATGGAAATAGTTGATACATGGTATTTAGAATATGCTACAGTTTAAAGAAATACTTTTGTCAATCATGGAAATTTTTTTAAATAGCAACAATATTTTTATAGAGTACTATAAATAATAGAAACAAGTTCATAATATTCATGGAACTATCTTTGAAATAGTCGATTATTAGTCTTTGTGGGGTATAGACTATTTTTTACTTCTTTAAATTTTTTTGATCAAAATTAATTCTCATTTATATTTAAACAATTATAAACGAAAGACAATAGTACAATTAATTCTAATTCAAATATAACACTTCTCAGTCTAATAGTGTAATAATTTTTGCTATAATGCTTTGTATTTGTAAAAAGAAAATTGACCGCAAGCAGTTGTATATCCAGTGCAGTACCTGTAAGAATTACTTTCATGCTGAGTGTGCTAAATTGAAACATAGTGATATCGAATATCTAACTAAAAATAAGCTGCCGCATCGTTGTGACCATTGTAATTCCGAACGTAGAAAATCTATTCAATTGGCTACGAATAATGATGCACCGATACCATCAGTTGATTCACATCAAATTGCAGCTGCTTCATGTGATATTTCTGTGGTGACTAATTCATCAACAGCGTCACCTATTACTAATTCATCAACATCTTCACCTATTACTCTTCAAAATATCTACAATGAAATTATGTCACTGAAAACAATTAATGCAAAGGCTCTTGCTCGAATCAATATATTAGAAGAACAAAACCAAAATCTCAATAATAAGGTCATTAACCTTGAATCACGAATTAATTATTTGGGGCAAAACAATCTCTCTCAATCTCTCTAACTGTTTAGATATTGTTGGTTTACCAACTATAAATGAGAGTAACATTATAAAATGAACGCAAAAATTTCTCAGTGAAAAATTATGCATTAACTTGTCTGCTGAGCATTTTGAAAAATCGTTTATAAGAAAAACAAAAGAGAATGTTAATTCTGATTCCTCCTCTCGTAAATCTGCAATAAATAAAATTGTTTGCATCAAATTCTATTCTAATAAAATCAAACAAATGATTTTAAAAAATAAAGCTGAATTACGTCAACGTTTTAGTGCTGCTATTTTTGGTGACGAATTTCATAATAATTTTATTTTTTTAAATGAATCAATGACATCATACTCGAGGAAATTATTTAATGCTGCTAAATTGTTCAAGAAAAATAATAATATTAAATTTCTTTGGTTTAAAAATGGTAAGATTCTTATGAAGAAAGGTGATGGAGAACGGACTGTTATAGTAAATTCTGTCGAGGACCTTAAAACAATTAATTTTACTGTTAATAATATTTAATTAATTTTCTTGTATTTACTTAAATATTGATAATCTAAGTTCTTTTTCTGGTCTTCGGAATGATTTATTTTATAATAGTTCGTCTCATAATAATATCAGTGTTTCGGGTTTCAATAGTAACAACAAATTTTTTATTATACACCAAAATATTAGAAGTTTGCGTAAAAATTTTGATATCTTAATTGCAAATTTAGAAAGTCTCGATTCTCTTCCAGATCTAATTTTTTTTATCGGAAATTTGGATATATGATCATGAAATTAATAACTTTAATATCCCTCGATATTCTTTTTTTGTATCTTATTTAATTTATCTTTTTCTGTTTTATGCTTGTACAGATTCCACTCCATTGATTGCAATCGATTTTTAATTGAATTTGGTTGACTTTTAAATTCTATAACTTGCAGTAATTTAATTGTTGTGGGAGATTTTAACATTGATTTGCTTAGTAGCTCCAATGTTGTCGATAATTATTTACTTTTAATGGCCTCCAATGGTCTTGAATCTTTAATTAATGAACCTACAAGATTAGCATCTAGCACCTGTATAGATCATATTTTTACTCGTTTCTCTATTTCTAAATTATCTTGTGAGAGTAAATTTAATTTTAACATGAATATAAGTGACCATGACTTGGTTGGTTTGACTTTAGATATCAATTCTATTTCGCCAAATAAAATATGTACTGGTTCTGTTAAGAATATTATAAATTTCAACAAACTTTCGAATTATCTACTTCTTGAGTCGTGGTCTGATGTTTATTAATTGGATAATCCATCTACTGCCTTCGATAAATTTTTAAATATGCTACAAAATTACATTAAACTAAGCAGTTCCTCTGAAACGGTTGCGAGTAAACAAATAAGGTTGAAACCATGGATGTGTAATAATTTATTGTTATATATTAAAAGGAAAAATAAAATTGGCAAGAAACTACACAAGCATCCTCACAATATTAAGCTTAAATTATACTATCATAAACTTTGTAAGCGTCTTAATAAAGAAATAGCTGATCAACGTAACACTTTCTATTCTAATAAATTTAATAATTGTCAAGGTTGTCCCCAACTATTATTATAAAAGGTTGAATAGGACTTCCTTTTTGCAAAAGTAAATTAATATCTTCTGAAATTTTTTCGCTGGTGGGTGCAGTCATGATAAATGATGACTGAGATTCTAACACAGTATATTTTTTTGTTCGTTTTCTTCCAAATGCATCCTTCGTCACTTTTTTCGATGTTGGTGCCAGAACATAATGCAGTAGAAGTAATATTAGTGTAATTCTTCCATCTGAAACAGTAAAATAAAATTTATTAATTTTGGTACTATAAAACGTCCAATTTATTATATATTCGTAGTCAAAAACTCTTCGAGTGTTCTTAATTATTGACTTATAAAATTACGAAATATTTTCATACAGACAGTAAAGAATTATATCTAATATAAATCATGTATATACATATAAATAAACTTACTAAAATCACTAGTAGAATTTAATAATTTTAAATGTTCCTGCTCATTTGTAGTCTTAATATTATTTAAAATGGGTAAAATTCCTTTCTCAAAGGCTTCCCATTTATCAATTTTCCGGGCAGTTTTTGTTAATGTTGTTGAAGTTTAAACGAAATCGTACAGATTGCTTCCAGTTCTGTTCCAACTATGGCCATGTAAGATGATCAAACAATAATGAAGTGCGAATGACTTCCCCATCTTCTTCAGATACTGAAAAACATCATTAATACGGTGTAAAAACCAAATTAGAATTACAGTAGTTATTTATATATTGCAAATGAATTGTAATTGATAAATAGTCATAATATGACATGTAGATGACTCTGTTGTCAATATTCCGTTTCATTTCATTTTATTTCATTTATTTCAAATACATTGGACCAAAAAGGCATAGCCTATGTTTTTTTTTTACATTAAAAAATGGCAATTTATTAAAGAAAAAAAGCAAGTTTTATATTTTTTAATGATATTCAATGATTTTTTTTTTTTACTTTTATAAAACTCAAAGTTAATGTGATTTAAAAAAAAATTATCAGCTGATAAATTCAATTGTGATTGAAATAAAAAAAATTGTCGCCTTATTTTCAGTGAATCGTTTTTTTGCAAAAATTTTGCAATACAATATACCCATCTACAAAAAAACAGGGCTATTATTTATTTAAAAAAGAAGAAGAGAAATTTAGAAATTCTAAATTCAAAGTGGTTAACGGACGTGTGGTCATACATGTCAGTAACAAAATTGTTCACATGACTTTTAATCAATTTAAATCTAGAACTTGTATTACTCTATTTTTATTTAATAATAATAATAACAAGCATCACTGAAAAAATTAGTTTATAGAAACATTACACATACGTATAATTTTTTTGCTGCTGCTTTGGTACCAGATTTAAGCTCGCTACTGAAAATCCCAGCTTTTTTAAATATGGCTTTGTCATTAAAATATTTGTTGTATATTTTTCCAGTTGACTCATTGTTTTTTCCTCGCATGAAATACCACTCCTAGTTTATTATAATATTGTATTAAATTCTTTTTAAATATAGAATAATATTAGAAAGAAAAAAATGTGGAAAATACATTTGAAAAATCGGAGATCCTTAATGTCTTGAAAAGTTTCACGATTTTTTTTTTTTTTGTTACCCATTAAAATTCAAAACTAACATAAGAAAAAAGTTGCACCAAGAAGTTAGTACACAACAATATTTTCACCAAAAATATTTAAAAACGATTGTCCACAAAATTATAAAAATTATATTGACCACAAATTCAAAAAACAAATTCAATGAATAAACAAATTATTATTACAACTTATTATTATCCACCATTATTTTTATCACTGTCAACTCAACTGGTTGAAATACAAACGCAAACTGACTGATATCAGATTAAATTTGTGTTCACTTCCTTATTATTCATGAAAATGTCCATAAATTTATGAATATATCCATATTTTTATGGAATAGTTTCATATTTTTATGGAATTTTCTATAAATTTATAGAATCTTCCATAAATTTGTGGATAGTTCTATATTTTTATAGAATAGTTTCATATTTTTATGGAATTGTCTATTAATTAATAGAGTCATTTATAAATTTAAGAATAGTTCGATATTATAACCGAGTTCTCCATAAATCAGGGTTTCGAACCCCGAAAATTTCGGGTTCGGGTACGGGTTCAACACATTTAAATTTGGTGGGTTCAGGTTCAGGTTCGGGTTCGGGTTCAAAAAGTTTACCAAAAAAAATCGAATTAAGTTTTATACACTATTTATCTTGTTCGTTCATGAATTAGAATTTTCTCACATTATGTTAATGTGAGAAAATTCTAATTTATTAACGAACAAATTTTTTTTTCAGCGAAAAATGAAATGAATTATCGAGAAAGAGAAACTAACTGTATAAGGAATTTTTGCAATTTTTTTTTTTGCTGAAAAAAAAACCTACTGAACCTGAACCCATTTTCAGACCGGAACGGGTTCAGGTTCAGGGTTCACAATTTTTTAAAAAAGCTTGAACCGGAACGGGTTCAGGGTTCGGGTTCGGTTCGAAACCCTGCCATAAATACTAAAAAAGCTCCATAAATTTAAGAATATTTAACTTAAAACTGTATATATTTATGGAAATTTCTATATAAATATGGAATTTTTCCATTTTTTCAAAAAAAATTCCATAATACTTAGTGACAAATTCCGATACTTATGAAGTTTCCATAAATGTAATATTATATGACAAAAGTTCGCCATTATTGCTGTTGTAGAACTATATCGGGCCGCGAATATACTGATAATCCCATTGAACTGAAATTTTCGAGATATGCATATCTATCCAAATTAGTAGGGCCTTTAGAACAACTTTTTTACCTAGGACCTTACCCCTCCCATTTATATGTATCTTAATATTTATAAACTAGGGGGCATATCTCCAGAAGGGGGGCAAATATTAAAGTGGTGTAAGCGTATTTTTCATTATAATTGTATTATCTATTTGTTATCCAAATTTCAGCTTTGTATCTTCATGGGTTTAGAAAATAAAAATTTGGAAATTATGTTTTCATAATTTCATATGAAACGTTGTATTGGTAACAATTTTGTTAAAAATTTATGTTTTTTTTTATTTTTGAAACCAATAAAGATATGGAGTTCAAATTTGGACAGGAGATAGATAACACAAAATAAATGGGATGTCTTATATAAAAAAATTGATTTGGGTGCCAAGTTTCGGAGATATGGCCCTCCAAAAATAAAATTATGAAATTTTCTTACGCCCCTAGCTCATGAACTGATAATCGTATTGACTTGAAATTTCCAAGATATGCAAATCTCTCAAAAGTATTGGGGCCATTAGAACAATTTTTTTACCTAGGACCTTACCCCTCCCATTTATAGGTACATATCCTCATATTTAAAATAACTATGGGGTCATATCTCAGGAATGGCTAAATTGTGTAAAAGTATATGAAATACATAGTTGCATATTTTAATAGAATTTTCACTAAATACGACTTTAAAGTTGTATTAGTGAAAATTCTATACATTCAGATATTAACTAAAGTAATTAATAAATTTATAAATTTGTGAAAATTCTGCATATGGTGGTGTAACAAGTTTTATTTTATATAAACATAGTTTCTAATATTTATGATGAAACTTTATAAAAATAATTTGTCGCTAAAGAGTTTTGCTATTATTTATTGGAAATTCTATATAAATACAGAAAGATTAATAAATATATAGAAACGGTACATTTATATTTATATCCATATTTATATAGAATTTTCCATAAATAATAGCAAAACTCTTTAGCGAAAAATTATATTTATAAAGTTTCATCATAAATATTAAAAACTATTTTAATATGATAGAATTAATATCTTAGGCCGCTTAAAAACGATCTTTGGTCACCAAAGTAGTTGTCAATAATATATGTATATGAAAGAATTTTAAAAATATCTTTATATTATAAAGATGTTCAATGAATGTCAGAGATTTTGTCTTTAGTTGGGTTAGGGAAATCTTCCATACTATTTATGGTAAAAATTTTTTCTGTGTAAATTACAGTTTTATTCGGTAAAATATGTTCCTGAATTTTTGCCACCAGAGGGCAGTAAATACAATAGATTGTAGTGAAATTCACCATACTAATAAAATGATTGTTCATGTTCTTAGGGTAAAGGACCAAAAAGTAAAATTTTGAACTATAAAGTTAAAATAACGAAAAGACAGCTTAGAAAATTTGATATTAATAAATCACATTAACCCATTAGATGCCAAGGAAAACCTAACGGAAATAAATCAGTTTTTTTATGAAAATATTAAAGTTTTATAGTAAAAAAAAACCTAATCGGCAAGAATTTTACAGAAAAAATATTTAAAGTACAATTTTAAAGAAAACATTAAAATAGAAAAAAATACCAAAATCAACTTTTATTTGTCTTTAGTTATATTCTTGCGATTATTTGAACCTTTTAAAAGTAAATACACACAACTATACCCAGCGCCGGCGGAAGATATGTTGGCGCCCTGTGCAAAATAAATTTTGCGCTTCTAAACCTTCATAATTTTTTTTTTTAAATTCACTATTTTTAGCAGGAAAATTAAAGCTTTATCCCTATTTAACAAAAACTTCACAAATCAATCGTTAAATTATAGCACTTTGAAAAAATATAAAAAAATATCCGTTGAAAAAAAAATTTAAAAAAATATCCGTTGAAAATTGTAGAATGCCATGAGAAATGCACATTTAAAAAATCACATTAAACAATAAATCTAAAGTATCATTTGTTTGTGCACCATTAAACTTACTTCGTTAAATTTTGCACGTGCGATATAATATTCAGATAACTTTTTATGATAATGCCACCAAAAAAGCTGTCTGGTTAGGAAAATAGAAAAAGAAAATTAAAAATGGAAAAATCTATCCTCCAAAGCAAGAAAATTGCGAATTTTTTTGAAAAACAGACTGATTATGGAAATTGTAATAGTTCTCATCAAGATAAGGCGAACTCCGATAAAGAATCAGACAACCAGCTAAATAATACAAGACACAATACAATAACGCAAGATCAAGAAAAATCTGGAAATGTTTCTACTATAATCGCAGTCCCAGTTGAAAATGTTGTCTTAACATTAGATCAAAGCACACGTAATATAGACTGTAATAGCAACGATTCACCACAGGAACAGGTAACTTTTAATTTTAATGTTAACGATCCCAGCCAATATCCAAAAATATTAACTAAACGACAAATTGACCATATATTGGTAACAGCAAAAAACAATGATATTGATTTAAATTTTAAATTTCCACTAAACGACAAAATAAAGCGAAGCTTTTCGCATAGCCTTTTTAATAGAAGCTAAAAATGGAGAGCAATTTAAGCGAACTTGGTTGATTTATTCCAAAACTGTTGATAAAGTATTCTGTTTATGTTGTAAATTATTTGAAGGAAATTCAAAACTATCATGGGCTCAAGAAGGAAACTCTGACACATACACCAAATTCTAAACTCGCATGAAACTTCTCCCAATCATTTAAAATGCTTCGATATATGGTTTGAAGCTTCTACAAGACTTCGATTGAAAATGACTATTGATAAAGAACTTATTTTACTTGTTGAAAAGGAAAAGCAGCATTGGAGGAATGTTTTGTTGCGGCTGATTGAGATTACAAAATATTTAGCTAGTCATAATTTAGCATTTCGTGGAACAACAGATACTCTCTTCGCAGAAAATAATGGCAATTTCTTAGGTTTGGTAGAACTGCTCGGTGTTTTCGACCCAGTTATGACAGAACATTTGCGTAAAATAAAATCTGTGGAGACTCATGTACATTACTGTGGGAAAGAAATACAAAATGAAATTATTAATATTTTGGGAGCTTCTGTACAGGAAAAAATTATACAAATTGTTAAAAGTGCAAAATATTTTTCTATTATTTCCGATTGCACTACTGATTTAAGCCATAAAGAACAAATGTCACTTGTTTTAAGAACTCTCAACAATATATCAGATAATAACGAGCCAATATATATCAAAGAATACTTCATAACCTTTAATGTTGTGTATAGTACAACAGGTGAAAATTTAGCGTCTGCAATTGAAGATATTATAACACATTTTAACATTGATATGCAAAATTGCCGAGGGCAAGGTTATGACAATGGCGCTAATATGGTTGGCAGAAATAAGGGAGTACAAAAAAGAATTTTAGATAAATATAAAAGAGCTTTTTTTATGAATTGTGGCTGCCACTCATTAAATTTGGTTATTGGTGATGCAGTAAATTGTGTTGCGCCAGCTATTGAGTTTTTTGGTCTTGTGCAAGCTGTATTTAACATTTTTTCTGCATCTGCTAGATGGCAAATTATCAAAAAGCATGTGAAAAGGCATGTTAAATCTCTATGTGTAACAAGATGGGAATGTAGAATTGATGCCATCACAGTCTTCAAATTTGAAATAAATGGAATAATTGCTGCATTAGACGAGATGTCTAAAATTGAGCATTTTGATTCTGGTGCTAGATTTTTGGCAAAAACACTCAAGCAAAAAATTTCTAAATTTGAGTTTTTAGTTTTCGTTAACTTTTGGTACGATATTTTATATAATATTAATATATGCAGCAAATTATTACAAACAAAAGAATGCAATCTTAATGCTGCAATAATATTTTTGAAAAATTGCGTAACTTTTTTGGAGTCCTTGAATCACGATAATATATTTGAAAAATATATAAATAATGCTAAAAAAATGGCTGCAGAAATAGGTATAGATTCAAATTTTGCACATAAAAGAGGAAGAAAATCAACACTACCTGTGGATGAATCGATCGACGAAAACGATCCGCAAAAGTTCTTTAAGGAAAAAATTTATAACATCATTGTAGCAAAAGTTAATACTACAGTAACAGAAAGATTTACCCAAATTGAACATTTTAATAACTTATTCGGATTTTTACTTGATTTATTTAATTTACCTGAAGAAAATATATTACAGAAAAAATGCAAGGGTCTGGAAGAAGCTCTTACGGATAAAAATGATAGTGATATAGATGGTGATCAACTTTTCAGCGAACTACAACACTTTAGTAACCTAATTAAAGGAGAAAAAATTAATATGGCGCCTCTATATATATTGAATTTTATAAAAACAAATAAACTGCAATGCATTATTCCCAATATATGGCTTGCTCTCAGAATATTTCTAACAATTCCAGTTACGGTTGCAACTGGAGAAAGGAGTTTTTCAAAACTTAAGTTAATTAAAACTTTCTTAAGAACAACGATGAATCAAGAAAGATTGAATTCCCTAGCTATAATCTCCATTGAGCAAGAGATTTTAAAGGATATTGAAGTAGGTGATGCCATTACAAAATTCGCGTATATAAAAGCACGGAAGAAACATTTTTAATTTAACATTTTAAGTCAGATTTTCAATTTTTTTTACATAATGAAATGCAATTTTTATAAAGATGAAAAAATATTTAAATAAAAACTTTTTCATTCACTACATTTTAATTAGTATGATTTTCTTTTTATTCACTACATTTTACTTACTATGATTCTATTATTTTTTGCGCCCTTTCAAAATTTGCGCCCTGTGCAGATGCACAGACCGCACATATCATCCGCCGGCGCTGACTATACCAAATAAAAATTCCACACTTTATTTTTAAAGACACTTTTAAAATTCCATTACACAATTGAAAATTATACAAAAAAAAAAAATATTCCGTTTGCCTGAAATAAATAAATCTGGGATTCCCGCAATATACATTGTAGGGGACATCTAACAGAATATTATGTTAGTGGTTTGAGTCCAATATATATTTCTTAGTTTGCAGTAGGGACATCTAAAACTGTGTGCCAAAATTGGTACTATGGGATAAAATGGGTTTATATATAAAAATAGTTCGGCGTTTACTTTTTTATTCCTAAGATTTATTTATATTTAAAATACACAATACCTCATAATAAGTAATAGTAAGTATTCTTTTTGATTTGGAAATAAAAATATTTTTATTTAAATGTAAAAAGCATACATCTTCATTCTTTACATCCAAATTAGAAGTTGTGACCGAGAATTCTCAATTTCTCGAGAATTATCAACAACTGACAATTTGTCGATTCTCGAGAATTTTATTTTATTTCTCGATAAAAAATTTATTTAATTCAAATTAATTTTAAACTATGGAGAAAATAGAACTAGTTTTTTTTTCGAAATAACGATTGTTTTCTACATTGATATGGTATAGTTTTATTTTTAAGAGCAATATCCAATGTAGGGCTCGGCGCAAAACTTGCCGTGAAAAAGTTGAACGGCAGCTGAAAAGCCAAACAATCTCTAATGTGAGCGTTGATACAATTCAAAACTTCTAAATAAATTTTAATATATTTCTAATAAATTTTTTAAAATCATTTTTAAAACGCCTACCGAATTTTTTAACGATGCCAAGAGGACTAAAGACGGTAATTAAAGCAAAAGGATATCATACCAAGTATTAAAATTTAATTTTTTAATTTTATTTAAAAAAAGAAATTGTTTGTCCCATGACTTTTGTGATCTAAATTTCGCAACTAATAGAATATTTTTTAATTTTTTTTAGTAATATTTAAATCTAATAATCTATCTAACTTATTATTGAAATAAAGAACTATAAAACATATTTTATTGTTTTTAATTATTGGTTACTAATTTTGAGAAATTATACATAATAAAATTTTTTTAGTATTGTCCCATAACTTTTGTGACTCACTGTATATGAAATTTAATTTAATCGAATTTAATTAGTCCAAATTAATTTGCGCTAAAAAACATTAATCAAGCTATATGATAAAATTTTATAATTAATCTAATTACAAAATTCAATTATTCAAATATTTTATTTATTATAGTACAGGATAAAAAATGTATTATTTCGTAAGGTCCAATCGAAAAATGAATAAACTAAAATATTAAATGCTCTTTCACAAATTTTATTAAAAATTATCAAATTTTATTTAATGAATTTTAAGGAATTAAAAATAGTCACGAGTTTAATTAAAAGCATTTGTTAGTTTTAATTCAACACCAAATTTTTTGATAATAAATTCTTGATTATTATTTAATGACAAGCATAATTATTTACAATTTTAAATACTCAAAATATTTAGTTTTAATATTAATTTCAAGCAACCTAAATATTATATTCTCATCCCATAAAGCTAAAGCTTAATTTTTTAGAAGTAGAAGTATAATTAAAGTACACCTGTTTACTAATAAATTATTCACTAAGAATAATGTTTGAAAATTTACTTTGAAAATATTTGTTGTAACGATACAAAAAGCTGCCAAGTTGGAAGAGTGCTTCATATCCCCTTTTAGATAAACCTAGGATTTAATAAAAACAAAGAATTAAGTAAAAGTTATAATATTTTATAAAACTATTTTTTTTCACAATTTAAAAGTAAATATATTTTATGTTCTTATATGAAACATGATGTTATATATACAAGTTATTCGAATGGTAAAAATGATCAAATTCTTATCTTTAATGTAGGGTTGAAGTTATGATATAATATTATATAATATTTAATATTATATATACTTATATATATATATATCCAGAAAATATATATATATATATATATATAAACATATAATATTTAATATATATATACATACATATATATATTATATATTATATATATATATGTATATACAATATATATATATATAATATTACAGCTTCTTAATTTATATATGCATATGTACCTATATATTAATTTTTAAAATTACTACATGACAATATAACATAATATACATAATATGATTTAATAGAACCAGATTTTATGATAATTGAATTTTTGATATTTAAAATGATCATAAGATATGCCACATTTCAGATAGGTCTTTGAATCTTATAAATTAGGTATAATAGGCTAGTGAAATCATTCAAAAATTTTATCTTCTTCCCTTTTTAATAGGGTTGAGAAGGTATGTTTGTGAAATAGGATGCAACATCTCCGCGGGGGACTGCATTAAAGAAATGAGAAATTATTTTCTTAAAAACACTATTTCACACCTTATGCGAAAAATTTAGTTCCATTCTTATCACATAGAAATATTACACTTGAAAATTTATTATATAGTTATGAAAATTGAATATTTGGAATATGAAATGACTATAAAACAAGCCACATTTTATTTATAACCATTCAACTTACAAATTAGGTGCAATAGGTTAGTGCTTACCCAATTCACTCAGATTTTAACCCGCTGCTCTGTTTAGGTGGAGGAGGAGGTATATATAAGGAACAACCCACATGGGAGGGTTAATTTAAAAAAAATGAAAAAATAGTTTTTTAATAATAAAATTTTACACGTGAATTTATAAATTTTATTTAAATCTTCGTTTTCATTAAATCCTAGGTGGATCAAAAGGACTTAAAACTTGGCAGATTTTTTTTTGTATATCAATTTGTATATATCAGTTGAGAATTTGGACTGAGTTTAAGTTACCAATGAATAAAAACAAATTAACACTGTTATACTAATTTTTAAATTTTGGAATTACTAGAGCAGAAAAGGTTGGAATTTTGGTTTAAAAACTATATTTGAAAGCTAATATCTAATCTAAGACCTTTGCGAAAAATTTGAATTTCAGGAACAACATAATACATATATAAAATTAAAAGTTATAATTTTTTCAAAACTATTAATGTTGTACAATTATAAATTATTACCAAGTTTCAATAAATAAATACTCGAAATTGTATATATGCAATATAATATTAATTTTTAAAATGTCGAAATTTTCACAACCGTAAAATGAAGAGGGTTGAAGGTACAGGTCTCGTTTTTATGTACAAGGTGTAGAATAGTGTTATTAAGAAACTAATTTTTAATTTTTTTGATATAGTCTCCCGCATAGGGGATATTGCTTATTTCATTAATACACCCCCTCCTCTACTTTAATGAGATGGTGGTTTATAATTTTAAGTGATGGTTTGAAATTATGGTACCTGGCATAGAAGTTACAAAGTCGTAAATAAAATCTGGACCATTTTATAGCCATTTTGAATTTTAAAAATTTAACTTTGAAAATATCGAAATTCAAATACAACTAACATAAAGAGGGTTGAGGGGATGGGGCTGATTTTTTCATATAAGGTGTAAAATTTCATTGTTAAAACAGTATTTTTCCATTTTTTTAAATTAGAGCCCCGCGGAAGGTATGGAGCTTGTTTCCTAAATATACCCCCTCCTCCACCCAAAAAGAGCAGAAGGATAAAATTTGGAGTGATTTGGATTACCACGAACCTGTTGCACCCAATTTATAAGGTTCAAGTTAATATCTAAACTGTGGCTTATTTTATAGTTACTTTAAGTTCCAAAAATTAAATTTTCATAAACTATATACTAATAAGTTTTGAAATGTAGCATTTCTAAATGATGTAGAGTAGAGGGGGTTGCAGGTATGGAAATAATTTTTTCGCGCAAGCTCTATCATAGTATTTAAAAAAAACTAATTTCTTAGTTTTTTAATCCAGTTCCCCGAGGAGGTGTTGCCTCTTGTTTTATAAATATACTTCCTCAGCTATGTTAAAGGAGAAAAGGGTGAAAATTTTGAATGATTGCGAAAGGTACTGATCTATTATACCTAACTTACAAGATACAAGGCCCTATCTTAAATGCGACATATCCTATGACCATTTTTAATACAAAAAACACAATTTTAATAGCTCTTTTAAAAGTCTTTCACTATAAGTGAAGGTGGGGTAGAGGTATGGGGCTAATTTTTACGGAGAAGGTGTAAAATAGTATATTTAAGAAACTCATTTCTCACTTCTGTAATAAATTTCCCCACTGAGGCGTTGCAACTTGTTTCATATATGAGCCCTTCATCCACTTAAAAAAGGCGTGGGGTATTTTTTTTAATATGGAATGGAAATGCACTTTCCTGTTGTACCTATTTTAGAAGTAATAGTGTTTAACGTAAAACCTTACTGGTTTCATAGGCATATCAATTTTCAAAAATTTATCTTTAATATTACCATAAAATAATGGGGCGGGGACCCAGGGCTCTAAATTTTTGTTATGTTCTTTGTATAATGTCTGTTCATAAACCTGTGAAACAGAGTAAAGAACAGAGTAAAAAACACTCCGACTATATTAAGGAGTGTTTTTTAACGTGCACAAAAATTATGCATTTTTAACGCTCCATGAAAGGGGTTTGCAGGGATATCATTCTAAAAAGGATATCATAAACATAAAATTCCATCCTTTATTTACGTTTCTGCAAATTTTTTATTGAATTGAATATGTTTTAGAACTATTTCTAAGTGATTGAAAAAGTCTATTTTTGCTTTGCGTACGGCGTACGGCGGACACGAAATTTTTTTTTGCTGATTCTGGTTCCCTGACATCTAAAACGTAAGAAAAAATTTAAAATTCCGAAAAAAAAATTTTCGAAATTTGCTCTGCACCACAAAGCTTCATATATAAAGATATGAAGCAAAATATAATGTGTAGTTAAATTTTGGGAAACAATTTTTATTGCTTTTTTTAAATATTTGAATTTTATAATTTTAAGTATGTTAATATTCAATGAGTTTTCCACTTTCACTTCACTTCACTTCACTTAAAATAAGACGACTTTTATAATGAAAGATAAAGAGATTATAAAATTGGCTCGATTTTTTAATACGGGGTAAAAATATATATTTTATTTTATTAAGCGTTCTAAAAACAACTGTGTACATAAAATAAAAGAAAACTTTACGAACATGGACAACACAACTTATGTTCATGCTATAAATTTTTTAGTATTTTCTTAATATAAATTAAGTTTAAACGCTTATAATAATTTATAAAATCTTCAATATTTCAACGAACAGGATTCTTTTAATGAAAAAATTATACATAGAACCAACATTATCCAATATTTTTACCAGTTTGTATGCAAAATTCTGCAAATTATAATTTAGATTTTAGAACCTTTATCTCGAAATACGTTGCCAAATTTGCAAAGGAAATAAATATTGGTTTTTCATTATCTAAAAAAGATATGTGCGATACGTGTATTAGTTATAATACAAAAAAATTGAGTGAAGAAGAATATAATATTCATATTTCAAGAAAATAGGCAGCATGTTCCGAAAAAGATAGTGATAAAACTAGAGAAAAGAACGGCGAGTGTGTAGTTTTAACCCAAGATTGGCAGGCAGTGAAAGTATGTCCTTTACTAAACGCAATGTCGTGCTATTATAAGACAAAGTTATGCTGCCATAGTTTCACAATTTACGACATGAATTCACATTTCGCTAAATGTTAAATGTTACTGGTTTGATGAAACTGAAGCAGATCTATCAGCACATACATTTGTTTCTTGTATTGTAGATTTGTTGGAAAAATGTGCTGCGGTAAAAGAAATTATTATTTTGATTGAAGTGATAATTGTATTTACAATAACAAGAATGCTGCATTATCGAATGTATTGCTTACATATTGCAAAAAATTAAAACTATATAATAAAAATATCCAGAAAAAGCACAAAAATGCCGCGCAGCCTAACTACTGATCAGTAGTTTTATAATTACGGGCTTTTTTTAAATTCAACTACGTACTCTAAATGCATATTTGTAGTATATGTTGCACCCTCTATCCGCAGAAATGAAAATTATAACTGTGATTTTATACTACTACTTACTACCTTTCATAATGCGATATTAAACCTAATTTTTGGAGCTTATTCACAATTGGAAAACACGATTTTAGTATTCGGCGCCTCTAGCGGTAGAAATTGGAAATACAGTTAATGGCATCGTACTTAACTACCTTTCCAACGAGTAGTCGCAGTCGCTTAACTACCTTTCCAACGAGTAGTCGCAGTTGCAGTAAACCTAATTTTTGGGGCTTATTGACTATTGGAAATCACATTTTAAAAATTAACATTTTATATATTTTAGTTTTCAGTACCTCTAGCGGTATAAATTTGAAATACGGTTACTGGCATAATATTCTACTCTTAAATACCTTTCCAACGAGTGGTGAAACTTCAATTTTGGTGCAGATTTACTATAAAATTACATTTTTTCGAAAAAAGATGTTTTGGCAAAATGGGAATAGCGCCACCTACCGGCCGAATTTTGAAATTCTATCAATTGCATCTGGTTCTCAATAAATCAAGCTTTCCATGAGTGAACGACATAGAAATAATAAAATATTCTCCAAGTGGTATTGAAGTTAAAATATCTTTTGAGGGAGATTGGATAAAATTACGAGGAAACAATAAGATTTTTTTAACACAATTTGATAGACTACATAAAGAACCTCTAAAAATAAAACAGCAAAAATTGATACACTTGCAGCAATTGAAGTGTTATACCGAGAGATTACCATACATTTTACGATACATCTTCCGCACGAAAATTGAAAATTATTTCATTTATAAAAAAAATTACTAGTTCACGAAAGTAAATTTTTTATTTGTTTGGTTAATGTTATTTTATTTTTTATTACATTGTACGTTGCCAAAGTTGCAAAGGTTTTATTCATGAGATTTTTTTTTACTTAAAACAATAAATTATTTAAAAAAAATAAACCTTTTCATTTTGATTTTGTTAATGATAACAGATTTTTAAAATGATCACTTGACTTTATATAGTGAAACCTTGTAATATCACACAATTTTGAAAAATAATATTGGTTGGTTGGTTGGTAGGAGTGGCGAGCCTCCTGACACCTTTCAGAAGACTCCAATTAGCGCGTTAGCGCCGTTTTGGTACCACAACACTCGTGAACCCTGGCTTTGATCTATGGCTAGGTAAGGTTTGTTAGAGCCAGCCTGTGGCGTTCAGGAAGTGAACCATATCAGTGGGCCACTTCGTGGCTAGGTCGTTAAGATTGTTAAGGTGATAGTGACCCAGAGAGCGATATCTGGCCCTGGCCAGCGCTGGGCATTTACATGCAAAGTGAATTACCGTCTCTCTTTCATCTGGGTTAAGACAACTACGGCAGAATTGGTGGGATGGTATTCCTAATCTGACCGCATGTGCGCCAATTGGCCAGTGCCCCGTGAACACAGCTATAGTTCTGGCTATGTCCTTACGTGACAGTTTTAGGAGTTCATTCGTTCTGTGCTTAGCGTATAACGGCCATGTTTCCCTGGTCGTTTTACAAGTGGTTAGGTTTTTCCATCTTTGATTGGCTATTTTTTGGAAGTAAAGGAATATGTCCCGCTTTATAGTGTTGATTGGGGGGTCAACCTGTTCTGCAAGCGATGCTTCTAGGTTGGACCCCCTTCGCGCTAGCTCGTCAGCCCGTTCGTTCCCTTCGATGTTCCTATGGCCCGGAACCCAAAGTAACGTGACATAGTACTGACTACTTATGTATGCCAGCTCTTCTGAGCATGCCCTAACTAGCTTAGACGATACAGTGGCAGAGTTAAGAGCCAAAATGGCCGCCTGGCTATCTGTGACCATTGCCACTTTATATTTGGGAGATGTGTCATTCTTGACAAGCATACAGGCTTTCCAGATTGCTAGCATTTCCGCCTGGAAAACACTGGCACTGTTGGGTAGTCTAAAAGATAAATCTATTTTTAATGAGTCGGAGTATACACCTGCACCAACACCACAGTCCATCTTTGAACCATCCGTGAATAGTACCGTGTCTATCCCTCTCAATAGGCTAACTTCTTTCCATTCTGTACGTGTTGGTATTTTGACTTTAAATTTCTTGTCAAACACCAACTTGGGGATAGTATAATCAGTGGACGAAGGTACCAGATCCTTAGCGAGACGGCTAAGAATGCAGCTGTGACCATATGGCTTTTCGCGCCAGAACCCAATTTCTTTGAGTCTCACCGCACTACATGAGGATATATATTTAATGTGGAGCTCAGACGGGAGAAGGTATAGAATTGCATCCAGAGCATCCCTCGGCGTTGATCTTAACGCCCCTGTGATGCAAATGCATGCACTTCTTTGAACTCTACCTAACATGGTACGTACATGCGCCCTCTCCAGAGCCGGCCACCAGATTATTGAACCATATGTAAGAATGGGCCGTACTATGGCAGTGTACATCCATAAAACCATGCGAGGTTTTAACCCCCATTTCTTGCCAAGCATCTTTTTACAGGAATATAAGGCCGTGCATGCCTTTTTTACTCTCTCTTCTATATTTAGCTTCCAATTCAATTTCGAGTCAAGAATTACACCCAGATATTTGACCTTAGAGGATAGATTTAGTGTTACACCGTCCAGTCTTGGACGGGTAAACACCGGGATTTTAGTTTTTGTAGTAAAAAGCATTAGTTCCGTTTTACCTGGGTTAGCATTTAGGCCACAGCTCTTGGCCCACCTGCTAACCATGCATAGGGCACGTTCCATAATCTCGCTGATTAAATCAAGAAACCTACCGGAGACTAGTACTACTAAATCATCCGCATATGCTACGGCTATGATTCCTTCCTTTTGGAGTTTCATTAAGATTTTATTCATTACTAGTAGCCATAGCAAGGGTGACAATACACCTCCTTGTGGTGTACCCCTACTCACGTATCTAGTAATGCGGATATGGCCGAGATCCGCATGGATCTCACGTGTTTTAAGCATTTTAACTATCCACTGGCTAAGTGCTGCGTCAACACCTAGATCGTCCAGAGACTCCTGGATAGCTGTTACGTGAACGTTATTGAAAGCACCTTCTATATCGAGGAAGGTGGCTAAGGTGTACTGCTTATAATGGATTGATTGTTCCACGGTTTGTACCACTTCACTCAGCGCGGTTTCGGTGGACTTACCTTTGCAGTATGCATGTTGGTATTTGCATAATGGGTTTCTTTCAAGTGTGTTTCTCAACTCCAGATCAAGAATGCGCTCTAGGGTTTTTAACATAAAGGATGAGAGACTAATTGGCCTAAAGTCTTTTGCCATGTCATGGCCCCTCTCCCCTGCTTTAGGAATGAAAACAACCTTAACTTGTCTCCACAACTGTGGAATATGACCAAGCGTAAGACTGCCACGATACAGTTTCGTTAAAAGTGGAGTAACAAGCTCGTTACATTCTTGCAACATCTTAGGAAAGATTCCATCTAGACCTGCAGATTTATACGGGGAGAAATTGCTGATTGCCCAGGCAACCTTTTTTTCCGTTATAAGTGAATTTACCCATTCTGCCGAATGCGTCTGGTTCTCTGAGAAACCCCTCTGGGTTTCCTCTCGTGAATCTACGGTACATCCGGGAAAGTGAGTGTTCACTAGCAAATTCAACGTATCAGAGGACGTTTCCGTCCATACCCCTTCCGCGGTCTTTAGGAATGAGGGATTCGTGTGCTCTTTTGATAAGACTTTGCTAAGTCTGGCAGAGTCTCTTGCGCTTTCAATAGATTCGCAGTAGTCTTGCCAGGTTTTATTTTTGGCCAGACGAATCGCTTTTTTATATTCTCTAAGACGGTCCTTATAGAGTTGCCAAGAATTCTGCTGATAGCAGACATTATATGCTTCCCTAGTCACTTTTCTCAGATTGGTTAGGTTCGAATCCCACCACACGGGGAAGGATTTTTTACTACGCTTAATGGGGCACGACACATTGAACGAAACCTTCATGGCTTTGGCAAACATGTCGGTCTTGTTTTCCAGTTCGGATACGGTATCTATATAGGACTCTCTGTTATCTATGCCTGATAACTTAGACCTCAATACCTGTTTGAATTTAACCCAATCAGTATTCTTAGGGTTCCTATATGGCTTTGGGGGGTCTATTTTGAGGTTGAGATTGAAGAGTATCCAGCTGTGATCCGAAAAGGATCTTCTCTCGGACACCCTCCAATTTTCTAGCTTTAGGGACTTGTCATTGCCTATACAGGTAATATCGATCACATCTTCCCATCCAGGATATCTATCCGAGCTGGGGAAGGTGAAAGTGGGTGTACTACCTCTGTTACAAATGAATAGGTCTGAATTTAAAATAAAATCAAAAAGTGACTCACCTCTTTCATTTATCTCTGAGCTACCCCACAGGGTATGCCTGGCATTAGCATCACAGCCAACAAGCAGCTTGCTTCCTTTGGCCCGTACTAGTTGCTGGAATTTAGGTGGCGGAGCTGGTTCATCGTGAGACATATACACCGAACTGATGTATAACTCCCTACCACCTTCACATTCCATTTTGACAACTGTCAAATCTTCATGGCTAAAATGAGAATAGAGACACGCATTAATGGGCTTTTTTACCAAAATACAAGTTCTGGGCTTACCACTGTTCATATCTACAGTCTTGTAGAATAGGTTATAATTAGGACTCTTCAGACCTCTTACCCTAGAGGTGTTTATCCAGGGCTCTTGCACGATGGCGATGTCTAGGTCTTCCTCGCACAGAAAGACCATCAGGTTATCCGAGGCGCACTTAGAGTGCTTCAGGTTAACCTGTATTACCTTCATCGCCATCGGTAGTGTTTGGGGCTAATTTTGATTTCTCTGTGGCTAGAGATAGTTCCTCCAGCAGGTCGCTTGCTTCGTCTAAGTCTTTGACTTCTGGGCTTCCTGCTGGGAATATCTTCAGTTTGGCATTCCTGATGCCAAACCTCAGCTTCCACTCTTTCCTCTCCAAAGGCTGCATACTGGCCTCGTTGAGCAGCAGGAGGAAGGACATACTGCTCTTCTGTATGTCCACCTCCGACTCTTTCCTCAAGACTGCCCAGTTGTCCATCGGGACATCTGGATTGTGCAATCTCAAACATTTGAGCAGCTTCTCCCCGTCTAACTCCATCCTAGGCAACCAAATGCGTGACCTAGGTCTCCTGGGTATTTCCCCAGCCGGGATTAAGCCAATCTTGGCCTCTTCCCAAGTGTCGCTAATCTTAGCAACACTTTTGCTGAGGAACTCCATAGAGAACTGATCTTCGCACTTGATCACCCGGTAGCCCCTGACTACCGCGGATGAGTCAAACCCTGGAAGAGGCCCCCCATTGTTCTCGAGAACACAATCCATCACTATCTCGGACAGTCTTGCTTCCACCTTAACCCATAACTCAGCTGTGACTTGCTGGTTTGGAGCTTTCTTGTTTATAACAGCTACACACAGGTGGTCCTTGGCGATATCGCTGTATCTCTTGACAGCCGTTCTATCGCCGGTCTGGTACGCCTCTGTCTTTGCGACCTTGACCTTAGGGAGCTCTAAGGACTCTTCTTGAGACCTGTCCCTTTTCGCACCTGGCTTAGTTTTTGTTTCCTTCTCCCCGATAAATGCCTCGTACTGTTGCACTATCTGGGAGTACATAGCTTTGTATGCCGCGTCCTTCTCATTGGGTTTCCCGTCAGCTTCGTTCTGAGCAATCTTGCCCAGTATGAACTTAGCCTTCAGAAACCGCCTCTTGAGAATGGACCCAGAGCTGCGCAGATTTTTGGTTTTTTGGGTACCATGCTTGGTACTAGATATGCTAGGTGGCTTTGGCGTGCTATGGCTGGCACTACCGCTACCACCAGGCACAACTGGAGTACTGTGACTGGTACTTGGCTTATTGGTTAAGGTACTTTGTCTGGTATCTTCGCTAATGATTGTCTCCTGGCTGGAGGCAAGTAGGTCATCTTCATCAGAAGATGAGCCGATTTGTTGTTGTTGTTGTAGTTGTTGTTGTATAAAATTGTTGTTCATTGTTGTTCCCACGAGTTCGTCCGGAAAGTGAGTCAATCCTGGCAGAGCCGACTTACCAGGATAAGGCACTTAATACAACCGACCTTGCCCGGGCATCGGAGGGAGCTCGTTAGCGACTGGTTTAACCTCCAGTCCTTCAGACCTGGGCACGGCGCTCACACCACCACTGACATTAGGTCGCACACTGCATATTCGGTCTGTGTCCATGTTTAATATGTACACAGTTCCAGGGGCCACCACGAGGAGGTAATGCAGGCACTTGGCTAGGAACTTATACAGTTGCAACATTTATACCCTAGGATATAAATGCCTACCCTGTAGAATCCCCACCCCGACCCCCGAAAAATAATATAGTTGTGGAAGTTAAAATTTAACTTTTGTAAAATAATTTGTAACCTTTAAAAAAACAGCTTTATTATTTTTTTACTATTTAAACAAATCAAAATTTTTGATGTAGTAATTTAGTTTAAATATATTATAAATTATAAATATATAAAGCTTTCTGGCGCGGTCTAAATTTCAATTTTTTTTTTCGATATTTTGATTTTTCTTGACGTTTTAGATGTCAGGGGATCAGAATCAGCAAAAAAAAAATCCGTGTCCGCCGTACGCAAGGTAAAAATACACTTTTTTAAAGGCTTAGAAATAGTATAAGCAATCGTCCGATTTGTATCAAAATTTGTATCAAAAAAGTAAGGATGGAAATTTATGTATTCTTTTTTGAATAATTTCCCTGCAATTACCATTCGCGGAGCGTAGAAAATGCACAATTTTGTGCACTTCCAAAAAATGCCCGTAAATATATTCGGATCTTTACATTGCTTCACAGGTATATGTATAGACGCCTTATAAACAAGATTTTGAAAATTTAGAGCCCTGGTCCTCGCCCCCTATTTTATAGTATGTTCTTAAATATACTATGTTACACATTTTGCATAAAAATCAGCTTCATCTACCCCTCTTCATTTTACAAATGAAAGAATTTTTATTGGACCATTAAAATTAAATTTTTGGTATTTAAAATGGTTATAAGATATGTCGGATTTCAGATATGGTTGAGTTTGAGCCACTGTCAGTAATAGTAAGGGAAAGTAGACCTTATCAGAATTAATGCCATTTATAAAGTGGTCTACCTTTCCCTTAATATTGTTGACAGTTGCTCAATTTCAACGGGAAACTACATTGATGTGGTATTATTTGCTTGTTTATTACTTTTTAGTTGAATATATCTTTAAGGGAAAGTATTTTTAAAAAACTTTTTTTATTTATATTTTTTATTTTACACTTTTTAGTCGGTCAAATATTTATTCATTTAATCGACTAAAAATATTTAAATACTTTGACAACTTGGGTATGATTTGTTTGGGCTACTATTCAAATACAAAATATTTAAATACTTTGACAACTTGGGTATAATTTGTTTGGGCTATCCAAATCATGGCCCATGATTTGGAATTCCACATGTGGCTGATGTTTTTTGTATAATCGGCTTCACATGACCCAGGGTACTGCTCGGACTACGCTTCAAGACCTTTTATTTGATGCCCATCCTGATTTTTTATGATGGGCCCCCACATGACACAGGTTTTGGGCCTAACATGAATTATGAAGCTCCACGGACTGCGCAACGAGATGTATTTTTCAATACCTTTTATTTGATACCTCTCACGTCTTTTTGCATTATGGGCCCCACAAGACCCAGAGTACCTCTCGGAGTACTCAACAAGATGTCCTCTTCAAGACCTTTCATTGATACCCCACATGATTTTTTGTATGATGGGGCCCCACATTACCCCGTTTTGAGCCAGAGATGACTCAAGGCGCCCTCCGGATTACTCCCCATTGTGATGTACTGTTGGAGACCTTTCATTTGATACCCCACAATATTTTTGTATGATGGGGCCCTACATTGCCCCCGTTTTAGCCCCTGCATGACTCACGGCGCCCCACGAAATACTCCCCATTGAGATGTACACTTCAAAACCTTCCATTTGATACCCCACATGTTTTTTTGTATTATGGGATCCAACATTGCCCTAGTTTTGGGCCCCGGCATGACCCTCGTACTACTCGGTATAAAGGAATCACCTTTGGTTTACAATACCTCATAGTTCTAAATGAAGCGTCGAGACAATTTTGAGGAAATGTGCTTTTGACAATCCCGGGATTCAGAATTAATTTCATATAGATTTTCTAATTCATAAACTGCAATCAAAAGAATTGTAATTATAACATAATTGATGGTAAGGGGCTGGTTTTTCTCATCGTTTGTTTATAAATAAAGAACATAAACTAAACTGTGCTATCCTACCCTAGAACAAATGTTCATTCATATCTAAAATATTTTCGATTTTATTTATAGCCATTTTGAATTTCTAAAATTAAAACTTCACAGAACCATAGAATACTGATTGTGGGCATACACCGAATATAAAATTTATATATCAGTAATATCTATCTACGGATGCTGATTCCCTGACATCTTACACATAAAGAAAACCTAAAATATTAAAATAAAGTTTTTAAATTGGGTCTCCCTCTCCATCCATTATAATATACAAAAACAATATAAAGTAAATTGGGCTTTTAAGAGAAAATGTTGATATTGTATATTATCTCTTAAAAGCCCAATTTTCTTCGTATCCTTCACTACTCTTATTCTACTCTATCCATAGTATTCCTAAATATATAATATTCAAGGTCGGCACACAATTACAGTTTTTATAGATAATTTGAAAAAGTTTCAACTGCAAATAAATGTAAATTAATGCCAGCCAAAAAATATGTTAGCATCGTACAATTCCAGCAATGTTGAAAATGTTTCGATATATACAAATACAATATAATACAAAGCGATATACAATTTTAACACTGGCAGGCAAAATCTTGGTAAAAAATCACTTTTTTCGCCAAGTTATTATTTTAATTCTAAAAGTAATTTGACAAATATGAAAAAAATCTAGCTACAATTTGTGCGAAATCTGGCTTTTTTCTCAATAGCGATTAAAACTGCTAATGAGCGCCTGCCTTTGGAATAAATATTAAGTTTAAAATTCATTGTGCTTTCTATCTAACTGCCTTTCGAACTTACTACTTACTTCTCTCTCAGTACTTTTATCTTGATTGTTGAGCATACGTAGAAGTAGAAGTAAGTGAGGAATAGAATAGGAAATACCAATTTTCTCCACTTCTAAGTTCTAACATTATTTTCTCCTCTTATAGTATTATTACTTACTCAAAAAGCTTTCAATTACCTTTCATAACTTCGAAGATTGCAATTTAAATACGATACCGGCACATGGTTTGTTTATAAATAAAGAAAGAAAAGCTTTTTGTATGGTCTAATTCTAATGGTATGCGCAAAAGCAAAATTTTGTTATCACTATGATGATATACTGATATCCTCAGCGTAGAGAGTATACAATTCAGCAAGGATTAAATAGTATAGAATGTGGTATATGTATATGGGATATCCTTGCTATATAATAGTTTATTATATTATCATTTTAAAAACTTATTTAGTCTTAAATTAAATACCAACGTGATAGTGATAGCTAGCGTCGTTTGTAAATATGTATATTAAAATATGTAACCAAATTGAAAAATATAATAATATTTAGTGTATTAAATAATAATGTATATATGGAAAAACCATTTCAATAATGAATTATAAGAACATAAATAATATAAATTTAATCAAATTTGAGTCTATAAAAATCATTTCATCAATATAATAAAAATATAATACATAACAAAAATTTATTGGTAATTTGAATAAAAAAAAAACGGAAATAATAATGAAATTGGATACGAAAGATTTGTGAAAATTTACCCCAGAAATTTATTAAATTGGTTTTTTACTCATTAATTTACCACGTTGTTTGAACATTTGTATTTAACTTTTTTTGGTTAATTGTTTCATTTATTAAAATAAAAAATAACTTAGTAATTTAATAAATATCGTTTTATCTACTACAATTAAATTGATATACATACATATGGATATACAGCACCCAACATAACGTACACTGTTTATTATCAACCTTGTAATTTCAGTTTGAATAGTTTTTTAAAGTTTATTTTAAATATTTTGTTTTAATTTTTAACCTTGGATACTGACAAATCAATATGCCTAAGTCAATATGCATAAAGATCATTTATTTATTGGTTACATCTTCTTTTTAAAATGATGAAATGTTATTTTTCAAATTTTTATATCTACAAATATTAAAAAAATTATAAGTGAAGCATTTTTTTTATTTAATGATATAGTATACATTTACATACATATGTAATGTACATATCAAATAAAAAATTACGTATAAAATAAGGCTTTTATGAAATAACAAATACAAATGTTTTTAATTCTTATCCTTAGTGATATCACTGACAAAATTAGGTTTTCACTGCGTATTTTACACATTTAAATCTACTCTCTCTAAATTCATTATTAAACAATCATAATTACTTAGAAAATTTAAAGAATGTAAATTAATTAGAATAACTACATATAGGAAAACCTATGTATACATTATATGTAATTATTTCAGATTTATGTATAGGTATGCTTTCTACTTTCTAATGGCAGCTAAAAATATTTCAATTTTAATTATCATTTAATTTTGTAATACAATATATTTTAATTACTGTAATTAAGAAAGAAAAGAAAAACTTATTAATTTATTTGTATTCAATTAATAACAAAAAAAATTAATTGATTACAAGTTTTTGAAGTTTTTCCATAAAAAATTTCTTTTCTATATCCTTAATTAACAATATGACATTAAATATTTTAACAATATGTCTTTTTTAATTATACAATGAAATCTTGTATGCTTACTTACACGTATATCCTGAAAATGTAGAAGAAAGTTAGGAATAGTGGAAATAATTATATTTTTTTATATAGTGAACTTATTCTTATATTTTGAGAGTGTTATATTCACTTACTTACTTTAAGTATTGAAAAATTTACTCTTAATGATTCATTATTCTATATAGACAATTAAATTATCAATTTTATAATTTGTATTGTTGCCTAAAATGATAAAAGAAAAGTTTATTTAAACAAAAGTGAAAAAAAAATTAATGTATATTTAAATATTCTTAACATATAAAAGATACATAACTACGTACTTACTTATAAAATATATTTCCTATTTCTTTGCCCATAATTTAATCAAATTCTCCTAAACATCTTCAGTTCAAAAAGGAACAAAAATTTTTGAGCAAATCAATAATTTGTCAAAGATGAACATATTATTTATTAATTATTTTAAAGAATAGAAAAGGAAATATTTAGAATTTACAAAAGAGGCTGATTTATACTTGATTTAATTTGCATTCATTTATTACAATAATTTATGAATTGTGTATCTAAACAAAGTGACCCCTTGTCATCAGAACAATTTAAAATTTATTTGTATTCATATATGTGCTTCTGAAACAAATCAAATTTACATTAAATTAATGATACATCTATACGGATAAATTAATGATACAGCTATACGGATGCTCTAGTAATATATTTTTATTTTGATTTTGCCATTAAGAACTTTAATTTAAATTTTTCAAATACGTATTTACGTATTTGAATACGTATAATAATGTAGTTGTTCGATCGTTTTCTAGAATACTCCAATTTTGTGAAAGTTACACGCAAAGTGAAGGGAATCTCAAATACGAAGTTTTCCAAAATAAGCATGACTATATTATATCCTTATATGCGAAATTACAAAAAAAAATTAAATAATTATGAAATTGAATTAGGCGCATAATTTTTTTAGTAACAATATTAAATTTACATTAAAGAATTTTTCTATTAATTCTAATTTCACAATGTAGTCCACAGTGACCCATCCTGATATTTGGATATGACATTCGGCTGCCATATTCTAGTTCAACTATGCTAACTTTCTACTGCCTGGCGTTAATATAGCTTAATAGCTTAATAGGAATATTATACCATCGTGTTTTAATGTTTGTACGTTTAAACTAACGTAACTTAAGACCTCAAAGCTGCCTCAACCTTAAATTTAGTTGAGAAAGTAATTAATTTTCTTTTAAAACCACAATCTATACTGAATCATATTTTTGTGACATTAACGAAAATAATTAGATTCTTTACTTATTTAAATCCATATGTATAAAAAAATTTATATTGAAAGATACTGAATATTAGCTCTTTTAATGTTTTCCGAGTGAACACAAATATTTACACTTTCCCAGTCAGAAGCTTTTTGTAACATGGTAATAAATAGTAATATGTATTAATAAATAATTATAATAGCATAATTAATTATTATGAGCCGTGTTTTTTTAATTGCTATAAGTCCATTTTATATTATAATGGAGATAGGTTTGCATTTGAATGATTTGCAAAATATTGTTATAAGTTAATACGTTTATTTTATGTTTTTTTAAATATTAAATTGATGTAAGTTGTAAGTGATCGTTTTTAAAGTATTAGTTAAAAGAAATTTATATATCTGATAATATATTTATATCTCCATATAATATAAAATGGACTTATACTATACCATATTATTATTTATTTTATCATAAATGCAGCAGATGCAGCAGACTGCTGCTTCCAACATTAATATTCATTTCCATTTTAAAATATATAAAAATCAGTAACATAATAATCAATACACTATTTTAAAAAGTAAATAACTGTCAAATTATTTTAATGTCAATTTAGCAATTGTCAAACTTTTCTAAACAATATTTTTTCACAATTATTTCACGACGATTTCACATTATCATACAACTCGAACAACTACATTATCATACGTATTCAAATACGTAAATACGTATTTGAAAAATTAAAATTAAAATATAAAAAAATATAATCGAAATAAAAATATATAATTAGAGCATCCGTATAGCTGTATCATTAATTTATTGTAAATAAAAATGCTTCGTTTTTTTTTTTTAATTTGTACCAATTTCATCTGGTGGATGTTTTGAAAACCCTCGAGCAATGTTTCTATTTAATTTCAGGGCCCTATTGTACCAACCACTTATCGCTTATTAGTTATCAACTTATCAAAATTTATGATAAATTTCTGTTGCACCAAACGGATAACTAATAAGAATTAAAATGAGTTATGATTATTGATAAGCGCTCAAGTTATCAAATGTCTGTTGCACCAAATAGAAAATCGTAAGTTGATAAGTAATTTTTGGAAAAGTGATAATTTGATAAATTTTGTCATTTTTTTCTCTTTTCGTTGCACCAAAGTGCTTACTTATCAATTTACAATTCTAATACTGCTAAGTTTATCAAAAGTTTTGTTAAGAAAAAATTCATATATCAATTATTTTCTAAGTTTTATTTTCATACTAATTCGAGCTTCAGTCGTGGTTATATATATATTTATATATATAAATTATATAACTTATAATATATAATATTATAATATATTTTAATATAATAATATTACATAATTATGTAATGAACTAACATAAATAAACGTACTTAGTATTTTTTTATTTTTTTGTGCTACAGTTTTTACACTTCAATTTCAACCTTTTACACTTCAAATTAAACTTTTTACAAATCAAATTCAACTTTTGTAAATCAAATTCAACCTTTTGCAAATCAAATTCAACCTTTTTTAAAAATAATTTTAAACTTTTAATAAAATTTAATAAAAATATAAATTGTCGTGCAATCCCGCCAAAAGGTATTTTTACAGGTTTAGGGAAGTGATGGGTCTTTTGATTGGCACCAATTGATATTCTCTCTTTAATACACCACTCTGATACTAGAAGACTACTGTGTATGATGAAACAAAAATAAGTATAAAAGGAAGCATTTTTAAATAAATTCTGGAGTTTCTCTGAAAACCTAAACTATTGTCTTTATATACATATATATTTTTTGAAGTACCGTCGAGCACCTCCCAGTTGCTGCGAGACAAATAAAGGTTATTAGTCGATAATAAATTAAA
Organism: Empis stercorea; assembly: GCA_949752835.1. Taxonomy (NCBI): domain Eukaryota; kingdom Metazoa; phylum Arthropoda; class Insecta; order Diptera; family Empididae; genus Empis; species Empis stercorea. The sequence goes on from OX457088.1 coordinate 32,933,151, forward strand.
AATTAATATATAAAGCTAGGATATTCGCGTATAAGGCTTCTCCTGGTGCAGTTCTTGGCAATATCAATTACTATACACGTATGTATATGCAATACGTGTATAGTAATTGATACAATCTGTATTGTTAACTGTTGCAGTACACACTAAAAAATTTCAATTGAATTTTACTTGTTTTTGCTAGTGGGCAAATTTGCCTAGCTTTTACTTGCAAATTTACTTGCACCAGTAAAATTACATTTGGAAAGTAAAATTACATTTGTAATAATTTAATTTTACCAGCTCAATTCAGTAAATATCTGCTAGCTTTATTTTGCATATTTACTTCTTATTATATGTAAATATAAATTCTTGTTATTTAAAATTTCCTGCTGTAACTCGTAATTTTACCAAAAAAATATTACAAAATTGCAGAATATTCTTAATAAATTCCTTACAAATTATATGTAAAATTACTTCTTAATCATAGTAATTTTTCGAAGAAAAGCTAGTATATTTACAATTTTTTGATGTAAATGTATATGCTTAATATTATAATATTCTTAATATTAATATTCTTTCAAAAAATTTTGAAATTACTGATCACATGTAGTAATTTCGTTTATTGCCCTAAAATAAAAAATTGCGTTTGTTTTCAAAATTTATTTTATTTTATTATTTCCACTTTTTAAATAATATACAGGTAAATTTTCTATTTTCTATTAACAATTTTTCTATTAACAATTTTCTATTGACAGGTAAAATATTTTTTCTTCAACCGAAACTATAAAAAAAATTAATATTAAAATAATTTATAATCAATTTAAATAACTAATATTTACTTTGAACAACAGCACAAAATGGAGCCGGACTTGATGCTTCAATGTTGTTTTGGCTTGGTCCTTCCTATGATGAATAAAAATTTATATAATTATAGTTTAAATAAAATTATTGTAATATATCCCTATCTTACAGGAAATGTTTTAATCATATCCAGATTTTCTTATAATTTACTTATTTATTAATAAATTTATACTCACATATTTTATTTTTCCAAAGTTATAATTTATTTAACTTTAAATAAATTTATTTTTTTTTATAATTTAAAAAACAACCTACTCTCGCGCGCACTAACTGAGTTGTGAAAATTTCTTCTGTTTATGCATTAAGCATTACTTACTCTTTTTTACTTGTTTTTGCAAGTAAGAACACTTTTTTGAGAATTATTAAGCGCAAATAACTTTAATTTTCCTTACTTTAGTTAACAAAATAAAATGATGCAGCTTAAAATTATTTGCATTATCTAGTAAAATCAAATGGAAGTTGAAATTTACTTTAATTATAATGAAATTTTAATATAAAATATTTGTAAAATGCTATTAAAAATTAAATTATTACACAGTAAAATTACTTCTAATTATCAGTACTTTTAAGTTTTTTTTATGTAATTTTTAATAAGAAGTTAAAATTACAGTTAAAAGTATGTAATTTTACTTGAACTTTAATTTAATTTTACTACAAAATATATGTAAAATTAAGTTCAAATTGAAACTTAATGGACGCAGTAATATTACTAGTAATTTTTAGTAGTTCTAAGTATTTTTTATGTAATTTTCAATCACTTGTTAAAATTAAATAAAAAACAAAGTAATTTTACTTTATAAAAATTGTAATTTTAAATATTAATTGAAAACTCGTAATAAAATGTAACTTTGAGGGATATATGTAGTAAAATTAAAAAAATTATGCACTTTTCAGGGAAAAAAGTAATTCTACGATAAAAAAACTGTAAATACATAATTGAAAATTACATTTTTTTAAAACAGTGTAGCTTGTTCAATTACATCTCTCAAATGCGTGGAATTGGTAGGATCTGCGGCAGGAGAAGTCTTATAAGCGAATATGCTATAGTTTTATATATTATTTTTGAATTTATTATTGACTAATAACCTTTATTTATATTTATTAAAATTGCTGTTTTATAAAAAATTAATTTTTAAAATAATTTTTAAAAAGGTTGAATTTGATTTAGAAAAAGTTGAATTTGATTTACAAAAAGTTGAATTTGATTTAGAAAAAGTTGAATTTGATTTGCAAAAGGTTAATTTGATTTACAAAAGTTGAATTTGATTTGTAAAAGGTTGAATTTGGAGTGTAAAAACTGTATACGTTTTGCCATAATAGCTGAGTTTTTTTATTCCTAACTCTGTACTACTCGATATAAAAGGAATAAAAAAACGATGTAGTGCAAGGGGAAAATATGATTTAGAATTGATTGAAAAAAATTTGCCCACTTTGTTGATATTTTTTAAAAATCAAATTTTCAATATTCAAATATACGAAATGAAGTATATTCTTGTCAAATTTATAGTTGCCATATTAAAATTTAATAATTTCCCATTAATTTCCCTTTTACTCTACATGTTGTACTGGATAATTATGTAGAGTAGCTACAACAACAACCATACAGATACTCTACTCGTATAGTACAGAGTAGGAATAAAAAAACACAGCTAAGTAAATTATTATTTTTTGGTTCTTTTGTTGGCTACAAAACTATTGCTACAGCACCCGCACGTGTAATAACAAATGCAACTATACAAAATTCTACTTATCAAAATGTAAAAATTCAACTTCTGTTGCTAAGTAATAATTTTTTTTGGAGAAACGCTTAACACTTATCCTTATCAAAAATATGATTATTTGATAACTGATAAGTGAGTTAAATTTAATTTCCATTTGTGCAACACTTATCATTTACTCTTATCAAAAAAATATATTTTTGATTAGGTGATAAGTGATAACTGACAACTGGTTGGTGCAATAGGGCCCTGGTCATAGATTAATTTTTAAATTATTTCTTGTTTGTTGTTTTTTTCCTAAATATGTTTATTTAAATTTAATTAATTGGTAAATATATATATATAAATGTTTAAAAAATTTGTTAAATTATTTTTAACTACATTTTGAATCTTCTTAAAGTAACAAATTTACAGCGAATATTACTATATGAAAAACGATTTACTTTTCGATACGACAATATTACAGAATATTAAATTTTTGAATCGATAATATAGTATTCCTTTCGAACCTTTTGTAAAATAACAAAAATTCAAATACGACCGTATTTCAAATACGAAGTTTTCCAAAATAAGCATGACTAATTTGAACTGGGAAAATAGTAATTTGGCCTAAAAATGCTATATGTGTAATGATGTAAATGTAAATAACTGAAATATTTACTTTTGCTTCATATAATAAATATGAAGCTTTCTGGCGTGGTCGAAATTTAGATGTTTTTTGGTTTAATTGTCATCAACATTATTTATCGAATTACACATTTAATACAAAATTATAATTTATTCAAAAAAAGTTTAGTGATATATAAAAACTATATTTAGATAGTATATACGACTTTGTTATAACAATTAACTTTTAAATTAAATTAATATACATATATTTTATATTTAACAACGAATCTCATTCTATCTTCAGGTTAATCAACTCAATGTTAATGTGCCCACTGCCAAATATTTAAATATAAAACTGGGTTGTATGTACATATATTTCAAACGAATCATTACAGCATTATAAAACAGCTAAATTGGTGTAGTAGTTAAAGCACTTACTTGCCAACTAGAATGTCATGAGTTCAAACATCCGATATGCCAATAATGGCTTAGCTACCTAATCAACTTTTTGTGATCGAGATCAAATTAATAAGAGTAGATTACATGTAACACGCTGCATCATTCAAATACACAAATACAGCGTTTACACTTCCGGGCGCAAAGGTTTATGTAATAAGTCATAGTTTTTATGAATTAATTATTTAACTGGACGCAATTTTTTTGTAATAAAGTACCATAAAGTGGTACTATGTACAAAGCTAAATTGTCTCCAAAATTTTAAAGAATATTTTTTATCACAGACTATTCATTAGATATGTTTCATTATTTGTACCTTGTAGTTCTATACACTGAAATTTGAACTTCCTACACCATTTAATTTCGTAGTAACTATTCAGTAAATATTAACGTTCGTAATAGTTATACATTCCAAAACTCTATTCAGCACATCGTCCTTTTATATGTTGTAATAAAGTTGATGAACTTTTTTTGTTTAATATGTGAAACCATATTTCATTAAAATATTGATATATAACAAAATCAATATAAAATAATCAAACTTCAAGAAAAAATCAATTAATAATCTCAACAGAATAGAATACGTACATTGTATTATCATCATTAAATATTTTATTAAACTGAAATAATTATGTTTTATGTTTTCCAAATTGGATGTTGCAATAAAAGTACTTTATGAAAAGTTCTCGTAAAAATCATTGTCAGTTTAAATTTTAGAAAATTAAAGAAATTTTCTACATCGAATACAAAATAGCTATATATTTAAAATATGCAGGACCAAAAATGTGTGCATTTAAAAATCATTTTCAAGTCTTTTGTCCTTATGCGAGGTGACCTTTTCGTATATAAAAAGTATAATCTAACTAACGAAATATATTTATGAAAGTGATTTTAACGGTGCCTGGGTCTATTTCGATAACATACACTTTTTTGTATTATTAGATCAGATTTAATTAATTTAATGAGCTGTTAAATAGTTTTCAGAAGGAAATAATTTATTATATTTTGTTTTTGTTTTTCTTTTGATTGCTTTAATTGAACGAGGAGGGGTTGCTGTTTAATTTATTGAAATCATTGATTTTAATCGAAAACATTTTTTTAATATTATAGAGAGTAATTTTATGTTCATTAACAAAATTTATTTTTAATGACAACCAGATAATAATTAACTTTTAAGTGCCTTTTAGTATTAATTAAGTCATAATTAGAATTAAATTTTATCAGTATTTAATCTTTAAAAAAAGCATACATTTAAAATATAAAATTAATGTTTTTTGAATTATTTAGGGCTGATTTTACAATTCGGAAGTCAAAAGTTTCAGTAAAATTGTGTATATTTTAGCTTAACGATATAATCTTTTAGCTTATCACTTTTTATATTCTTTAGATGTAATCAGAAACTAAGACCCGCATATGAATAAAACTCTGATTATATTCTTTGAATATACATATATATAATAAGTATATATATATATATATATATTATGCGAGTATCTTCTATAGTTAATAGTTGTTGAAGCTCACGTTTAAGAAGTAGCGAATATCAGGTGGGGTGCTATAAGGGCATATGTCATAACGTCATTATGATTCTTCATAAAATTATGATTCTTCAGACTTACTCAAATAAGTCATAAATCCATATGGCTTTAAGACTCAAGTGATGGCTTTATGACCCATTCTAGTGAGTCTTAAAGCCATCCGCGAAAAATTCATTTCACAATAAAAAAAACGAATAGGAATTATATCAAATATAATATAATACATATTAATATTTATAAATATTAATATTTTTATTTTTATTTGCTGACTTCAAATTACAAGTTAGCCTTCTATAAACTTTAAAACATCACTTTAACAGCCTTCTGATTTCACGACATTAAAACATAAATAAATGGAAATGTCTATAACAAAAAACCATAAAACGATATTAAATGGTTCACGCTGCGCCTCCCCACTCCTCGCAACGACGCGTCGGACACGGGCAAGTGGGGCGCGCCGTCGGTGTACGCCGAGCCCGACGCGCCCCCCTCGCGCTCTAGTGCCAGGAAAACAATATATTATTATAAAAATAAATATATAATTATGCATGCGTGCGTTTGGTTTTGGTATGAAATACTTTTTTTCGGAATTTTTCATTATAGACATTATGACTATTAGAACCGGACATAATCTCTAATATTTAATAGATAAATAAAATATCTTGTATTTTACCATAGACCAACCATCGGCAACCTTTTCGACCGATGGGCCAAAATAAATTTTCTGGATAAGAGCATGGGCCACAGGGGTTTAATACTTACTGTTACATTTTCAACTGCCTCAAATAATTTAATTTTAGTTAAAACAAGTTTTGAAAAATAAACTTTTTTCTTTTTTTTACACAATTTTTTATTGAAATGAAAAACAAAAATAAATAAATCCATTTAACAAAAACGAAAACAAAAAAACAAAATAGTGTAATTGTAATTAATGCGAAATTTGGTATTGTTTGAAAGTTTTGAGCAACTGGTTGTAGTCCACCTCAAAGTTGGTTGCCCCTGCTCTTAATATTGCATGCAGGTGTTCATCAGTTATTCTACTGCGATATTTGTTTTTGATATAATTCAACCTTGAAAATGTTTGTTCGCAGATATATGTGCTTGCAAAAATTATTATCATCCCAGCAGAAAATTTTTTTAAAAGCGGAAAAGCAGAGTCTGGTAGATTAGAATAAAATGTTTTCAGTTGCGATGGTTCAAAAGTTGATTTTAAAACATCATTGGATTGTAGGTCGCTTAACTCCATTTCAAAGTAATTGGGAACATCTTCAAGTTTAATTGCAAATCAAAATTCCTTTTATCTGAAGCTTTCGGTTTAATTCGTTCATTAAAGAAGTCATGTCTATTAAGAATGCTAAATCAAAAAACCATATTGGATCCGATAATTCTAATACTTAAAAAACCATATTGGATCCGATAATTCTAATTGCTTTCAACCATAAATATATGTATAGCTTCTTTCAACTGAAAAAACCTTTTAAGTGCATTTCCTGCACTAAGCCACCTTACTTCGCAATAGTAAACCACATCGCTGTACTCTTCTTCTATTTCCTGCAAAAATTGTTGAAATTTACGATGATTCAAACCACATCGTTTTATAAAATTTATAACAGATATTATCACATCCATAACAGATTTCCATCTTAAAATTTTCGAACAGAGTGCTTGTTGGTGAATAATACAATGAAATATATAAGGAGCTGGAGCATTTGATTCTACAACCTTTTTACTAACCAAAGCACAAACTCCGTTAAAACGACCAACCATATTTTTAGCACACATCTGTAGTAATGGATTTCAAATTTTTCCACTTCAAACCAAGAGCAGCAATGGTTTCCTCAACTTTTTCAAAAATATCCATTGCAGTAGTTGTTCCCTTTAAGCTACATAGAGCGGCCAATTCTTCACACATATCATAATTATTATTAATTCCACGTATAAAAATTAAAAATTGAGCAGTGTCTTTGATATCATTACTCTCATCTAATGCATTGGAATAAAACTGAAACGAATTAGACTGTTTTTTTAATGTTTCTCGCAGATGGTCCCCTATGTGCTCAATTCGTCTCGTGATTGTCCTAGCTGACAAACTTATATTATCTATTATTTTTTTTTTGTCTGGACAAACAATTTCCATAACTTCCAGCATACATGTTTTGAAAAACTCACAATCGGTAAATGGTTTTCCAGCTTGGGCGATCAAGTATGCTACCCTATATCCAGCACGAACACCTGCTTCATTTTCGTTATTTATTTTCCTAAAAAATTTTGTTGATTGCTCAAAGATAGTTTTAACTTAGATATTTCACTCGTCCTTAGGTTTCCTAGAAGGCAATCATATTTAACTTTATGTTGTGCATCATAGTGCCGCTGCAAATTATATTCTTTGAAAATAGCTATTGTAGCTTTACAAATTAAACAGTAAAATTTTTTGTTTAATTCTACGAAAAAATAATCATTCGTCCACTTTTCATTAAAAATTCTTTTTTCTTCTGCTACCTTTCTCTTCTTACTACCCATTGTAAGTGGGTAAAATATAGCAGCTATAAAAATATTCAAATTATTATATGTGAAAAAAAATTCAAAATAATTAATATTTACTTTTAAATTGAATTAATAATGATACCAGTACAATACAATGAAAATAATGTTTGTTGTCAATTATCACTTGTCAATTTTGTTTTCAAAAAAATTTAAATTTTTGACAACACAGTCAGTTTTTCCAACATAAAATTAAACTTTGTGCCGCCATCTGTCTTTTAATGGCTGCACTAGCACTTTTGGAAAATGAAATTAAACTTTGTGACACCATCTGTTTTTTAATGGATGCACTAGCACTAGATATCGGACAGTCAAATTAATAAGAGTCGAGTTTTTTAATTAAAAATTTGAATGTGGCGAACGAATAAAACTAATAGTAAAAATAAAAACAAAATGGGCCGCATTTAAAAACCGAATGGGCCGCATTTAGCCCATGGGCCGCACGTTGCCGATGGCTGCCATAGACAATAATATATAGATGTAGGATATAGAACAAAAAATCGTATGAATTTTGAAAAATATAAAAATAAAAATATAAAATATTATAATATAGCTTTTCCAATAGCCAGTTTACTCTTTTCAAAAACCATCTTTCTATTCTATGCTTTTTAGGGCTTTTTTTTAAAAAAAATCCCTTATGCTAACGCTTTTGTCCGTCTGTCTGTCCGTCTGTCCGTCCGGTGTAAACAATAAAAACCAGTTATTTCACATGGTTAATGTACACTCAGGTATATGATAGATAAACCGATGGAAAGCGTGATTTATTGAGAACGAGATGCAATTGATAGAATTTCAAAATTCGGCCGGTAGGTGGCGCAAATTGCATTTTGCCAAAACCTCTTTCCCGAATAAAAATTATAATTTTATATAGTAAATGTGCACTAAAAATGAAGTTTGACCACTCGTTTGAAAGGTATTTAAGAGTAGAATATTATGCCAGTAACCGTATTTCAAATTTCTACCGCTAGAGGCGTTGAAAACTAAAATATATAAAATGTTAATTTTTAAAATGTGATTTTCAATAGTCAATAAGCCCCAAAAATTAGGTTTAATGTTGGAACTGAAAGGTAGTTAGTAGTAATATAAAACCACAGTTGTTATAATTTTAAATTCTACCACTAGAGGGTGAAACATATAAATTATATTGTTTTTTAAAAATGTTATTCAACTTGGTGAATCTTTACCAAAAATGAAGGGAAAGCAAGCGCTGGAAAGCTAATATAAACTAAAATAAATCAGACATATTCATAATCTGATTTTTAGCCACTAGAGGGCAGTAAAATACAAGTAAAAAGTTGTAATTTAATATAGTAAATGTGCACCAAAAATGAAGTGTGACTACTCGTTGGAAAGATAGTTAAGAGTAGAATACGATGCATTTAACTGTATTTCAAATTTCTACCGCTAGAGTCGCCAAATACTAAAATATGGAAAAAGAGTTTTCAAAATGTGTTTTCCAATTGTGAATAAGCTCCAAAAAATAGGTTAATGTCGCATCTGAAATTTAGTAAGTAGTAGTATAAAATCACGAATAACAACATATACTCCAAATATGCATTTAGAGTAGTTGAATTTAAAAAAAGCCCGTAATTATAAAACTACTAATCAGTAGTTCGGCTGCGCGGCATTTTTTCTCTCATTTTTATTTTTTCTATTCTTGAATCGTGACACTTGACTATTTGAACATAGAAATTTTTGAATGAAAATCGTCATAGCAAACAGAATATTTTCTGGTTGATTATTTAAGGCTTCCCCAAACCGACGCGATTTTTTCGCAGCGGAAACGAATTATTCGCTGTGGTAGCGGAAATCGCGCGAATTTCGCGTGTATGCTCACACCAGAGCGATAGTTTCTCTCATACACTTCATTCAATTTTGACAGTTTTTTGACTCAAAAAAAAAATTTGTGTTAAAAACGTAAATATTAAATATTTTTATAAAAATTTACTGATTGTTTCAATTTAAAAATATAATTTATTTAAAATATAAATAATAATATTTGTGTTGAAATTAAAAAAAACTATTGTGGTTAAAAATTATTTTTTGGGTAAAAGGTAGGAAGCTTAATTACCATATATATAAAAATATATCCTTCATCATATATTTTTATACTTTTAGTGAAACCTAAAAAAAAAATTAATTACTTTAGATCACATTATTTAAAGTATTGAAAACAAAAAATAATAAAAAAAAGTTTCAACAAATATATTACCATGGCCACATCATCTGATGAAGAAGAGGCACTTTTATTACTTGCCTTGGTAGAGGAAGAAAATACCAGGTTTGTATTACGTGATGGTTTGTTATTGAAATTATAAATTTATTATTTTTTGTAGAAAAAAAAGGAAGTGGGTACATGAAATTAATATGGAAAGATTGAGATATGGAGAATTTCATACACTAATGCCTCAACTTCGTAAAGATCCAAAACGATTTTATATATACTTTAGAATGCCAATGGAACGTTTTGATGAAATTCTCAATTTAATTACATCAGATATTAAAAAAGCTGATACAAATTATCGTGAAGCTATATCACCTGAAGAAAGACTTGCCATTGCATTAAGGTTAGAAAATATAATAATTATGTTTTTTTTTTTTTACAATTTATTAAATTTGACAGATTTCTTGCCACTGGTGATACTTACTACACAATTGGGCATAGTTTTAGGATTGGATTTAGTACAGTTGGTGCAATAGTGACAGAAGTTTGTGAGGCTATATGGAAAAAACTCCAAAATACATATTTACCAGAACCAATAACTGATATGTGGAAAGAATCTGCAGAAGGATTTGAAAAGTTATGGCAGTTCCCCAATTGTATTGGAAGCGTGGATGGTAAGCATGTTACCATAAAATGCCCTGACAAAAGTGGATCGAATTACTGGTGTTATTTGCATAAATTCTCCATAGTACTAATGGCTATTGTTGGTCCGGATTATAAATTTTTATGCATTGATATTGGTGGATATGGTAAAAACAGTGATGGTGGTATTTTTGAGGTCTCCAATATGGGTAAAAAATTTGAACAAAATTTAATGAATGTTCCTAATCCCAAAAATTTGCCACTACAAAACGAACCCTGTCCTCATGTTTTAATTGGAGATGAAGCTTTTGCGCTTAAACCATATTTTATGCGACCGTATCCTTATCGCCAATCAAGAAATGATATAAGGAAAGAAAAATACAATAAAAGACTTTGTACTGCTAGAAGAGTAGTAGAAAATGCTTTTGGAATAATGGCTCAAAAATGGCGAATTTTTTATAGACCAATAGAGACAAAACCAGAAACTACCATTTTGATTATAAAAGCAGTATGTATCCTGCACAATTTTTTACGCACAACAAACAGTGATGATCAGTTCTTTGAGTTTTTGGATCCACCAGAACCTCAACTTAGAGCCTTTTCTAATTTTGACAATAATCCAAGACGTGCAACAGCCGCAGCATTTGATACTAGGCAAAAATTTGAAAATTACTTCAATTCGTAAACATATTTACGAAGTGAGTATTACATATAACAAATATTACATATAACAAATTTTCATTGTATATAAATGTATTTTTATTTTAGATATTCCTTGGAAAATATTTGATGAACAAAATATTTAAAAAAATATTCCTTTATAAAAGACATGTTATTTTCCAAGAAACAATGTAATAGTTATAAAGTATACTACAGAATTCAAAACATATAATTAGATTAAATTTAATGAATTGGTTAAAAATCTCTGTCCATAAAATTTTACTTTTCAAATACAAAATAAAATTTAAATTGTAAATAAAAAATAAAATTTTAATTTAAAGTGATTTGAAATGATAACATCGTGGCACATTTAGAAATTTTATCTTAATGTAAAAACACAATAACTGTTATAGAAGAATGAAAAAAAAAAACGTTTGACTAAATAAATAAATGTCCAAGATAATATCAGTAATTTATTATCGATAGTAAAATTATAATTTATTTAACGATTGCATATTTCATGTACATATAATCAAAATATTAATACACATGTAAATTGTATTTATTTAATAATTTTAAACATGAAATTTCTGTGGTATTCTTTCTATGAATATTTTTTTTTGTATCAAGATTTATAATATATAATACTTACTGATGAAACAATTAATTTTATTTAAATTGATGAAAAATAAATATACTAACATGTTATCGTATATTTTAAATTAAATTAATAAAAGTTCTAAAATAATTATAATGAATGTTTTATTTTATTTTCTCGTTATTTAAACACCTCGTTATTTGAATGTTTTATTTTATTTTCTCGTTATTTTATTTTCTCGTTATTTAAAATTAATTATTAAAAAAAATTTTTTAAATCTAAATTAAATTATTTAGTTGAAGAATTTAAATTTTAGAAATCTCATTTTCGTCATCTGGGTTAAATGATTGAAAAAACTGCGACGTAGAAGTTTCTTCAAAGGTGCGTACTGGCATGGATGAATGTTGATTGCTGTATGATGAGCTCAGATCAGATGACCAGTTAATATTACAAACTTCTGTAGATTTCTCATTTTCCTCAATTTGCAATAGTTCTTGCTGCATGATAACTTGAGCAATTTTCATTTTTGTTATCGCTTGCCTTTTAGGATTAAATGTTTTTATTGTTTGCGCATGTGCTAACATAAGAGACTCGGTTTTATCATGTGCAGTGTTCTTTTTTGTTTGTAAATAATTTATAACTTTTGTAATAGGTGTCGGCGATGCAGTTCTATTTTTCCTGTATGTTTTTTCAGGTCCAGGTGTGGATTTGTTTGCCGCTGTACCACTGATTGTAACTGTTGGAACTGGTGTAGAGTGAGATGAACTTTCAAATTCAATATCCGAAATTATAGTATTTCCTAAATTTAATTCATCAGCACTACTTTGATGTGTGAAAATATCTTCTACATCACAAATCTCTTCATCTATAAAACCATCACCATTTACATTTGAGCTGGTTGTAGCATATGCTAAAAAAGGGCGAAAACCTTTCATATGTTCTGCCCACACCCATTTTTTGTTGTTATTGACTGCTTGTCCAGTTCTTGTTTTTGTCCCCTTGACAAATTTAGCATATGTATCCCTCAAATTTTTCCATTTCTTCCTTATATTTATATTTCTTCCAGCTAAAAAAAAATTAATAAAATAATTAATAAAATAATTAATAAATTGTAATAATTAATTAAAACCTACCATTTTCATTTAGTTCTTTTCCAATTTCCATCCATATTTTATCTTTTTTACGTATGTTTTTATAATCTTCATGTGATAAATCATATAAAATAGGATATTTGCGAACAATTTCTATCAAACGTTCTGTTTTAGACATTTTAAAAACAAAAGTTTTTTCCGTTTTTTTTTAAATAAATAAATAAATAACAGTTTTTATTTTAGGCCAAATGTTTTTTCCTTCACAATAATCAAAATAAATGTTTGTCAAAAAATATATTTTTATTTCTCACTTTTTTTTATACCAGTTCTTTTTAAAATAAATAAATAATAGTTTTTATTTTACGGCAAATGTTTTTTCCCTAACAATAATCTGAATAAATGTTTGTCAAATAATATATTTTTATTTATATCGACCTTGCACACAACTTTACAAAACTTTTTATTTATTTTTTTGACACAAGTAAGCGAAATCCGCAGGTCCTGCGGAAAAAACGCTGTCAACACAATAATAAAATCCGCCGCGAAAAAATCGCTGCAAATCCGCGCGGAATTCGCGTTGGTTTGAGCACTTTCATAAGCCGCCATGTTAATTAATTTCGCGAATAATTCGCTCCGCTTCCGCTGCGAATTATTCGCGCCGGTTTGGGGAAGCCTTAAAATGAATTTTTTTGTTATTTTTTTCAAAATTTTGAAAAAAAATTTAGTTTTATTATATACAGTTGTACACGAAAGTCAACATACAGCATGAAATGGTTGCAAATTGTGATTTAAATTATAAAATGAAAAACAATAATTAATTAAATTAAAAACAATAATGATTAGATTATATAAACTGAAATAAATCTAATCATTATTGTTTTTAATTTAATTAATTATTTTTTTTTAAATTTGCAACTATTTCATGCTGTATGTTGACTTTCGTGTACAACTGTAAGTTTTGTATGCCAAATACAATTTAAATTTTAAGTACAATTATGTATTTCTTAAATGTAATACATTTTCAAATTATACGAAAAAAAATTCATATTAATAATTTTTCTGCTAGAATATTATTAACGAAATGCCGGTTTTGTTAACATTATTCTTCCGTAAAATGTTAATTTAGGTATACAAACTTACCACAAATTATTCATTAAAAACATTTTAGGTAATTTTTTTTATTCTAATTATTACAAATATTTATTAAATCATAATAAAAATTACGAATTTTCATACCAAAACTTTTTCTAAATTGTAAATAAAATGACAACAGAACAATTCAATTTATTAAATAAAATTTATATGTGCTAATAGCAATTCTGAAAAATCATATAGGAAAATAATATTTGAAGATAGTAACCATAAATTTAGTTGTGTAATATTATGTCCATCCAGGCAATGAATATAGTTGTATTTGTGGGATAATATTAATGTGTCGTTTTTCTTTTTTATTAACTAATTTTCGTAAATTTTCAATATTTTTCAAACAATAAAAAATATTGGAAAATTGGGATATAAATTTGAAAAACTTTTTAGTGAGAATTTGAAACACTTTTTAATGATATCTTATATATGAGAAATTATATAAAATCGGCATCACCGCCAACGAAGCAATTTAAGAAAAAAAATTTTTCAATTTTTAAATTCAATCAAAAGTATTCAAATTTAAGCATATAGAATTTTTTTTTCATAAATTTTCTTCCCCTCTTGCACTTCTGTACCCTTTGAATTTAATTTTTTTTAATGTATGGAAAAGGGAATCCCAAAAGTTTTGGTATGAAAATTTAGAAAAAGTTTTGGTATGAAAATTCGTAATTTTTATTATGATTTAATAAATTTAAATTGATTTGTATAATTAGAATAAAAAAAATTACCTAAAATGTTTTTAATGAATAATTTGTGGTAAGTTTGTATACCTAAATTAACATTTTACGGAAGAATAATGTTAACAAAACCGGCATTTCGTTAATAATATTCTAGCAGAAAAATTATTAATATGAATTTTTTTTCGTATAATTTGAAAATGTATTACATTTAAAAAATACATAATTGTACTTTTTCATAAAATTTAAATTGTATTTGGCATACAAAACTTATATAATAAAACTAAATTTTTTTTCAACATTTTGAAAAAAATATCATAAAAAAATTCATATAAAGAACCAGAAAATACTCTGTTTGCTATGACGATTTTCATTCAAAAATTTCCATGGTCAAGTCCAAGTCCAAGTAGTCAAGAATAGAAATTTAAAAATGAGAGAAAAAAGCATAGAATAGAAAGATCAACGATATAGAAGATATATGGATAGAGCATAAATATAAAAATTTGAAGCCACGCCGGGTATAGTTGTCTCTTTTTTTGCTAGCCGAATTGTCAAAATATAAAAATGAGAAATTAGGGGCGGATTAGGTTTTTTTTTAATTCGGGCATCAATTTTTAAGGAGATAATTTTTTTTTTTTTTTGAAAAATACAAGTAAAGATCATCCTAAGGAATATTTTAGGTCGCGCAACGATAATTATTCAAATGGAAAGTAAAATAGAGTAATTTGTTTAGCTAGTTAATATTGTTAATTTATATTGAGACTCTTAAACTTAAAAAAATAAGCCAGCCCTGTAAATCTAAAACCAGCTGTTATAATATTTTTCATATTATTAATTTGACACTTCGGCGAGCAAAAGGAAAGAGAACTACCAAAATCGTGGCTTCATAAACAATTTTTCAATATATTAAAATTTTAATGTGTTAAAAAGAGAGGGAACATTTATGCCCTATCCATATATCTTCTATATCGTTGAGAAAGATGGTTATTGAAAAGAGCAAACTGGAACTGGCTATTGGAAAAGCTATATTTTTCCAAATTCATATTCATACGTTTTATCTCAAATATTTTCTCTAAAACGTCCCTACAGAATTTTTGTTCAGAATTTTTGTTCATATAAAAAAATGATTTTTCATTTCTATATTAAAAAAGGAGCTTTCATAATTTGTTGAAAAATTCATTTCATATTACGCGATTTTAGAACACTATCCTACATCTTATAGTATATTGTCTTTGGTAAAACTATACAAAAAAAATTCCGAGTTTGTTTGGAAATGTGCTAAACATTGTGCGGTAATTCTGTGTTACGAAACAAAAAGCTATTGAAAAATGAATAAACGAAAGAATACAGTTTTTTAAAAGTACTACAACGTATGAGGCTCTTACTTTCTAGGTTACTTGGAAATGGAAGGGATAGAAGAGATATGGGGTATTGTATTTGCATCTGTATTTCAGATCTTGAAAAAAATTATCAAGCTCAGAAATACAGGTGCAAGTACAATAAGCTGATATTTTAATTAAAAGATTTTAAACATAGTGCCATTGACTATTGTTACTAAATTCTTCTAAATACAATACTAGCTGAAAATACACTGTAGAAATTAGGTTTTGAATTTTTAGGGGTACTTATGGAGTTTTTCTTTGGGCAGAAAAAATTAATTAAATCAATTTTGTTTTTATTTAAATCAATAATTTGTTTCTTGGGCATGAGAAATCAATTTTTTTTTATCTAGATCCATTTTGTTAAATCTATATTTTTTTCAAAATTTACCCCTCCGTCAATACATTTCAAAACAACACCTGATGATTTTTAGTTTGCTTTGCTGATTAATTTGATTTAACACGTAATTTACAAGTTTTTAAATCACTATTCATTTAAAAAAATAATTAGTATATATATAAAAAAAAATTAAATTTTTAAAATAATTTTCCATTTTTTTATTTACAAACAAACAAGTGTGATGTGTTTATTATTTTCATAAACGTCATGTTTTATTACAAAAAAAATGATTTTGCTATCATGTTCGATTGGGCAGCATTTAGATCCCAAAGAAAAACCCTATTAGTCATATATTTTGGGTCATTGGGTACCATGATACAAACATATAAGACTTTGACTATATAATATATAGTCAAAGTCTTATATGTGACTGCTAGTAACCAACTTCATTGCTGTAGCTATGACCGACTATGCGAATACCACCAGAGAAGGCGAAAAAAGGAACTAACTATTCCGAATTGCCTTTGGCTCGCCTTTTTGACGGCCAATAAAACAACTAAATCATTTATGAGAATTCCATAGATTTTACTTGAGAATTCTACTGGATTTAATTCAGAATTCCATAACTTTAGTTCTTTTACTGGCCATCTCTGGTGCTATGCGCTACCAGTCATAATAGCATTTTTTTCTTTGACAGCAAAGGAAATTATAAGCGATTAGCAGTCCATATATTATATAGTCAAAGATATAAGATAAGGCAATGCGAATATATGCCTACTTATTTTTTTTTTTTGAAATTTCTGTGTGACGTAATCATATCCGATAATATCCATTTTAAAATTGTAAACAATTGTTTTATCTCAATTTTGGAACATTAAAAATAATAATTAAATATGTGGTGCACAGTATTTAATTGTAAAAACAATAATAATAAGCCCTTTAATTCTAAAAGTGTTCGTAGTTTTTTTACGTTTCCGAAAAATCTTTTTACATTTTAAAATTGGGATGAAACTTGAATATATATGATATATTGCTTATCATTTTGTCCTTATTTCCTTAATAGAAACTATTTAAAGTGAATTTAAATATTCTTCTGTAATATATTCTAGGTTAAAAAGTTTTTAGTT
This sequence comes from Empis stercorea, assembly GCA_949752835.1. NCBI lineage: Eukaryota > Metazoa > Arthropoda > Insecta > Diptera > Empididae > Empis > Empis stercorea. Next base: position 32,950,677 of record OX457088.1, read on the forward strand.
ACAAATAATTTTTTGATTAATTTCTTTTTGTTATAATTATAAGTACATCCCTAAACGTATGCATTTTTCGAGTTTTGTTAAAACCTGTGAAAATTATCATACATATTTATATTTTCTTCGCTTCTGGAAAACTTCTCTTAGTTAATTTATTACTATATTTAAAATAAACTAACCACATTTCTATCAAAAACCTTCATATTTTATTCTTCTTAATTTTTTATTTTTTTAAATCATATATTAAGGTTTCAATTTTAATATCTTTACTATGGTTTTTATATATTTTTGATGTAATATTATAGGTTTTTGACTTCTAATTAAAGTTTTTTTATTTCAAATTCAATTTTATTTATTTCAAATTCAATTTTTTTTATTTCAAATTCAATATTTGTAAATTTTAATAAATTTATTTTTTTTTAAAGAAAATATTTTAATAAATATGATTAAATTTCCGGTAACAATTGTCTTTTAATAAATGTATTCCTATATATAAATAGATTTTTTGATATTGAAAAACGAATAAATTTCATATAAATACTACAAAATATACAATCTGAATATTTTATAGATATTGTGACGTACTGCGCATTACATGTGCCAAAAAAATTTAAGGGAATACCATATCTTTTATATTTGTATCATGATTGGGTATGGGTACTACACTTTCATTAATTGTCATTTTATGTTTTAATCAAAAGATTCTCAGCTGGATTAATTGATGCGGCCATTTCGCATCGCGCTCATGTCCGTGCACACTTTTTATATGAAAATTTGAAATTCTCAATTTTTTTTTTTCCTCAAATTTTTCTCTCTTGAAAGGTTGATTTATCTTGAACTTTCGTGCCGCACTATTTTGAAAACTTCAAAACAGAAAAATTAAATGTAATTAGACCTGCTTATGCCATTAATTCTGATAAGGTCCACATTAAATCTTTCCTTTATTGGTAATTGCACATGAAACGCGAGACTTATTAGGTTTATTTTATTTAAATAATAGCACCGAATTATATACAAAACATAGGAGTTGCACTGCGTAGGAGTTGCACTGCTATTTTATCGAACACAACTGTATATATATGTATATACTGAAAGTGTGAATTCATAAAAGGAAAAGTAAAATGAAAGGTTTTTTTATTGAAATATTGTTTTGTTTTCTGATACCCATATCTTATTTTATTAAAATAAGCTTACTAAAAAACACGATTTTAGTGATATTAGCTGTGTTTTTTTGCAGACATATTGCCAACAGAGAGTAATTTTTACATTGAAAACAACGATAAAATGAGAATTACTTATTTACCCCTGACAATTGAATTGTAATGGATAAATAGTGTTGTCAATATTTCATTTCATTTCATTTATTTCAAATTCATCGGACTAAAAAGGCATAGCTACGGTGACCATTTATTGAAAATGAAAATAAAGTACACAAAAAAAAATCACTCATGTGTATTAATTATTTAATAAAAAACAACTTAAAATTGATAGTTCAGGTACAATTGTACATAATAGTATACAGGGTGTAAACTCCAAACTCACCCGTTTGCACTCCAAATTCACCCTTTTGCAAATCAAATTCATTCTTTTGCAAATCAAATTCATACTTTTACAAATCAAATTCACCCTTTTGCAAATCAAATTCAACTTTTTGTAAATCAAATTAAACCTTTTGCAAATCAAATTCAACTGATAATAAAAAATGATTCGAAATTTTTTACTATCAGCTTAGAAGTATTATTCATTAGTTAATACTAGTTGATTGTTAAAATTATTTTGCTCTTGTGATACTTTTAGTAGGCTTAATTAAATTAATTAATTAAAAATATTTGAAAACTTCAAGAATAAACACCTTCAAATTTAATGAGTTCATCTGGAATACCACATAAGAAAATATTTGCTGGAATTAATTACTTGTTAGGTTTTTAATTAAATTAAATTAATTAATTAAAAATATTCACCTTGTGTAAATTTAGATTTAAAGTTAAATTAAATTAAATTAATTAATTAAAAATATTTGAAAACTTCAAGAATAAACACCTTCAAATTTAATGAGTTCATCTGGAATACCACATAAGAAAATATTTGCTGGAATTAATTACTTGTTAGATTTTTGTTAATATTGTAATGATTATGCTTTGAATGTACATATATTTTATAGGGCTATTTATTATTTATCTTATTATTATACTAACTTCATCCATTGGTAGCAACAATGCCACATCAATATTCAACAGGCAAGATTGCCGACTTTGTTGAAAAAGTTAGTTTAGGAGTTTTATATTTAAACAAGCGTATTGCTTTTTGATAAAATGAAACTCGGTTGACTTCTAATTAAAAAGTGTATTTTTATTTTAAAAGTGCCTCTTTATATACCCTCTTTATTTGTTTACAATTAAAATTCCTTAGAAATATTATTCCCTTTAAAACTATATAATTCTTATTATTTAGATTTGGTCAGCATTTTTGACCAAAATTATTTTACTTTAATTTTACTAAAAAAATATATATCTACTCATATTACAATTATTTTGTGCATTACATTTAATGCATAATTCTTATCTTTTTATTTTCATATTTTATTAAGGTGGGTATACACAATGTGTATACTGATATATTTTATTAAGGTTGAATATACACTATCTGTGTGCATTAATTACATCCTTAATCCCTTAAGAAAAAAAAAATTTTTTTGTTATAAATATAAATTTTTTTTTTATACAATTGATGTAGAGTAGAGTAATTTCTTATATAATTAATATATATCTTAAATTTATAAAATTAATTTTCTGCTTATTACTTTTAACCTATTGTTATGAATTTCTTTTATTTCATTACCTATTTTTATCTTGGTGTTTTTAATTCTACAACTTCAAGGTGATTTTTTACGAGTACCTACATTTAACCATACAAAATCTCCTATTGATATTTTTAATGTATTCGTAGTTTTATCAAACAATTCTTTCCTTTTCTTTTTGGCTATTTCAATGAGAGTTATGGATTTTTTATTAGAGTGTTGTAAACGAAATCTTAGTTCTATAGCATAATTATCTATATTATAAATTGGTGTATTATTTGTTAACTTGTCATCTGATGGTAGTTTTGCTAGCTTACCAAAAACAAGTTCATATGGTGATACTTCTGTATTAGTGTGCGGTGTTGTGTTATAACTGAATACATAATATGGTATCCATTTGTCCCAGTTAAAATCTTCTACAAAAGATAATAAGTATTCATTCAGAACTCCGTGATTTCTTTCTATGGTTATATGGTTAATATCGAAGAATGAACAAATATTTTTAAATATTTCATTAACAAATTCTGTTCCTAGATCCGTTTTTAATGTTTTAAAACTTCCATATTTTAATATAAATTGTTCTACTAGTGCTCTCGCAATTGTTTTTGCTTCTTTGTTTTCTATCGGAATAGCTTCTATATATTTTGTTAATTAACACTGTATTGGTAAAATATATCTAATTATTTATAAATCTCAATGGTCCTAATGTATCTATTGAAATTATTTCAAAATTGTTTGTAGGAATTTTTGTTTTGTATGTTTTGTATGTTTATTTTTTGCACATAATTCGCAATTATTTATATATCTTTTTACCATTTTATTTAAATTTTTTCAAATATAACGCTGCTTTATTTTATTTATAGTTCTTTTTACTCTTGTATGCCCTGAATCATGGAATTCTTTTCAGGTGAATCATGGAATTCTTTTATTATTTTATTTCTTGTGACGTCACTTTCTATATTAATGGGAGCATCACATATTATTATTTATAAATTTTCTTGCCTATTTTTCATTAATTTGTTAAAGATATCTTAAAAATCATCTATATTAATATTATCAAATATTTCATCATTATTTTTTAATGCTAGCGATTTTATATTTATTTTATCCTAAGTATTGATATGGATTATCACTAATTTTTATAATTACTTCTTTTTCATTTATATTTATTTTGGGCAAGCTTATATAACATTTATTCTTATATTTTCCATAGTTTTCATTTATTCCATTATTTCTATAGCGCTTTTTATTATTTTTAAATATTAATTTTTTTAATTTCTTTATTTTTGATATTGATGTGCAGTTCCGTATATAAAGTTGATCAGGCTTTATTTCGTCTGCTTTTTTAGTTCTTATTTGTGTGTTTATTTGTTTTTTTTTACGATGGATCTAGTCTAGTTAATTCTTTTACATCGGCTGTTGGAATCATGGCTTTTAAATAATCGGAGTCTATTTTTATTCGTGATAATGCGTCAGCTTTTGTGTTCATTTTACCTTCTTTGTATATTATGTCAAATTCATAGTCACATAAATCTAAACTCATTCTTGTTAATTTTAAGGATGGGTTCTTATGTGTAAATAAGTTAACTAATGGTCTATGGTCAGTTACTACTGTAAATTTTCTACCATATAAGTATGGTTGAAAAAAATTTATTGACCAATATATAGCTAATAATTCTTTTTCTATAATACAGTGAGTAATGTTCGTTTAGCCGCATTAATGTTTCTTTTGTATTTATAGTTTTATTAAACGACGTAATTATATTTTAATTTCAATTGCAATAATATAAGATAGGTTACAGTTAACTATTTTTTAGAATTATAAAAAAAATTAGTTTTAGTCGTAATTTAAAAAATAGCAACTGCAGTAATTGTTGAATTGCGATCTAGATTGGAATATTCATATAGCCGCAAAGCAATTATTTAAATTTTATTTACAAAAATAAAATCTTAAGAAGTTTATTTCAATTTTTATAATATTTACTGGTAAATAACTTTTAATTTATCAATTAATATAACCAGCAAATTGTATTTGAGATTCTTTTTTTAGCATTTATAAATATGCCACGCGGAAAATATTTAAATGATTCGGAGAAGATCCAAATTAACATTTTTAAAAGGGAAGGCTACTCAATTCGAAATATTGCAAAGAAAATTAATCGGTCTGATAAGGTGGTAAGAAATTATTTGAAAAAAGGTATGCAATATGGAATTAAAAAACCAACAAAGGGGAACCAAAAACTTTCAAAAAGGCAAATTGGTATGATTCGAGAAGAAGCCACCAAAAATAATTTAAATTCCTCTGAAATAAAAAGAAAATTAGATTTACCTGTAACCAAAAAACATATTTCTCACTTGTTGCGGTCTACTCCATACATTGTGTGGAAAAAACCAGCAAAAAAACCAATGCTTAAAAATCATCATAAGGTAGCTAGATTAAATTTTGCCAAAAAATATATGAGTTGGACTACTGAATGGAGTAATGTGGTTTTTTCCGACGAAAAGAAATTTAATTTAGATGGTCCAGATAACTACAGTTGTTATTGGCACGATTTACGGAAGTGCAACATACCTTGCACTAAGCGAAATTTCGGAGGAGGTAGTTTATTGGTATGGGGAGCCTTTTCTGCTAACGGAAAGTCTACTTTATGCTTTGTACCACCGCGGATGAACGCTGTAACCTATACAGAAATGCTGGAAGCTGGTCTTATTCCATTTATGGAAGATAAAATGGATGATAATTGTATTTTCCAACAGGATAATGCTTCAGTCCATGGAGCAAAATCGACCATGGCATGGTTTCAGCAACATAGCATTCATGTATTGGAGTGGCCAGCTCATAGTCCCGACCTGAACCCCATCGAAAACCTGTGGGGCATAATGGCTAGGGAAACATACAGTGAAAAATCGCGGGGAAAGAATTTTTCGACAGTAACAGAGCTTAAATTTAAATTAAAGGAGGTTTGGGCTCAAATTGGACAAAACACCCTTAAAAAATTGATCTCATCTATGCCCAATAGAATATTCGAGACTATACAGAAAAATGGTGGAAACACTAGCTACTAAAAAAAATAATTATTAAATATAATATAACATGCGGCTAAACAAATATGCTATTATTTTGGGAAATTTTTTAATTTTTGAACTTCTTATTTTTTATTTTTATTTTTTGGAATAGCTATTTTGTGTTTTTTTTTATTCAAAATAAATTAGCCTAAAAAACATTAAATAAATGTTCTTATTTTTGTTTTATTACATGAAAATTACTGTGCGGCTAAACGAATATTACTCACTGTAGGTTTATCTATTTCATGTTTGGTTAAAGTTGTGCTGGCATAAGAAATTGGTAAATCTTGACCTATTTCACCTTGTGACAGTACTGCTCCTAAAGCGAATTGTGAAGCATCAGTTGTTAATATGAATTTGTCGTCAAAATTAGGATATTTTAGTGTTGGTGGATTTATTAATTTATTTTTAAGTTCTGTGAATGCATTCTGACATTCATTAGACCACGTGAAGTGTTTTTTTTGTAACTGAATTTAGTGGTTTTACAAGTTCTGCAAAATTTGGTATAAATCTTCCATAGTAACTATTAAAAAGCTGTAAATCGTTTTGTTTCATCTGCATTTGTAGGTACAGGGTAGTTTAATATTGCTTCATACTTTCTAGGATCTGTCTTAATTTCCTCATTTGTAATTAAGTGTCCTAAATATGTAACCGCAGTTCCTAAAAAATTACAAAAAAGTTTTAAATTATATTTTCTTAATCTGCTCAAAATTTTTGTTACATTTCTATTATGGTGTTTCAAACTACTTCCAAATATTATTATGTCATCTACATAAAGAAAAGCTTTTTCAATATTATTATGTCGTCGTCGTCTACATAAAGAAAAGCTTTTTCAAGTGCAATTGATAGCATTCTTTGAAAATTATTTGTGGATATTTTTAATCCAAATGTTAATCGTTTAAATTGATATAATCCTTTATTTGACGAAAATGCTGTTAAAGGTCTTGATTTCTTATCTAATTCTATTTGATGAAAAGAGCTAGTTAGATCTAATGTTGAAAAATATTTTGCTCTTCCTATATTATCTAAAACATCATCCAATCTTGTTAATGGAAACTTATCCATTATCTTTTTATTTAATTGTCGAAAATCTACAACTAAACTAATCTCCATTTTTTAGTATTTGTATCATCATTTTTCTTTGGTACTATTAATAATGGTGAATTGTAAGGACTAATTGATGGTTCTATTATGTCGTCATCAATTAATTTATTTATTTGTTTATTTATTTCCTCAGTTTGTGCTTGTTGAAGCCTATAATTTTTTATATAAATTGGAATTTCATCTATAGTACGGAAATTTTTTGTTTGTAAAAATTATTTGTTGTTAAAACATCTCCTGTTAAATAAAAAGTATCTGACAATTCTTTACATACGCTGTAATAAAAAATTACTACTTTAAATAAAGTCATTTTTATTGCCTACATTGAATATAATATATTATATCTATAATCTATAGATTAAATATTTAATCTATAGATTAAATATCAAAATGTAATATTGCGTTCGAATTAGTAATCGATTATTATTCTGAATGTAGTAATCTATATTACTTCAATTAATGTAGTAGTCTAAGTAAACAATGTAATATTCCATACCAAGTTAGTAATTCGTTACTACTTTGTAAATGTAGTGAAATACTATTAAAATATAGCAGCATAAATTAAATGCATTAGTTTCTTTTACCAATAAATAATTTAATTAATTAAGACAAATTACAATACATACTTTAAAAACATTTCCATAGTGTATATTAAATGTTTTTAATGTATTGTAATTTATCTTAAATATTTAAACTATTTATTATAGTAAAAGAAAGTAATACACAATATACCCAAAATTGCAAATTACTCTATATAATTGCGATTTCCTGAAAAAAAAGTAATGAAAATGGCAATATTATTTCGCGTCAACTTTCTAGAAAAGATTTGAACTGACTGCAATAATTAATTAACAAGTAATTATTATACACTGCGGTAGTGTATATACATATCAAAAGCTAGTAATATTGAATGTTTTTTACTTAACAAATATAAAAACAATAAATGATCCTTATCGTTTTTTTCAAACCTTGACCCAGACCCATTTGAAAAAAACACAGCTATTACTAAAATATTGAATATTAAATATTTTTAACGGAGAAAAAAAAAAATTTAAAAAAAATTAATTTTTTTTCTACAATGTATTTCCAGAATTGATTCTCTTGCTTTTTCGTCTAAATTATCTATTTTTAATTCTGATAACAGTTTATTGTACCTTTCTTCTTTAGTTTCTAAATTATTTAACTTTCTTAAATTTATTATATGATAATTCTGTAATGGTGCAATTTTTGTTGTGATATTTTGTTCTAACTTCATGTTCTAACGTAGTATTTTTATGTGAGCTTACCTTTTGCAGGTATAATAGTTTTAGCTAGAAATACTCCTTTTTAACTTCTAAGTTAATTGCTTGCAACTGTTGTGTTCTCGATGGTATTTTTATTTCCACATTCGGTAATCTAGTTACCATTGGTAAAACTATTTCAGAATTATTTATATATATGTATATACTAATCGAAAAAGTTTCATAATCGATTTTGCATAAGTTTTTTGCTAAAAAATCTCTACCTAATATTCCATCTGTTAAAATTGGAAAATCACTATTTACTATGTGAAATTCTTGTACTATATTTTCTTTCTCAAAATTTATGTTTGCAGTAACTAAATATTGCAGTACCTATAGAATGTGTTTCTGATTCTGTAATTCCTGTTATCTTACACTTATTTTCGGTTAGTTGAATATCAGGATATATTTCACTTAAGTTTAGGATTGATATATCAGCGCCAGTATCTATTAAAAATGTTTTTATTCCTTTAGTAATATGAGTACAAATTGTTATATAATTTTTTAATTTTTGTTTAAATTATAGATTTTTATTGATGATTGGTAATTCGATGGTTGGACGTCGGGGACTGCCTGCGCATTTCCCGATTGATGAATACAATGTACGCGACTTTGATATTGATTCCGATTTCGATACCGATTGGTATTAGTATTATTGTGTCTATTATTATTAGAATTATTATTTCTGCTATCAAAATTGTTATTTCTATTGCTATATTTATACCTATTATTATTATTTCTGTAGCTATTATTATTATTTCTATTAGTGAAGTTGTTATTATTATATCTATTATTACCCCTATTTTGCCAATTGCTCCTATTAATGAAATTGTTTCTTTGAATATATTGTTTGAATTATATCGCTGTTGACTTCAAGTATTATATTGGTAAATACGTGCTGAATCATTTGGCAGTTCTATTTCTGTTGCTAATTGTATCGCGTCCTGTAGAGTTTTTGGTGTGGGTGCAAAAATGGTTGATTTTATTGGTTCATTTGGACCATTTCGAAAAACATTTATTGCTATTTGGTCATTAAGCTTTCTTATAAAATCTTTATTTTCTTCTCCCTGCTCTACTATTTCTAGTGCATTGAGTTCTGAAGTTAAATTTTCAATTTTGTTTGCAAAATTGGTTACATTATTTACTTGTCTGATTTTAGCTAATTCAGATACTATTCTCAGGTTTGCTGTTTGTTTTGAATATACTTTTAAAATTAGCTTTTAGTTGTATCAGTGAAGTGGGTGTCTCTTGTGATCTTATTTTTGTTCTAACTTTATCTGAAATTTTTGTTCTTATTACAAACTCAATTAATTTTTTGATTTAAAAAATTACCTAATTTCTCCAACCTTCATATTCTGGGATTAATTTGTGCGTAACAGCTATATCATATGTCGCCATTTGGTTTTCTATATGATTACGTGTTTCAGTTTTTTCTTCTCTATCCTCTTCTTTGAATCATCCAAAATGTTTATATTTGAATCATCCAAAATGTTTTGTGAATAATTATGTAAGACTAATTGTAACTTGTTATAAACCTCAAAGAATTTTTCTTTATAACTTGCTAATAAATTTGTATCAACTAATTCTAAAATTGAATGATATATACTAGAATACTGTCTATATACATATATTTTTAACTTTAGTTTGCTTATTTAAAATATATTCCGCAGAAAAATTTCTATTTTGATTTTTCTTAAAAATTAATAAAATACCTTTTAAATCCTCACTTAAATTTTTAATTTCTTCCAATCTCTTCATTGGATTTTATTTATTCATTATATAAAATAACAGTTTAAATAAAAAATTTTATTTTTTATTGAACAATTATTCAAAATTTAATTTTTAAATTAAACATTAGTTCTAGCAACTTATTTTGCTATTGTTTTTGTTAATAACTTTCTAATATAATTATATGCTATATTAATAGTAATAATCAAAATTAATATTAGCTGTGTTTTTTTCAAACGGGTCAGGGTCAAGTTTTGAAAAAAACAATAAGGATCATATATTCGGGTTTCATAAATTTGAACAGGTGTGACCGGTTTGTCATAATTTTATTTTTATGTAGATATGATAAATTTTTTTATTATTCGTATATATGAATAGTTTTAAAAAAGCCTAATAACATCTTAGCAACATATATTTTAAAATTTTTTTATATTTTTACAGTATTTTTAAAAAAATAAATCACTAAAAAAAGATTTTTGTTTGTACCGCCATCTGTTTGTAAATTTCCATATAAAAATCTATTTGGGTCTCATTTTGCTGATCCAGATAAATGTTTGGGTTATGTTGTTGTTGTTTCTATATAAAAAATGAGACCTTGATCCTGACCCGATTGAAAAACACACAGCTATTATTACAATAAGTTGTAAATTTGACAATTTAAATTCATTTAAATGCATTAATATTTGCTGCACTACCAGCCTATTATTTATAATAACTTCTTCAGGTTTAGAATTTTGTCCACCTATTATGTGGATCAAATTTGAGAATTTATTTATTCGTTAGTGTAGAGTAGACGGAAATATAAAACAAAATTGGAATATCGTAAATTTTTAAGTGGATTTTTTTTTTAGTTTTATAATAGTAAAGAGTAAAAAGTTAACTATAGAGTATTAAGGTATTAAAGTATTTAATTTAGTAAACAAACATTATAAACTCATCAAAAAAAATTAAAACTATTAAGAATTTTACAATATTAGCCCTGTTTTTTTGTAGACGCGTATATTGTATTGCAAATTTTTACATTGAAAACAACAATAATTTGACGGCAAAAAAATGTAATTACAGTAGTTATTTATGTAGCATTTTCGAGACAAAATAGTCTTTTCAAATTTCAAATTAGTTATTTTAAAAAATCATATTAGTCTCGTACACACACAAAACACTAATTTAATTTTGTAAAATGACTAATTTGATTTTACTTGAAAAGACTAATTTGAAATTTAAAAAGACTATTTTGACTCGAAAATGCTATATATTGCAAATGAATTGTAATGGATAAATAGTTAATAATATGACATGTAGATGGCTGTGTTGTCAATATTTCGTTTCGTTTAATTTCATTTCATTTATTTCAAATACATTGGACAAAAAATATTAATGATTTTTTTTTGTTTACGTTTATAAAACTCAAAGCTAATGTGATTTAATAAAAATTATCAGCTGATAAATTCAATTGTGATTGAAATAAAAAAGTGCAGTGAATAGTTTGTTTTAAAAAAATCTGCAGTGTAGTTTACTATACCTGTCTACAAAAAAACAGCTATTTAAACATTTTTTAAACAGATTGAAACCGCCAAATCTTACTACTATTGCTTTTTTGTTTCTTCCAGATGTAAGTAACAACAAAAAATACTATGTACTCGTAGATACTCAAAAAACAAAATGGATAGGTTATTGTCAAAATTTAATTAGGGATTTAAATCCTTTGTCTTTAAAGGCCTGTCTAAATTAGTTAAAAATAGTTAAAAATTCCAAATTTTCATAAGCAAATTCGAAATTTTGACGTTCAAATTCACCTTTTCCAGGCGGCGAAAATTTAACTAGTATGTCAAAATGTCATGACGGTCTGAGCAGCTATAAATTTTGACAAGAGTTAAATTTCATTCTAACCTAAAAAATATTTTAATAGCTGCGCAAAAGTTAATTGTAATGACAATATTTCAATTAAAATAAATTGTATATTAAAGGGAATGCGGAAATATCTAAATCTGCATTGATTGTTTTTAAAATATTCCAATAAAATGGTTATACTGGGAAATTTTTTTTTACGTAATCATCTTGATTTTAATTTTTCATTTGAATTGTCAAAATTTTAACCAATTTAGGCAGTGATATAATGAAAATTAAAATTTAGTTATAAAAAGTGTTAGCAAGGAATTATTTAATTCTTTGAAATTTGATTTAATGTCTTATACTAATGTAGATGCTTTGTTTGAATTTCATACATATTATTTGGGGCAAACCTAAATTATACTTTTCTTCTCGATAACGGTGCATGCCCACAACAACAACAAAAACCGTTCTGAAACACGTTTTTTAAAAAATTTTTAACGTTACCGTTTTTCTGTCCGCCTGTCCATCTGGCAGTCTGTCCGATATAAACAAAAAAAATATAAATAAAAAAAGATTTTTAAAAATACTTTCCCTTAAACAAATATTCAACTAAAAAGTAATAAACAAGCAAATAATACCACATAAATGTACTTTTTCGTTGAGTTTGAGCAACTGTCAGTAATAGTAAGGTAAAGTAGACCTTATCAGAATTAATGCCATTTATAAGGAGGTCTGCTTACCCTTACTATTGCTGATTGTTCAAACTCAACGGGAAAGTACATTTATATGGTATTATTTGCTAAGTATTTAAAAAAAATTTGTTTTTTGTATTTTTTATTTTGCTCTTTTTAGTCGGTCAAATATTTATTCATTATTTAATATTTTTAAAAATATTTAAATACTTTGACAACTTGAGAATGATTTGTTTGAGCTTCTCATGTCCCACGATTTGGAATTCCATATGTGGCCGATGTTTTGGGCCTTCCATGGCCCCGGTGCCCCACATGTTTTTTTTGTATAATAAAAAATACAAAAAAAAAAACAAAATTGGCTCCACATGACCCAGGGGATTGGCTCGGACTACACTTCCAGTAAAACTTACATTTTTCTGATAAATTTACATATGCTGTTTCAATTTACATCTTCAGTTAAATTTTACATTTTCTGTTAAATTTACATCTTCTTCTGTTAAATTTTTACAATTTCAGTTAAATTTTAGATTTTTCTGTTACATTTTACACTTTCTGTTAAATTTACATTTTTCTGTTAATTTTTACGTTTCCTGTTAAATTCTACATTTTCTGTTAAATTTTACGTTTTCTGTTTAATTTACAGTTTCTGTTAATTTTAACATTAACAATTTTCATTTTCTGTTAACTGGTTTTGGGCCCACTTGACACACGGACTAAGCAACAAGATGTATTTTTCACGACCTTTCATTTGACACTCCACATGATTTATTTCTATGATGAGCCCACATGACCCTCGGCGCCTTTCGGACTTCCTCCCATTCAGATGTACTCTTCAAGACCTTTCATTTGATACCCCACATGATTTTTGTATCTGTTTCAACATTGCCCCCGTTTTAGCCCACAACATGACCCACGGCGCTCCCCGGACTAGCTCCCATTGAGATGTACTCGTCAAGACTTTTCATGTGGTACCCCACATGATTTTTTGTATGATGGGGCCCACAATGCCCCAGTTTTGGGCCCCGACACACTTGGCGCCCCGGACTACCGTCCATTGTGATGTACTCTTCAAGACCACTCATTGAGATGTACTCGTCAAGACTTTTCATTTGTTACCCCACATGGGTTTTTTGGTACATTTATATATGAAGCGGCCCTTAGTGCCGCCTTCCCCCTCATCAAAAAGCCCTAAATTTATAGGGCCCCAAGCATCTGAAAACATGAGCTCAACTTCCAAATTTGAGCAAAATCGATTAACCCTTTTATACAATACAGGGTGCCCCGGTTTGGGATGCTCAGTGGGTGTTGAAAATGCACCCCCTTTCCATACGATTTTTTGCTTATAATGAACCAAGGAACCACCCCTTAATGGATTAGCATCCCAAACAGGGACACCCTGTATATATACACTGGAAGTGTGAATTCATAAAAGGGAAAGTAAAAAAGTATAAAAGTGTCGTCGCACTTGTGGTTGTGGGCATGGTATTCTTTCACGCAATTTTATAAATTTCTCTTTAGGAACGATAAAAGAAAAATTGCATCTGATATGGTCGTAATTACATATTTCTATGTAGAATTTTTTCTATTGTTTTTTCTAATTTATGCAATTTATATTATAAAAAAAATTCTCTTTAAAAAATATAAGAAAAGTGTCATAATATACGGTCGTATCTTCCACACTTATTTCTAGGTAGTTGGTGGCGTGGGGTGGGTGATGCGTGGGGTGGGTGATGCTTTGAAATAAAATAATTTCTTTTTGAAAAATATGAGAACTATGGTGTGCTCGTGATGTGCAGTGTTGTGTTGTATCAAAAAAAACCAACACTACTAAAAAGCCCTTAACAAAGTCTGTGCACTAACCCATATATACCAAAAGGTAGTCAGAGAATTCAATATGACATATAATTTTTTCTTTGATAAAAATTATGTTTTTAGTGATAATAAAACGAAATTTATAATTTTTTATAATTAATTATTTTATTAAAAAAATTAATTACGTATAATTTATAAATTTTGTGATTTCTATTATTTAAGATACATGTAATAATACCCTTTTCTAATAATTTTGTACCATCAGATAGTGTTTTTACATCAATAATGTCTATTGATAAGATACAAATTCACCAATTGGCACAAAACTGCGTATTGTTATCTGTATCTGAAATTTAATATTAATAAATTCAAAATAATATAATTATAAAAAATACTCCTGCACAACATATACGTCCCCTGGAACACACTGCATAACATATACGTCCAGCAGTTTCACATGAAAAAATAAACAAAGTCATTAAAAAATTCATTTTTGGTTTGTAGTAATTTGGGTAAATATATTTAATAATTCTACTTGATTTTTTAAAATATCTAAATATCTAGTGAGAAAAATCATTTTGACAGTTTTGTGCTTTTTTAAATATAAAATTTCGCCGTTTTCAAATTTCGTTTATTAAATATTTCTGTATCTCGCGAGTAAATTTTCAATTTGTAACCATAAAAAAGTTAATTTTTTACTACTATTTGGTAATAAAAAAGTTAATTTTTTACTACTATTCATTGCAAATCATTCTATGGAACTTCCAATCCATGTAAAATAACATTTACTACTAAATATTTATTAATACTAGTTCGGACAGAAATATTACATTTTAAATCGTCGCTATTTTCGAGTAAAACAAATACACATTTTTCCTCATTTTGGAAAAGAAGATAATTTTGAAAATTGATTTTTTGTTAAAATTATTTTTAAAAATACTGTAATCTTTAGTAATGTCAGATGCAAAAAAATCATCTGACCTTTTTTCTAATAAAATATTTAATTTTTCGAATTTTTCTGACGGATCCCGTCTTTGAATGTTTTCTATAGGTACTAAATACTGCGGATAATTTGGAAAAATTGAAGGTATAGCAACACAGAAACTTTCGATGTAGAATTTAAGAATTTCATGGAAAATTCAACCGTTTTTAAAGGTACTTCAGCAATGATGCAAAATGATATTATTGAAGCAATTAATAATACAATGCCAAATTTTATCAAAAGAACTAAACGCAACAATTTTCGTTGCTATACAGTGGACCAAAGTGCTAATGGCATCAGTAAAGTTATTTTAACTCTTATTGGTGAACTAAAAATTGGACCAAAATTGGTAGCTCAAGTATATGATGGCGCACCTGTTATGTCTGGCCACGTTAATGGTGTACGGGCCCAAATAAAAAAAAATATCAAAAAGCACTTTATATCTATTGCAATGCCCACATACTAAACTTAGTTCTATCAAAATCAATTCAGACTATCAATGAAACTAAGCAATTTTTCACCACTATGAACAGTTTAGTCTCATTTTTTTCAACATCATCTAAACGTGATAAGCTTTTGCAGGATACACTAAATAAAAAAAATCATCCGTGTGTAATATAAAGTGGTCATAACTGTCGACTTCTAAATTTTATTCAAAAAGAGAGACTAATAGACCTATAGAAATTAGCTTTTTTGTATTTCTATAAATAATATGGTGAACTTGTTGTTGTCATTAGTGACTGGTTAATAAATAAAATTAATAAAAAAACATTTTTATTTGAAACTATTTCTTTGCTTTATTTATAATTTATTTATAGTTACTTTTTTATTAAACAATTTGTTTTTTCTGTGATGCTTTTCAATATATAAAAATTTTATTGATTTCAAAGATTACTGTTCACATTTAACATTTTTTTACTGTAATTTAACATCCTTAAAATAATCTTTCAAAGTAAATCTAATTTCTTGTGCTGATTTGTTACATCTTTCATTCCTATTGGAATTTCTGTTCGATGTATAATTTTCAATTATTATATTATCAATTTAATTTTCTTCAATAACATCATAATTAGTCGACTTTTTTATGTTATCGGTCCTTAAAAAATTGTGTAAACATACACATGCTAAGACCACCCTTATAGCTTCCACTGGCTCTCTATAAATTGGGGAAAATAACACTTGAAACCAATTTGCAAGGATTCCAAACGCATTTTCAACGACGCGACGATTTCTTGAAAGCATATAATTAAATGTTATTTCATCAGTATTTAAGTTTTTGTGCGAAAATGGTTTCATGTTGTTTTCAGTTAGAGCAAATGCATCGTCTGATATTAATGTGAATGGAGAAGGTGTTTCAGTTAAAGGTAAGCTTATGGATTTCGGAATGCAAACTTCGTTTTTCTCAATTGCATATTTTAAATCGCTTTTCATCCATATGCCAGCATCCCCAATACGGCCATTTACACCAACATCGGCATATATAAATCTATAATTAGAATCTGCTATTGCCATTAAAACAAAGGAATGTTCGCCCTTGTAACACCAATAATTTGATGCCATTTTTTTCATTGGTTTAATTTTACAGTGTTTGCCTAAAAATTTAAAATATTGGTTACTAATAAAAACAAAATTAATTTAAAAGTTAACATACCATCAATTGCCCCAATGCAGTTTGGAAACCCCCACAATTTGAAAAAATCCTGTGAAATTTTCAACCAATCTTCCTCTTGTGATGGAAATTTTAAAAATTCTTCATTTAAAGTATTGTACAATATTGGTATAGTTTCCTTCAAAATTTTTGAAATTGCACTTTGTTCGATTCTGAAAATCAATTGCAAAGAAGTTTGTGTTTCACCTAAAATATATAATATAAATTATAACTTTTTATTTTATTTAAAGTAAAATAACTTAAATAAATTACCTGTAGCTAAATATCTCAAAGTTACCTGCAATCTGTCTGCAGGTCCAATAGAATTTCTTAAGATTGTATTTTCTTTTGTGATTATCCACTTTGGAGCCTTATCCACTTTCTCTAAGATATTTTGAAATTTTATTGCCGTCATTCTTAATATTTTTTTATACAATTTCGAATCTTCATCTTGTATTTCTTTTAATAATTTGTGTGAAAACCCCTCTGTTTCACGCTTTAAGAGCCATTTAGCACAATATTTCTATTTTTTTCGTTGAGTTTGCTTTAACTTGATTATTTTTAAATACAAATAAAATTCATTTAAAATATTTAAATGATTATTAGCTGCAATTAAAAGTTCACTATCCATTATTGTATTATTTTATATTTTAAAACAGTGTCAAGCCAATTTTAAAAATTCCTTGCAATGTCAAAAATATCTTGAATTGTCAAAAAAAACCAAAAATTTTAAGAAATTTTTTGACAATAGCGGATTTGTTGCTGCTACAATCCTAGCGACATTACTACAATTTGTAATACTTCCGTAATTTTTTGACATTCAGGTTTTATTTCAAACTAGCGCGTCACTCGCACTTCCTTAAATTTTACATAAAGAAATTTTACCTCTCACTCTAACTAGATTTTTTTTGAAAAATATATAAATTTCAAGCCAGTGTCCTACGGACATTAATAATATTTTTCATATAAAACAAGAATTGTGCTGAGAAAAATGTAGCACGAACCACAAAATATTCATTATATTTTCCCCCTTCCAACCACAAACTGTATATGATGTAGCGTTGTAATGTTGCATTTTCCATTCTTAATGTTATACACTATTACACACATATACTCTACACTACAAAATATTTTTATATGAGAATCGGTGCTGTAAGAAGTATAGTACAACCATATCATATATTTTATAAGAAATTTGTGGCGTTGAATTTTTAAATTTGATTTAATATTTCGTGCTGAAAATTATTAGTACTCGCATTCGCAACATCAAATTTAATAAAATGTATAAGTATGGATATTTTTGCATCTACCTAGTAGGTGGGTAGAAATATTATTTTACTGTAAAAAAATTGAAGTAAGAGAAAATTTATAGGGTAAACATATTGGTTCTAAGCCAAAAAATTGTTTTTTTGCCCAATATTTAAAAAGCTGCCAATTTGGAAGAGTGCTTCATATACCCTTTTGATCTACCTAGGATTTAGTGAAAACGAAGAATTAAATAAAAATTATGATTTTTACAAAACTCCCAGTGTGGTACAATTTAAAATTACAATCAAGTTTTTATAAATAAGTACTCGAATTTGTAATACTATACATATATGTATATATACTAAATACTCGAAATGTAATATACATATGTTTTTATTCTATAAATTTCGAACTTTTTGCCCCTGTAAAATGAAGAGGGTTGAAGGTACGTGTCTCAATTTTGTATACAAGCTGTAGGTGTGTATTTTTGAGAAAATAATTTCTCATTTTTTCAATCCAGTCCCCCGCTGAGGTGCTGCAGCCTCTTTCATTAACTTACCCGCTCACCCATAATAAAAGGGAAAGGGGTAAAAATTTCGAATGGTTTCGAAAGATACCAATCTATTATACCAAGCTTACAAGATATAAGACCATATCTGAAATGCGGCTTATTTTATAGTCATTTTAAGTTCCAAATATTAAATTTTCAAAAACTATATAATAAATTTTGAAATGTAACATTTCTAAGTGATTAGAGGGGGTTGCAGGTAGGGAAATAAATTTTTCGCACAAGATGTACAATAGTATATTTAAGAAATTAATTTCTCATTTTTTCAATCTAGTTCCCCACTGAGGTGCTGCAGCCTCTTTCATAAACTTACCCCCTCACCCATAATAAAAGGGAAAGGGGTAAAAAAATTGAATGATTTTGAAAGACACCAACTTATTATACCTAACTTTAAAAATTTAAGACCATATCGGTAATGTGACATATCTTATAACCATTTTAAATATCAAAAATTCAATTTTCATAAACTATATAATAAATTTTGAAATGTAACATTTCTAAGTGATGTAGCTTAGAGGGGGTTGCAGGTAGGGAAATAAATTTTTCGCACAAGATGTACAATTGTATATTTAAGAAATTAATTTCTCATTTTTTCAATCTAGTCCCCCACTGAGGTGCTGCAGCCTCTTTCATAAACTTACCCCCTCACCCATAATAAAAGGGAAAGCGGTAAAAAAATTTAATGATTTTGAAAGACACCAACTTATTATACCTAACTTTAAAAACTAACTTTAAAAATATAAGACCCTATCTGTAATGTGACATATCTTATAACCATTTTAAATATCAAAAATTCAATTTTAATAGTCCCATAAAAAATCTTTCACCTGTAAAATGAAGGGGGGTAAAGGTACGAGGCTAATTTTTCTGCAGAATGTGTAACATAGTATATTTAAGAACATAGTTTCTCATTTTTTCAATTCATTTCCCCCCTCAAGGGGTATAGCTTTTTTCATACATAAGCCCCCTCACCCACTTAAAGAAGGAAAATCGAAATGCATATGAAATCGAAATGCACTTACCTTCTGCATCTATGTTACAAGTAACAATGTTTTATATAAAATCAAACCGGTTTTATATAGCCATTTCAAATTTCAAAATTTTTGTTTTAATATTACTATAAAATAGGGGGGCGAGGACCTAGGACTCAAAATTTTTACAATCTTTATATGGCGTCTATACATATATCTGTGAAACAACGTAAAGATCCGACTATATTTAGGGGTATTTTTTTGAAGTGCACAAAATTGTGCATTTTCAACGCTCCGCTAGGGGGGTTGCAGGAAAAGTATTCAAAAAAGGATACCATACACATAAATTTTCATCCTTACTCTATATATGTTGCAATTTTTGTACAAATCGCACGAGTGCTTATACTATTTCTAAGCGTTTAAAAAAGTGTATTTTTACTTTGCGTACGGCGTACGGCGGACACGGATTTTTTTTTGCTGATTCTGATTCCCTGACATCTAAAACGTCCAGAAAAATCAAAATCTCGAAAAAAAATTTTTCGAAATTTAGACCGCGCCAGAAAGCTTCATATATTTTCAATATATGAAGCAATTTTTTTTTTTTAATTTTATTTGAAAATAATTAGGAAAATCAGTAGGGTGTGCTCAGCACCTAGATAGAGCACCTTAGACCGCACGCCACATGTATGTATGTACATATGTATATATATATATTTATACATATACATATTATATTTATATGTAAAATATATATAAATATATATATATATATATATATATATATATATATATATATATATATATATATATACATATACAGTAAAATTTCCATGTGTCAGTTTGCTGATTCAATTTTTTTTTAAATGAGAAACTTATCGCGATTTTATGACACTTAATGAAATGGTGTACAAAAATTTAATGTTTGAAATTTATAATGACAAATAATAAATATTTATTACAAACACATGAAATACGAAGTTTGGTAAAAAATTCTATGTACTTATACTCTTTTTGATGTTGTGGGAAATTTTGTTGTAGTAATTTTCTATATAAATTTTTTTTTTGTTAACTACCCGATATACTGGGAAACAAAAAGAAGCAGATAGATTTAATTTAACGGAAACCCTTTGGAAAAAAGTGTTCATAGTTTTTGATCAAACTTCGTATGTACAATTCAAGATTAGAAAATTTATGTTTTTTAATTTCAGCAGAAAACTTCTCTATTGCTGCCATGTTCGATAATTTTCGAAGAATTAATAATTCGCTAACAGGAATTTTGCGGTCTGAAGCCCAATCAGTAATTGTATTCAATGATTTAATACATCCTCAATATTCTTTGCGGTAATTATGTCTCTAATTTCACCACTTGTATTTGTTACGTCGTTAACAATGTCATGATCAGTAATGACCATTTGGTCCATTGATGAATACCCCCCTGACGTACAAGCCCAATCTGAAAAATCGGTTTCAGTTAAACTTGATTTCTGGCAGAACTTGACGATACAAGTGAGAAATATGGATATAGCATTCAGCATCAAAATGATTCTCCGGTAGTTTTAGCTCCAAATTTTCAGTCTCTTCGTAAAGTTTCTTCCAACCATTAATTAAAACAGATTTTTTAAGGTTTCTCCAAGCTTCATCAATGAAAAATAACACTGATTTTAAATTTATTTGTTTTAGTTTTATCGCAGTGTCAGTCCCATCTTGAATCAACAAATGTAGAAGCAATCTTTTACGATATGCGTGCTTCATGCTCTTAATAATTTGTTGGTCTAGTGGTTGAATAATTGCTGTCGTGTTTGGTGGGAAAAATATAACAGTGAAATTCTCTGCGCTTAAATCTCCGCCATCAACAATCAAAAGCCCTTTACATAATTGGTAAATCTTTTTTGGTTAGATTTTCAGTAACATTTGGTATAAAAATAGTATTAAACCATTCTTTAGACAACTCACGTGTCTGCCAGGCATTTCTCGACGACCCGTAGTGTATATAAGGAAGAACTGAATTAACAAAGCATCTGGGGTTTTTTGATTTACCGATAACCATTAGTGGTAACTGATAATTTCCAGATGCATTTGAGCAGGGCATTATCGTTATTCTATCCTTGCATTTTTGCGGCCTGGAGCTAACTTTTCACTATTCAAAACCAAAGTTTTATTATTAAGGTCCTTATATACCAATCCAGTTACATCGGCGTTGTATATTTGTTCTGGGCGAAGATTTAAGTTTGCAATTTTGCCTTTAAAGTCCTTGATGAATTCAGGATCGAGTGATTACTTGATAGCTTTTTTCCACAGATTTTCAGTAATTTTATACTGTGTCGGCTTTTGAATTTCTGGACCCATCCTTGGCTGGCAATGAACTTAACATCGGCATTCAGTAATCTGTGAAAATCTAGAGCTTTTAGTTGAAGTGATTCGTTTGTTACAGTATTATTGTTTCCCCTTTCATTTAAAAACCATGTATATAACGCTTTTTCAACATCAGGAACAACAGACTGTCTCATTCGCTTAATAGTTTTCCTCACATCAGATTTCTCAGTCATAAATATGTCTATTTTAAACTTCGAATTATTTATTCGCCATACCGTTGTCGCAGTTATTTTGTATTCCTTGATGTCTACAATCTTATCCTCAAATTTTTTCAATATATCATTGTAATTTTAATAAAAGTTGAGTTTTACCCATAATACTTTAATCTTTAAGTTAATCTTTAATAAATTACCTTAAAACTAAAATTATTTTACCTATTTTACTTTATCAAATCACTTAAAAGTTGCGAAAATTATTAGAGACAAATAACGAAAAACTGATTTGAATTTTGTGACAGTTATCATGTAGGACATTTATAGAAAATGACATTAATCGTATAGGACAATTATCGAAATTTATGTATTTTTTTGAAAACTGGCAGTAAATAGTAGTTTTACATACAATATATATCGATACGTCCAAACAACAAGTTGGTAACTCAAAAACATTCATTTTGCAGAAAACGCGTTTTACTATTTTTGTCTCATAAGAAATTAACCGAAAAAGTAAATTAACCAGAGTAAATTACAACTAATACATTAATATTCATTGATTACAAATATATCAAAATATTATTTTTAAACATTTTGTGTGAGTTAAAATTTGCAATTTATGCTTTTAATTTGGACAGACATATAGCGGGATAATTGTAAATATATGAAGTTGTATCTCAAAGTATAAACTTATTTATCTTTTTTTTTTAAACATAAAGAGTCTACCACTCGAGTTACGACTATATAACATGGAGAAACAAATGATATAACCATCAAGTACACAATATTTTGCAAAAGTAAAAGAATGAAATAAGTATAATTACAAAAATAGTTTTTATTTATTTTGAAATATTATTTAACAAAAATAGTTTTAATTCATTCATTTTAATATTTAACAAAAATAGTTTTAATTCATTTAAAAATAATAACATCATTATTTTATTTTTATTTATTTTTAGACCTAGCCATCTTCCTCAGAATCGTCAGAATTTGCAGAAATGTCGGATTTTAGATTTTTATAAAATGCGTGGTATAATTTTGGTATAAAATTTCCGTCACATAAGCTCATTAAATCTGCTTTCTTCTTTGAAGAAATTGACACAGGACCATCAAATTTTTTTTTAAATCTATATTATATGGGTTATTATTAACCTTTTGTCGTCCGCGGCCATTTGACTTAATTTCGGAGTATAAGACCATTTTTTCATATTCATCACGTAAGTCATATTTGAAAAAAATTCTGTATGGCTCAGTATCTTTCACATAGATTTCTCTTATTTTACTAATGTAAATTTTTGGTTTCGTTTGAAATGAGCATTTAGTAGCAAAATCTACAAAATCTAAAAAGTCTTCGCCAACCATTTCTATAGTTTTATAAGGTTTACCATATATCTTAGAATTTCTTATAATGGAATACCATTCTGTTGGAACGTATACAGTTTTTCCTTTTTTTGCCCGTTCAATAGATGCATGTACGATGTTTTATTGATACTTTACATTTGTTTGAAATAAAGAATAAAAACATAATACGTTTTTATTTCTGTTTTGTCCAGGACAGTTGTCACTCCAAAATCTGAACACCTTGCAGCCTTTTGTACTTTCGTTTTGTATGACGTGGTTCAAACAATTAGAAACTTCGTTTGCACCTTTTTTTACTATAGTTTCATCCCATACATAGCAGGAGCCTTCTTTTGTGCCCATATTGAAAATGGTGAAATTATAAGCAGCTAGTTTTCGTTTATAGTACATCACACTGACGTCAGCATTAGGACAAGTAAGTATTTTTTGAAAATCATAACAAGCACTAAGAATACTTCCATTACTATCAATTGCTTCCAGTTTATCTTTCTCCTTTAGGTTCCGACTTTCATCTTTAAAAAATAAGTGTTGATTATGTTTTACTAAATTTTTTGCTTTTTCTTCCTCATTATAGTTTTGAAAGGCAGTACAATCATTACATTGATCTGCTTTTGGAATATAAAATGATATATTGAAATCAGAGTTAAAAATGTCACGGTATTGTCGAAGACTGGCTCTTTCTGATTCTGGTTTTTCTTTATATTTTTCATTATATAGTCTATGCATTTTTGCACAATTTAACCCTTCTTGATGAATATAAAGTTTTGTAGATTTTTTCCGCGTATAGTGTGATTCCACTTGGGGAAATGATTTTATATGTGCTACAACATCGTTTTTAATCTCAGACCTTACTTCGGAAATCATTCTTAAAAATGTACCCCGATTATCACTTAATAATATTCCATAATCGTCTGTTGAATAAGCTGTTTCAATCCATTTGTAAGAAATATCTAATGTATCCATAAACATTTTACTGCACACTTCTTTATCCTCGTTTTGTCCCGACTCATCAATTAAAGGAAGAAAATATTTCATCGAGCAAGTGCGTCGCTGAGTAAGTTGTCCTAATTTAATGTTTTTTTTGTCCAATTTCTGTGTTTTTTTAATATAAAATGCCACTGCTGATCTTTACTTCCAGTTTTCCAAAAATTTTCAAATATTAACTCTCGAGCTTGTTTTGAATAAAATATTGAACATTTTTTTCTACATTTAAGATTGCATCCCGGTTTAACAGCTCTTGCTTTTATTATCTTTCCATTAGCATTCTTATAAGATTTGCCTGAAATGAAATTTTATATCAATTTTTTTTCAATGTGGGGAATTAGCTATTATACCCGTATTGCACAGATTTTTATTTTTATTTCGAATCCACTCATTTTTAAACGGAAGTCTCCTATACGTCCCGCATTTTTTGTAAAAGTTGACTTCCGGCTTTTGGGAGTTATTGGGCTAAATTCTGGACTGCATTCAAAATCAGAATCATGATTTGGAGTACCAAAAATCTGATCATTATTATTTTTCACCGGCTGAAACTGAAAATCATCATCTGATTGATCTAAATCCGACATATCTGGTAAATAATCTATGTCTTCATACGTCATAAACGGATCTTCTTCGGAATCTGTCGAAGATTTAATTTAGTCAAAATAAAAACTCATAAATTATTGTGTTTTAAAATATTTACCTGTAAGTGAGTTGTCAGTATCGTTATTTTTTTCCTTATTGTTCGTGATAATATCACTAATTTTGGCAGTGCATACTGTTAATAATTTAAGTTTGATAATAATCTTATTATTGATTTTGTAATATTTACCATTATTGATTCCACTTGAGCCGGGAGTTATTTTAATTTCTATATCGTCTTCTGGAGTTTTTGCATTTTGTGCTGTATCTTTTGCAATTGAAATTTTAATTTAAGAGGTAAAATAAGAAAATAAAAAAGTACCTGATTTTTTCAGAGCTAAAACTATTCCTCTTGACATTTTTTTTTATAGAAAATACATCCATTCACAAAGATTTTTTTTCCCAAATAAATTAAAATGAACAAGAGCAATAATAATAATTTTTACAACTTGAGAGAAGAAAAAATTCTAACGGTGAAAATTCCATGAAAAAAGTTTGCAACACGAACAACTTCCACGATAAAAATAAATTCACCCAGCAACAAGTTTGTAGCTATGACTTAGAATTACTAAATGCAACTATAAAATATGTGCAAAAGTTTGTAACTCAAGTTACAACCTGAATTACTAAGGAATGTTCCATGTATAAAGCCGTAACTTAAGTTACAAAATCTTTACCAAAATTTTATCCATGCAATAACTTTGTAAGTCGAGTTGAAAACTTATTGCATGTAAAAGTAAAAAAAATAACGAATTCCGTAACTAATAAAATGGTCGCCAAATTCGTAATTTTATAGCTTTGGCTTCCAAAAATTGTCAGAAGATGGAACCCGAGGCGCAGAATTGGAATTTGCGTATCCCGCATAAACTTGATAACTTGAGTTACAAACTTTTTGTTTGCACGTATCGATATATGTTTGTATGTATATATATATATGTATATATATATATATATATATATATATATATAATATATATATTATATATATATATATATTGTATATAAGTAAAACTACCATTTTATTGTATGTAAAACTGCCAATTTTTAAAAAAATACATAAAATTTTCAACTAAAAAAATAAATCTTTCAATTCAAATAAAATATATATATATATATATATATATATATATATATATATATATATATATATATAATTTATGGTAGAAATGAAAATACATGTTTATCTATTTTTCGTACTTTTCATTTTCATAATTGCTACCTAGAATCATCGAAAAATTTAAATAAAAATACGCTTAAATTTTTTTCAAGCAACTTTTTATTAAAATAATTTTTAAAAAAATCACTTTTATATGGAATTGTTAAATAACCACCACTCAAATCTGGTTGTTAAATACCAAGTGTCAAAATAGAAATTTAACAACTTAACAATTATCATAACAATTTCTGAATAGCAATTTTAACGAGCAGTGGTGAATTTTTATCCATATTTTGAATTTTTTCATACAAAATTTTGATATTGTGAATTTTTATAATATTTAACAATAACAATGACAGTTTATACTGACGGAATTGTCATTTTCTTAACAATTTTGTTAACAATTTGTGAATAGCTATTTTCAAATTTGCTTGTTAAATAACGATTTAAGAGCTTAACAAGATAACAAGTCGGTTTGTGAATAAGGCTATAAATTTAATTGAAATTTGCGATTTAATCATTGAGAGCCCAGATAGTTGGGGTAAAATACTACTGGATTAGCCCGTGGCTATATGCATTTTTTGTCACAGTTTAAAACTATATTTACATATTAAATATTTTTTGTGAAATATTTTCCTTTACGGATGTATTATACAATATTTTACAAAAAAAATCTTTGGATATAATTCCATCTTTAAAAGAAATTAATTATTGCAATGAAAATATCACAAAACTCAATAACAATAAATTTGATGTAATTATTAATAAAACAATGGAAGAATATGGACAAGACACTCTGCTACAAAAAAGAAATGAAGACAAATCTTATTTTAAAAAAATATATGATTAAATATTTAATAAAATTATTAGTGAAATAGACGTACTTTATAAGGATCTATCAAATATAAAGTTTATTAATTTATTAAATTGTGACAAATTTACTGAATTTGCAGACAAATTTCCTACCGATCTATTAACTTCGTTAAAAGATACATACGGGTGTGTTATAAAGTTTAATTATTTGAAGCTAGAAAATGAACTTAAAGTAATTTTTTATTCCGAATGCTATAAAAACAAAAGTGTAATTGAAATAGCGAATGCAATTATAGCTGCAAAATTAGAAGAAACGTTTTCAGAATCTTTACAACTTTGTCATCTAATAATGACAATTCCATTCACAACGGCAACAACTGAAAGGAGTTTCTCAATACTAAAAAGAATAAAAACTTTTAATAGAAGTACTATGTCAAATGACAGGCTCTCTGCGCTATAATTATTATAGTGGAGTTAAACTCGACGGCGTTAAGAATCGACGGCGTTACAACGGCGTCCATTTCATTTGTGTAGTTAAACTGAAAGCCGTTCATTGTCATTTTCTTATCGAATATAATAATATTGAAGTGTCATAATAATAAATATAGAATTTTAATTTTATATTGTTTTTGATAATATCAATATCTTTTATTATACATAAAAATTCTTTAAAAAATTTATCATAATTAAATTTATTATTAGACGATGCCGATGATTAACATTTTTTTTTTCAAATTTATTCAAATTTTTTAACAAGGAATTTGACAAACAAATTAATTGAACTTTTTTTTCATCGAAGTAACATTTCAAAATGTCATTTAACGCCGTTGAAGTAGAAATAAATTGAACTTTTTTAAAGAACGCCGTTCCATATCGTTGAGTTTATCTGATTTCATATAGATTCATATATTTTAACTTTTTTTTGACAGTTCACAGCATGAACGCCGTTGAAACGACGTCGAGTTTAACTCAGGCATTAGCAATCGAAAAAGAATTTTTGATTTAATTACGACAAAATCCTTGTTTTAACTTTTTTGAACAAGTGGTTGAACACATCACCAGAAAAAGTCGAAGAATTAACTTAATATATAAAAAGTTGTGAACATTGAATAAATTCTAAAACTATTTTCAAAATTTGAATATATGTATATGTATACAAAATAGAATATGTCCTATTAATTGTTTTAGTTATCCTATGTTAAATAAAAAATGAATTACTATGAGTGTTACATGTCTTTTTTTATTCATTTATCTTTTTACTATTTTCGCACACCCTCGGTAAATTGTCACGAGACTATATATATATACTATATATATATGTATATATAATACTATATATTATATGTACATATATATAATATATACATACATATATACTGGAAGTGTGAATTCATAACAGGGAAAGTAAAAAGCAGTTTTTTTACATAGTGTACACACAAGTTTATGAAAGACCAACCGATAGAAATCTTAATTTATTGAGAACCAGATATTATTGATATAATTTTAAAATTCGGCCGGTAGGCGGCAGTATTCGTATTTTTCCAAAACATCTTTTTCCGAATAAAACTGTAATTTTAAATAGTATATGTGCACCAAAAATGAAATTCGAGAACTCATTGGAAAGGTATTTCTGAGGTATTTATTCCAGTATTTAACATTTCTACCGTTAGAGGCGCTAAATATATAAAATGTTAATTTTTAAAATGTAATAGTCAATAAGCCCCCAAAATTTGGTTTAAGCGCAACATATAATTATGTTTTTTAAAAATGTTAAGTAGTTCTGTTAATATTTACGAAAAATGAAGGGAAAGCAAGCGCAGGAAATCTAATCTGTAATAAAACAAATCAGACATTCCATAGTCTGTTTTTTAGCCGCTAGATAGCAGTAAAATACAAATAAAAACGTGTAATTTAATATAATAAATGTGCATGGTACAAATATATCAGATATGGCAATGCGCATATCTGCCAACTTCATTCTTATATATAGATATAGCTATTGTGACGTTATGTTTTTATATAGATATAGATATTGTAACTTCATTCTTATATTGAAATATAGATAGTGTGACGACATGCGCAGAACAGTGTCAAAATGAAACGCAGGAATGCCATACCTTATATATTTGTATCGTGGTAAATGTGATCCAACAATGAAGTGTGACTACTAATTCGTTGGAAAGGTAATTAAAAGTAGAATACGATGCCAGTAACCGTATTTGGAATTTCTCAACGCTAGAGGCGCTTAATATTACAATATCTAAAATGTTAATTTTAAAAATTTTAAAAATGTGTTTTCCAATAATCAATAAGCCCCAAAAATTAGATTAAATGGCGCATCTGAAAGGTAGTAAGTACTGGTATTAAATTGCAGTTGGATATCAGTGCCTGTAGTTGCAGAAATCTAAAGTAATTGAACTGACATCGTGTTGTGCTCTTTATTACTTTTCCAACGAATGGTCATTCTTCATTTTTTCACATTTTTACTATAACTAATTTAGGCTGAAAACATGTTTTGTTATAATGATAGATTTCAGTCAATTACATTTGGTTTTCAATACCGCAAGTTTTCCAACGAATGGTACATCATAAATTTACGTATACGTTTTACATTGTATAATATTTATTTATTACATATATGAAAATATTATATGTATTGAAAAGATAAATCGTTGTCAAGTTGTCATGTAACTACATGAAAATAAATTATAGTTTGTAATTGTCATCATAATTTCATTTTATATTATATTCCAGTTTAAAGCTGGATTCATTGATGCGGATGCGGCCGATTCGCGTCGCGCTCATGTCAGCACACATATGAAAATTTGAAATTCTCAATTTTTTTTCTTTTTTTTTCGTCAAGTTTTTCTCTCTCTCGAAAAGTTGATTGATCTTCAACTTTCGTGCCGCACTATTTTGAAAACGTCAAAACAGAAAAATAAAATGACAGAAAATTCAAATGAAAATTTTTTTCATTAATGTCGTTTATTAATTTTATTATTATTTTTGATTTTGTAGTATCAAAAATTACTTTAATGACAATTAATTAATAATAATTAATGACATAAAAAAAATTTAGCCCGGCACTTTTTATCCGCATCGATGAACGTTCAAGAGAAAAATAGTTCGACTCAAATGAGTTCGACTTTTTCTATATGAATCCGGCTTAACAATACATATATAATATTTCATCTCCTGAAACATGAATATGTATTTATGTATATGTATAATAATTTATTTTAAAGACATTATGTCAAGTGCAGTTAATAAAATAATGAGCTATAAAACTAGAATTGCTAATGAAAATAATCTGTATGTATATACATATATAAACCTTATTATTATTTTGTTTTCCAGGTACATGCTATGTATATATATGCTTGAAAATTTAACATTTTAAAAATAATATAAAATTATGTTATATTTAATATTAAAAGTTTATAACAATACTTATTTTTATTGACATACTGTTGTAAAATTTTCCTCTTATCTCTCATATGGTTTTGTTAGGTTACTTTTTGAGCTCTTACAAGAAAATTATATAGGTATATTATACCTATAATTTTTATTTATTAAAAAATTTTGAAATCTAAATAAGCAGAGAAATAGAAAAATTTATAGAACATATTGTGAAGAGTAATAGGGTAATTGTTTGTATTAATTTAAAAAAATAATCTAATAATTTTTTTTAGTAATTTTGATCAATATTTGATGTGTTAAAATAATCGTGTTATTTTATAACACATTAAATAATGTTGAATTTTAATCTAACTAAAACAAAGGCTAGTCTATGTTCTATTTATATCTTATCCAATACCTACAACTCTTAATTTGTAAAATTATAAATTTTTCAACATGCAAAATTTATATTAATTAAAATAAATAAAATTAATTTTGAAATACTCAAAGGAGTATACAGAAAATAGTACTCGTTTCAGTAATATTTTGTTTTATATTTAATTAAAGTCTTAATAATATTTACATATTAAAGCTATTATATTTATTAAAGCTATTATATTATACATACATATTATGTTTTGTTGGTCCAATAAAAGCCACCGAAAAATAGAACATAAAGGTACAAACTAAAAAACATATGTGCCGTTGATTATGAAAGTGGTCTAAGTCAAGAATCCAAAAAAAATTCATTTTTTGCTTATTTTGCATAAAGAATACTATATAATATGTGATCTGACGCTGACGCACAAGGCACAAGCAAAAAGATTGCGTAGAAAGCGAACCGTTAACTTGACTTAGTTTTGGATTCGTTTATCAAAATGCTATGTATTGTCAAGAGTCCCATTTTTTTCAAAACCACTGAAAATCCCAGATGAAAATATGGACATACACAATTTCATCCAGGATAATATACATATATTGATATTTCATAAAAAAAAAGAAATACGACCGTATGTATTTTTCAATTTATCCTAACACAAATCTTTAAATATCTCGAAACGCAAAATATATGACTTAGACCACTTTCATAATCACCGGCACATATATTCTTTTCTTTAATAATATTTTAAGAATTATTTGTCATCAGCATTGTAAAATAATATATATGTACATACTTAACTTTAATCTTTAATCCATTCCTAAAAGCTTATTATGATATTATTAAGTTTTAAATAAAAACAATATTATTTGTTTTTACTTAAGGCTCGAGGAGCGCACTTTTCTGTTTTATAGAGGAATTGTTTTGCCCATTTTATTCAAAACCACTGAACATTTTCTTCCACGAAATTTTTATAACATATCAAGAATATATAAATTTTACGGATATGAGTTTTACTTTTCCCCCTCCCCCATTTACCTGTGCAAACACCTAAAAGTGGGCCATTTTATTGCCCATTTTATGACTAAACCCTTACATATTTTGATATTTTTTTTCAGGATAAAGATTGAATATATTTTTCACGGATATATGTTTTACTATAATGATTGTGTTTACCAAATATAGGCCCAATCCATCCAAATGTACCAGAGAAAATCCCAGATGAAAATATGGACATACACAATTTCAGCCAGGATAATATACATATACTGATATGTATTTCATAAAAAAAAAAAAGAAATACGACCGTATTTCAAATATTCAAATACGCCCTTTTGTAGAATAACCCCCAATATATCTGGTCAGATATCAAATAATTGTAAATTCTATAAAGGGAAAGTACAATGAATTACGTTACCCATAAATATCTGGTCAAGCAATAATAGATAGTTCGGATAAAGTTCGGAATTTAAGTGACTTTTATTTTTTAAGTTTTCGTATACCCTTTCAAAGTCGTAGGAACTAGACAGAGTACCTATTGTGCCTATGGTCTAATCCGGCCCTGAATTATACACAAAAGTATTATAAATTAGATTTCCCAGGTGAATTTTTAATTGAGTTTCTTTTCGATATGCTTTTAAGTGTATTATGACGAGAAAAAAAAATATATGCAATGTAATGAATTACATGCCAGTGTATTTACAAATTTTAAAAGCAACAAATATTTCTGGGCCAAACATTCATATTTCAAATACAAATAAGAAATTTATATGTATTTTTATTCTAATTTATAAAAAGGATACCTACTAATATAATATTTAAAAAATATTTATATATAGCTATTTCTGTTATTTTGCAGATAATTTATTTAATATACAGCTAGCTAATAAAACAATAGTATTTTACATATATACAAAGTATACAAAAATGAAATGTTAAGCAATACTTTTAAGCCTTGTATATATATGTACCCGTAAATATATATTATTTTTAAATATTTTCATCAGTTCTTGTGAAAAATGACTATATAAAACAAGTGTTTTTTTCGTATAGAGAAAGTGAAAAGAGGAATTAAAAAAAAATTATCTTATAAAATTTATAAAAATTAAAAGCAATATTATCACTGTTAAATTATTATAACAAATGATTCGGTTGTTTTTCAATTTTAGTTAGAAGAATTTATTAAATTATTTTTATAATTGTAAAATCGAAAAATTAAAGATATTTTTTTTTGTATAATATAAATTAATTACAAGTTTAAATGTTAACGGATTAGTTCCTGAATTTGAAAAAAGAAAACTAAAAAAAAAGTTACAATAATAATCTTCGACAACATAAATGGATAATATATTGTGTAATATGGCGAATACTAGTAAATACTCATCATATAATTGTTTAACATCGTGGGATTCATATGATAAGATCCCAAGGTAAAATTTTTTTATAAAAGTTAATTTTTTAATGTCTTGTAAAAATAAAAGGTTTTTGTTTTATTAAATTTATTATCGGTAAAATGTAATTGAATGAAATTATAAACGAAGGAAAGAAAGTTTGTTGATTTTGTTAAGTTTTATTTTATCTTTAATAAAGCTTTTTTTAATATTAAGTACTTTTCTATAATTTAATTTTTGGCACCTTTTCAACCAATTTGGTTAGAAATGTATATATTAGTTAAACTCTGTCTGTCCGTCTGTGCATCTCTCTGTCCGTCCGTTTACACAAATTTCAGCATATTAAGAAAGATTATCAAAATTTTGATCATACAGCTAATAGGTGGTCCAATTTTACTTTCCTTGTTATGAATTCACACTTCCAGTATATATTTCGGTATCTCGGTATGTCGGTATGTCGGTATATCCTCACCTGGCCATAATTCTTAAACGACTTGACCCATTTTTTTTCAAATTTGGAAGTTGAGCTCGTATCATCAAATACTTGGTGCATTTTTGATGAAGGGGAAGGGGGCACGGAGGGCCACTTAATTTTGAAATGTACCCAAAAAACCATGTGGGGTACCAAAGGAAAGGTCTTGACGAGTACATCTCAATGGGCGGTAGTCCGGCTGGCGCCGTGGGTCATGTAGGGCCCCACATTGCCCCCGTTTTGGGCCCTACATTACCCACTTGAAAAAAAAATCGGTCAAGTCGTTTAAGAGTTATGGCCAGTTGAGGATATACCGACATCATACAAAAATCATGTGGGGTATCAAATGAAAAGTCTTGAAGAGTACATCTCAATGGGAGCTAGTTCGGGGAGCGCCGTGGGTCATGTTGTGGGCTAAAACGGGGCAATGTTGAAACACATTATACAAAAATCATGTGGGGTATCAAATGAAAGGTCTTGAAGACTATATAACAATGGAGGGTAGTCCGCGAGCGCTGTGGGTCATGTGGGGCAATGTGGGCCCCACCATACAAAAAATCATGTGGGGTATCCAATGAAAGGTCTTGAAGAGTACCTCTCAATTGAGAGTATTGTGTGGGGTTCCGTGGGTCTTGTGGGGCCCAAAAGTGGGTCATGTGGGCTCATCATAGAAATAGCTCATGTTGGGCATCAAATGAAAGGTCTTGAGGAGTACATATCGTTGTGTAGTCCATGGGGCACCGTGGGTCAACTGAGACCCCAAATAAAAAAAATCATGTTGGGTATCAAATGAAAGGTCGTGAAGAGTACATCTTGTTGCTTAGTCCGTGGGTCAAGTGGACCCCAAATAAGTTAACTGAAAATGAGTAACTGGGGAGCTTGAGTAACAGTCAGCAATAGTAAGGGAAAGTAGACCTTACCAGAATTAATGGCATTTATTAGGAGGTCTACCTTTCCCTTACTATTGTTGACAGTTACTCAAGGTCGACAGGAGAGTACATTGCAGTGGTATTATTTTCTTGTTTATTACTTTTTAGTTGAACACTTCTTTAAGGGAAAGTATTTTTAAAAAACTTTTTTGTATTTATATTTTTTTTTTATAAATAAAATTAAAAATAACTCCTCTATTCAGCTAAATTTATGTTTCTAAATATGTTAATCATAATTTAACATATAATTCAACATACATTTAACAAAAAATCATAATTTAGTTGACTCTTTTGGCAATTTTTTTAAAAATTTCTTAATTTTTATAAAGAAAAATTAAAAGTAACAACTTTATTCAGCTAAATTTATGTTTCTAAACATGTTAATCATAATTAAACATATAATTCAACATATATTTAACAAAAAACATAATTTAGTTAACTTTTTTGGAAATTTTGACGAAATGTGTTTTTGACAAACCCGGGGTTTGTTTGTCATATTTTTAATTTATTAGAAGTACAGTGTGTTATATTCCCTGTATTCCCTTTTTTTTCAAGTCAAAATTCTTCTTTTTAAACTTTTAAATTCGTATTTTATATCTGAAAAATTATACCTTTGCATAATTCTAAAATACAAATGCCGCGCAGCCGAACTACTGATCAGTAGTTTTATAATTATGGGCCTTTTTAAAAATCAACTTTCCTGTAAATGCATATTTTGAGTATATGTTACACCTTCTAGCGCTAGCCGCAGAAATTAAAACTATAACAACTGTGTTTTATACTACTACTTCCTATACCTTTCAGATGCGACATTAAAACGAATTTTTGGGGATTACTGACTACTGGAAATCACATTTTAAAAATTAACATTTTATATATTTTAGTATTCAGCCCCTCTAGCGGTTGAAATTTGAAATACGGTTACTGGCATCGTATTGGTCAGAGTGGTTAAACTTCTTTTTTGGTGCACATTTACTATATAAAATTATAGTTTTATTCGAAAAAAGATGTTTTGAAAAATATGAATAGCGTATATTCTATCAATTACATCCAGGTTCTCATTAAATCAAGCTTTCTATCGGTGCGTCTATCATAAACTTGTGTCTGCACTAATGATGTGAAACTCGTTTTTATTGTTTACATCGGACAGACGGACGTACAGACGGACGTACAGACGGACAGAAAAGCATTAACATAAAGGATTTTTTTAAGACCTAAAAATACGATAATGTTAAAATATATTAGCTTTATATATTTGTTAAAATATATTAGCTTTATATATTCCATCTAATTCATGGATAAATAATATCTTTGAATGATTCATAATAGTTTAATAATAGTTTTCATGGCATATTTATAATGGTGAATTTTAATTTTATACAGACGAATATGACCCGAAAATGGTATGAATGTATTTTACATGTAAAAAAAATATAAATAAAAAAAATGTTTTTTAAAAATACTTTCCCTTAAAGTAATATTTGACTCAAAAGTAATAAACAAGCAAATAATATCATATCAAAGTACTTTTCTATGGAGGTTAAGTATGCGTCAACAATAGTAAAGGAAAGGTAGACCTCCTTATAAAAGCCATTAATTCTGATAAGGTCTACTTTCCCTAACTATTATTGACGCATACTTAACCAATATTAATTAATTTATTTGACCGACTGACCGACTAATATTTTTTAAATAATTTGACGACTTGGGATGGATTTGTTTGAGCTCATTATGACCCATGATTTGGAATTCCACATATAGCCGAAGTTTTGGGCCTTCTATGGCACCCGGTGCCCCACGGAGTAACAAATAATTTTTGTAAATGTTCTTTTATAGACTTTTCAGTTGATATCCCACATGAATTTTGGTATGATGGGACCTCACATTGCCGCCGCTTTAGACTAAAACATGACGTACTACTTGACCCCATACTATCTATTGGGATGTACCCTTCAAGACCTTTCATTTGATACCCCAGATGTTTTTTTGTATAATTGACCACATGACCCAATTTTGGGCCCTCGTGTAACCCAGAGTGCCCCACGGACTACCCAGAGTGCCCCACCTCCCATTGAGATATACTCTTGAAGACCTTTGATTTGATACCCCACATAATTTTTTTGGTACATGCGGCCCCCATGCCCTCTGCCCGCTATTTCTAGGGCACCATAAGTCAGATAACTCGAGCTTAACTTTCAAATTTGAGCTAAACCGGTCAAGCCTTTTGCTTCATATATTGTAATTATATGAAGCTTTCTGGTGCGGTTTTTTTTCCGAGATTTTGATTTTTCTTGACGTTTTAGATGTCAGGGATTCAGAATAAGCAAAAAAAAATCTTTGTCCGCCGTACGCAAAGTAAAACTACACTTTTTTAAACTTAGAAATAGTATAAGCACTCGTACGATTTGTACAAAAATTTAAACATATATAAAGTAAGGAATTTATGTATATGGTATAATTTTCACAATTTTGTGCACTTCAATTTCAACACAATTTTGTGTACTTCAAAAAAATATCCCTAGATATAGCCGGATCTGTACATTGTTTTACAGGTATATGTATAGACGCCATTTAAAGAAGATTGTAAAAATTTGGAGCCCTAGGTCCTAGCCCCCTATTTTATAGTAATATTAAAACAAAAATTTTGAAATTTGAAATGGCTATAAGTTTGATTGCATATAAAACATTGTTGCTTCTAACCAGGGCTTAATTTCTAAAAAAAGAATAATCGGAACGCAAGGGAAAATAGTGTTAATTTACTATTTTTTATACAAAACAGTAATTTTAAAGAATATAGTTAGAGTTAATTTCAGTTTAAATAATTTATTTTACAAAAAAAAATTATAATAAATTCCATATTTTTTCCATATTTTCGTCATATACTTTAGCACTCCTAGATCTCGATTGAGTGTCTAGGGCGCTATGCTTTCCTTTGGCTAGCCAACTGCGAACATACATTTTGGGATCAAAAGAAGTGAGTGGAGGACCAACAAGTTTTATAAATAGCAAATGTGAGAGAGTTTTAGTCAATAACGACGAACGTGTCGGTGTAACTATTAAATTCATAGCTGAAAATCCTCGCTCACATTCTGCACTTGAAATTGCTATTGTAGATATTGCTGTAAAAAGTTCATTTAAATTTGTACGAATTTCACTGCCGGTCGTATCTATGAATGTTCGAAAATCTCTCACAGCAGTATTTTGATTTACAATAAATCTTTGTGACAACAAACAAACCTCTTCTTCGCCGTACCGTATACCACATTTCTTAATTTCAGGCCACATATTAGAACTAGGATACAGAACTTTGAACTATGTCAGTAATTTTTCAGATTCATTTACATCATTGTGTCCAATTACAAACATTCTTGAACGAAGGTTATTGGCCAAACTTCTATAAAATTGACCACTAGATATCATAACTTCAGTTTTATTTCCAGTTACAAGTTCAACACCACGAAAATTGTTCTTTTGCACTGCGGCTATTGCTTCGGAATATTACTTTCCTGGTTGATCTACCATGGATTCAAAAATACGAACTTGTAAACATATTTCCTGGTGAGCTGTAATTATAGCTCCATCATGGCATCATACATAAGTCCAAGATTTTTAACAAAAGTAATTGATGTTATTTTCAAAGCTAATCCACGAAACTTAGCCTTTTCGTAATCGTCTCTTCTAGCATCCTTTGAAGCTTCATAAAAATGCTTAAATAGAGCAGGATAATCTTTCCAAAGAGTTTTTACGGTTCTTAAAGAAGATGAAACCCGACGAACGTCTAAAATACGTCCAATTTTCAATATAACCTGTTTAAGTGATTGCGAACATATTTTTAGTTCTCGTTGGTTTTTAGGGGAAGAATGATATAGCGTACGTATTTTATCAACAATTGTTCTAAGATAATTAACACCAGTAACTTCTTTCACTGTATCACCAACACATAATTCTAGACGGTGGTTCAAACAATGCCAAATTATAAGATTAGGGTATTTCTCAAGAAACAATTTAGCAACTCCTGATTTACGTCCCAGCATAACAGCAGCACCATCGCAGGTTAAAGAAACAAGACACTCTTGTAAAATAGCTTCACTTAGTCCAAGGATATTTAATTCTGCTAATAGAGTAGTAAATATACATTCAGCATTTTGTCTCTGCAATTCAATTAAGCTCAAAAACAAGTTTTCTGGATGTGTCATATTTATTAACTGAACTCGAATATACACAATAAGACATGAATTATTGCTAAGTGAAGTTTATTCATCTAAAATAATTCCAAATTTGGGCTTACTATCAACTATTGTCTTTAAAAGAGTTGTTTGCATTTGTTCAGAAATGTGCATTTAGATGTTTGTGCAAGCAACATTTGAATGTAAAATTTTTCCCATATCGATGCCGTTGAGAATTTGTACATCAACCTCCGCCTCGAACCCATAAGATGGATGGTTTAACTTGGCTTGTTTATAAGCCTTACGAAAAATTCGTTCTGTAACAACGAATTCTTTTTTATGCATGTCTGCTAAAACATCTTCCATTATATTTTTATCCCGTGTAGAAATAACCTTTTCTGCTTTTAAATGTGCGGCAGATTTTCGGTGTTCGAAGATTTTTTTTCTCAGTGAAGTTTGATTTTGAGTAATTGTGACTCCATTAGGAGAAATATTACAATCTATCCAACCAAATTCTAATTTCAAACCTTGTTGTTTTTCAATACCTAAAGACCCCACATTTTTGCAAACAGAACAGCCAAGTTTTCCATTTAAAACCACTAACCAAGGATTTTTAGCGATGAACGCAAGTTTTTGTTTTTGATTCCATCCTCTCGGAAGGTTATTCAAGTCTTTGGATGAGGATTGTTCCGTGATAAATTCGGTTTCAACCACATTCACTACAGCAGTTCAAGTTGCTTCTTCATTTACAACACTTACTTCATTTCTTGGATTTTCTTTTGTTCTTTTAGTAGGAACAAAATATTCCAAAAGATTCTTTTTTTGAGACATTTCAGTAGGTTTTTATTAAATTTTCAAATAACTACGTAAAATCAATTAAAAAACCTTTTTGAAATTGGTTTCAAAAACGACGGACAAAGAAAACAAATGTACACTATGAATAAAATACTTAAATTAAACAAATATCGCCCATTTGCGGCAATAATGTCAC
Source organism: Empis stercorea (assembly GCA_949752835.1). Classification (NCBI taxonomy): domain Eukaryota; kingdom Metazoa; phylum Arthropoda; class Insecta; order Diptera; family Empididae; genus Empis; species Empis stercorea. The sequence continues at coordinate 32,990,599 of OX457088.1, forward strand.
AACTCGAAAATTGGTAATTTTTAATTACTGATAACGAAGGAATAATTTTTATGTATACTTTTAACAAGTAGAATATCATTACTTATTTTGCAATACTCAGAGTATCAGAGCGACATTTTTACACTCGTGTCGTTTTTGCATTCTTAATAATCAAGTATTCTTTTAATGCAATAGTGTTATATTCACATTTGTCTATTTGCTATTGACGTGTTTATTAATAATTTGTGCGAGAAGACAGTTATATTTTGTGATATAATTTTATTGATGCGGAAAAATATCAGGTAAGTTTTTTTTGTTGTATTAAAAGTGTATTATTTTCAAATGTGCCGTTAGTGATGAAAAAAGTATGGTTGTTATATATTCAAATATGACATTATTCCAGCAAAAATAGAAATAGCTCATACAGTCATATTTGGATATATGACGTTCTTTCTGCAAAATGTCTCTTCCTTGAATATACTATTTTTACTTGTGACGTTATTTCAGCTAAAACTGTAATTAATTTGGAAGAATCTAGTTCGAATTAAATAAATTTATGACACTTTTGCTGAAAATAAATGGTTCATTATGTAAAATTATGTTGTAATATTTGGTATTATGGCGTTGTTGTTAGTAAATTTATGTATTATTTTCATTTAATTTTTTAAATTTATTTTCAGTGATATAATGGAAATGAGTAACAACTCAGAGTTTAATGTATGTGGAACACCACCAGAAGATACTGGTTTGTAATTTAAAATCTATGTAAAATGAGAGTTAATATTCAAAAAATGTATGATGTATGAAATTTCTAATTATTTACAGCTGTTGCAAGCAATGATTCACCAGGTTCTCCGATCCCGTGCAGTGGTTTTTCTAATAATGAGTCATTTTCTGAAGATTGTGATGATACACTTGTTGATGCTATGTACATACCCGAAAGTATCGCCGAAAGTAATGATAGTACTGTTGTTGATACAGCTACTCACTCATCTAGTGTACCTTCCACTTCCACAAATACAAATATTACAAATGATTCCATAATTTGGACGAGTCCACTAAGAAAAGGTATAAAGCGGAAACGTAATATAGATAAGTGGAAAAAAAAACGTTTTAAAGGAAGCCCGGAATTCCGGAAAGCAGTATGAAGTAGCCTCAAAGGATAAAAAAGTTCGTGCAGAAAGAAAAATGAAACCTCCCTATTCCGATAAATGCCGTCTAAAGGCAACAGACCACCAAGACGCAAAAATATTGGATTTTTTTTGCTCGTGACTTTAAACCTGTTCGGGTATGCAAATTATTTTTTATGAATACATTAGACATAAATAGTCGGCCCATACGCACAGTATTGGAAAAAGAAAACCGTGAAACTGGTCTTATAGAAGAGGATAAGAGAGGAAAGCACGGTAAGCAGCCAAGAATAAATGAGGACATAAGAGAGGGTATCAAACAATTCATTGATTCCATTCCAAAAATTGAGAGTCACTATACGCGAGCGAATATTTCTAAACACTTTATTGATGGCAGTAAAACCATTGCAGAAATTCATAAAGATTACGTCAATCATTGTCGTGAAATTAATGTTGAGTATGGAAATTACACGTTGTTTTACCGTTTGTTTACTACTGAATTTAATATTTCCTTTTTTGTACCAAAGAAAGATCAATGCGAACTTTGTACTGTGTACGTAAATTCTGAAGGAGATGAAAAGAAGCGAATAGAAGAAAAATGCAGCAAACATTTGATTGAAAAAGATATATCCCGGAGAGAAAAAAAATATGATAAAGAAAATTGTAATGAAGATACTGTTGTTTCAGTTTACGATTTACAAGCAGTTATGCAATTGCCGAAAGGAAATGTGTCAGTATTTTATTACAAATCAAAATTAAATTTACTCAACTTTACTATATATAATTTGAAAAATAATACCTGTGAATGTTATGTTTGGGATGAAAGCAATGGACATAGAGGTGTAAACGAATTGGGAACTTGTGTACTTCAATATCTAAGAGAGAAATCTGACGAGAATAGAGAGAAAAATTTCATATGTTACTCTGATAATTGCGCAGGCCAACAAAAAAATAAATTTATGATTGCCATGTATTTATACGCAGTCCAGGTTCTAAATATTAAAAGTATTACCCACAAATATCTTATAACAGGACACACTCAAAATGAGGGCGATTCGGCCCATTCTTTGATAGAGAGAAAAGTGAGACGTCAGATTAAAAGTGGCCCTATGTACACACGAGAACCAATCATTTCTGCAATAAGATCTGCAAGGAGAACTGGTGAACCATTTAACATACATGAGATGTGTTTTGATGATTTTTACGATATGAAACAATTGCTGGAGAATATAGGTCCTGTTAATATGTGTGGAATAAAGATTACAGATGTCAAAGTTATAAAAGTGCTGAAGGAATCTCCAAATTCACTTTTTTACAAATTGTCGTATTCAGATACTAATTTTCTAGAAGCTGTTGTCATAAAAAAGAAGAAAAAAGTATCAACTAAAAATATAACGTTGACACCTGCATTTACTGCAAAGCCAGGTATCTCTGAAAGAGAAAAAAAGGATCTCATGGAATTGGTGGATAAGAATATTATACCAAAATTTTATAAAAACTATTATAATGCTTTATAAATTAAAATTATATACGTTACATTAATATTTTAATTGAATTGGAAATGTTTAAGTGTTGAAAAATTTTAATTGAATTGGAAATGTTTAAGTTTTGAAAATAAAATGTTCTTAGATTAATGTTTTTTATTTTGTACAAAAAAATAATCTTTCCTTTTTCTTTGCAATAACTTTTTAGTTTTGCAATCACAACTTGAAAAGAACAACTTTTGTATAGTAACAATAACGTCACTTTTCAACATAATACTTACTTCTATAGGGATTTTTGTAGCAAAACTGTCACAAGTCTGAAGAGATTTTTTCGAAGCAGCCTGGCGCAAGCCACAATCTATTCATTATGTTTTATTTCATAAATAAATGTAATGCAAATCTTTATTCTTTTAAATTATGTTAAGATAGTATTGCTAAATTACTATCTGATAAAGTTATAACACTCCAAACTTCAAAAATGTTTTCCTGAAAATTGCCAATTTTCGAGTTGTGACATTATTGCCGCAAATGAGCGATATAGGAAATATAAAAAACTATAAGAAATACTATAAAATACTAAAATGAATTAAGAAAAATAAAATATTAATATAAGAAATACTATAATATACTATGAAAAACTAAAAATATAAAATATCTACGAAACAGCGAAAACCTAAAAATATATAAGAAACACTATGAAATACTCAAAATAAAAGAAGACAATCTCTAATTACTAACAAAATATTATATAATACAAAATAACAATAAGTCTCTATTAAAAATATCCAAATAACACACTAAATGCAAGCTAACTGATATCGACAAAAACCTAAATCAAAGTGTGAATATGAATTGGTTTCTGAAATATTTTTGAAACACATAGCCTACTATGTGAATAAATTTGAATTTCTTCCAGACCGTCATGAAATTTCGACACAATAGTTAAATTTCAATCTAACCTAATAAAATACTATTCGCGAAAAACTCTTGTACATATATTCTTTTTTTTTATTCATTCCAATACAAAAACAAAATGTTACAAAGTAGCCACTCAAAAAAAATTTAGGATTTTTGTATAAGAGTAGACTAAAATTGATTTTGAAATAGTTATACAAAAACAAATATTTAATTTAAAAGTTTCTGGTTCAGGTACATATTAGTAATATTTATGTGCTGTGCTGCAATTATTATAATAAAATTATAAAAAATGGCTATAATATCTAAATCTCCATTAATTATTTTTAAATATTCCAATAAAATTGTTAATATTATTGGGAAATTTATTTTACAAATTGTATTCATTTTGAATAAAAATTTAAATTTAGCTGTCAAATTTTTAACCAATTTAGACGGCAAAATCGTTAAAAATACTTACCACGATTAAATTTCATTCACCACGGTTAAATTTATTTCACCTTTTTTTAAACCAAAAATCTTTTTAACCAATTTAGACGCACCCTAATTGCATAAAAACAAATTTCAAATAATTTGAAATGCAGAGGTAAAAAGTATGTGCAAAATAAATTTTTTTTTAAATAATCAACCAAAAAAAACAAAAGTTTTTTTTATTTTTTCTTTGCTAGGAATAGGAATTGAAAAACAAAATCTCATAAGAAATAATTTCATGTAATATTTTTTAAAAAAGAACGGGAACGCCGTTCCGGACGGTTCCGGTCGAAATTAAGCCCTGCTTCTAACATAGATACAGCCCGTAAGTATATTTCGATTTCATATAAAAAATTTAACCCCCACCTTCTTTAAGTGGATGAGGGGGCTTATGTGTGAAAAAAGCTACACACCTTGAGCGGGGAAAGGAATTGAAAAAATGAGAAATTATGTTCTTAAATATACTATTGTACATCTTGTGCGTAAAATTTATTTCCATACCTACAACCCCCTCTAAGCTACATCACTTAGAAATGTTACATTTCAAAATTTATTATATAGTTTATGAAAATTGAATATTTGGAACTTAAAATGACTATAAAATAAGCCACATTTGAGATAGGGTCTTATTTCTCGTAAGTTAGGTATAATAGATTGGTGTCTTTCGAAATCATTCAAAATTTTCACCCCTTTCCCTTCTCTTATGGGTAAGGGGGTATATCTATTTATTAGAAATCATTAGAAAAATTAGAAATCATTTTCTTAAAAATACACCCCTACATCTTGTACACAAAATTGAGACACGTACCTTCAACCCTCTTCATTTTACAAGGGCAAAATACATTTTACAAGGGCAAATACATTTTACAAGGGCTATATACATATATATATATATATATATATATATATATATATATATGTTTTTATGCTATAAATTTCGAAATTTTTGCCCTTGTAAATTGTAAAATGTATTACATTTCGAGTATTTAGTATAAATATAGTATTACAAATTCGAGTACTTATTTATAAAATCTTGATTGTAATTTTAAATTGTACAACATTGGGAGTTTTGTAAAAATGTTAATTTTTACTTAAATCTTTATTTTCATTAAATCCTAGGTGGATCAAAAGGGTATATAAAGGGATCCGGGAAAACCAGTCAAAAACATTTCAGTAAAAAAAAAGGAATTTCAGTCAAAAATAAGAAGACATCTGCGTCAAAATAATTTTTGACTGAATTGCCTTTTAAGAAGGATATTCAATCAAAAAACTGATAAGGAATACCAGTCAAAACCTCAAAACCGTCTGGAAAAGGGAAAATATCTTCATTTGTTTATAATTTTTTATATAAATTGGTTAATAAAGAAAAGGCAACTCAGTCAAACTTTTTTTGACCGGCATGCCTTTTTTTTACTGAAGTTCCATCTTGAAAAGGCATTTCAGTCATAAAATTTGAATGAAATTATTTTTGACTGAAATTCCTTTTTTTTACTGAAATGTTTTTGACTGGTTTTCCCAGCCCCTATATGAAGCACTTTTCCACCTTGGCAGCTTTTTTTACCTTCACATTGATATATTTGATTATAAATGGTAAATTTACATTTTGATTTAAAATGAATAACCTTTAAATTTTATGTTTTTTTTTATAAAAATGTCAATAAAAAATGTTTTTCTTGATTCTTGATTATATTTTATCAATACAATTTTTTTTTAAATAGAATTATTAAGGCACATAAACCTAATAAAGTTTTGAATGTACTGTTTTATAATGTTATATTTGCCTTTTCTTTTATAGAAAAAAATGAAAATCTTATTAAATAATAAATTTGATTTTTATAAGACAATAAAATTATCCAAAATATTTTATTATGAAAACGACAGAAAAAAGAGTAACTGGAATATATTAAAACGGAATGTATCCTTAACCCAGGATAAAAACGAATAAACGAAAAATTTAGGTTTTAGCAAATTATACCTACTATTATTTTATTATATTAAATATCTTATGATAAGATTACTTACACAATGATCACGTATATTTTATTCATGTTTTTACGATACATAATTATGTTATTAAATAATATATGTATTACTTATAGCTGATTCACAATGTAATTTTTCAACGCAAATCAAAGCAAGCGCAAAGGAAAGCGACGGTATAATAATTTTTCAATTCACAATGTGTTGGTATTTCCAGCGTTAAATGACTTTTGATTTTCATTTATTTCAGTCAATTGTCCATTTGTCCATTTTTTCCACAAAAAAAAAATAAAATAAAAAAAAAACATATTAATAGTATTAAATACTACTACAATTGGTATATTTAATATACAAATCGTCACCTCAGTTCTTAAGTGTTCTATGTCCAAAAATGAAAATGTTGAGAAATTGAAATTTATGATTTAGCATAAAAGTTTTAATACTTTTTGCAACATTTCAACAATTTTAATTATTTTTTATAAATATTTCATTTCTTTTTTTATATAAAAGTGATAACAAAAATATTTATAAATAATTATAATTTATATATTTTTTTAAAAACTAGTGATCGATGTCGAATTGGATATTAACAGTATATTATATGTAGACCGGTAAATTATAAATAACTTTTGAACATAACTTTTCAAGAATATCTTGGAAACGATTTGTGATAGAACAAAACGTTTTACGCCAATCGAAAGATCGTAGTCAAATTAGTAAAACTGCATATTTAACTCATTTTGTCAAAAAATGGTCTATTGAACACTTAAGAACTGAGGTGACCAATTAATAATTTTTTTAAACTATTTTTTTTAAATTAAATTCCTTCTATCTAGTTTTCCACAAATACTTTTGAGAATGAGAAATATTTTTATTATTATCTGTCAATTACTCGCGTTGATTATCGTAAAAGTTGAAAGTTGGCCAACTTTTGCTTTGTTACGAGTCGCGTCGGCTCTCTCTCTCTCTTCATTGTGAACAGAAGTATTGATTTCATATAGTTCAACTTTTTAACTTTGATTTGCGTTCCGTTGCTTTGCGCATCGTTTCTCATTGTGAATCAGCAGTTAATAGCTGATTCACAATGTAATTTCTTCAACGCAAATCAAAGCAAGCGTAAAGCAAAGCGACGTTATAATAATTTTTCAATTCACAATGTGTTGGTATTTCCAGCGTTAAATGACTTTTGATTTTCATTTATTTCAGTCAATTGTCCATTTCTCCATTTTTTCCACAAAAAAAAAAATAAAATAAAAAAAAACATATATCAATAGTATTAAATACTACTAGAATTGGTATATTTAATATACAAATCGTCACCTCAGTACTTAAGTGTTCTATGTCCAAAAATAAAAATGTTGAGAAATTGAAATTTATGATTTAGCATAAAAGTTTTAATAGTTTTTGCAACATTTCAACAATTGTAATTATTTTTTATATATATTTCATTTCTTTTTTTATATAAAAGTGATAAAAAAAATATTTATAAATAGTTATAATTTATATTTTTTTTTAAAAAACTAGTGATCGATGTCTAATTGGATATTAACAGTATATTATATGTAGACCGGTAAATTATAAATAACTTTTGACCATAACTTTTCAAGAATATCTTGGAAACGATTTGTGATAGAACAAAACGTTTTACGCCAATCGAAAGATCGTAGTCAAATTATTAAAACTGCATATTTAACTCATTTTGTCAAAAAATGGTCTATTGAACACTTACAAACTGAGGTGACGAATTAATAATTTTTTAAACTATTATTTTTAAATTAAATTCCTTCGATCTAGTTTTCCACAAATACTTTTGAGAATGAGAAATATTTTTATTATTATCTGTCAATTACTCGCGTTGATTATCGTAAAAGTTGAAAGTTGGCCAACTTTTGCTTTTTTACGCGTCGCGTCGGCTCTCTCTCTCTTCATTGTGAACAGAAATATTGTTTTCATATAGTTCAACTTTTTAACTTTGATTTGCGTTCCGTTGCTTTCCGCATCGTTTCTCATTGTGAATCAGCAGTAAGAATAATTTTTTTTAATCAATTATGAAAATGTATAGAATAATATTTTCATATACATAAATAATAGTTTTTGTTTTTGTCATAATAAGAGTTTTAGAATTTTAAATTTTATATTAAAAAAGTTATTTAAATTTTATAAATTATAGTTACAGAAATTGAAAAGGTCGTGAAAAAATATTTAAAATTTGTAGGTACATTTAAACCTAGTGAAAATTTTGACTACAATTTTAAATTGACAAAATAAAAAAGAAAAGTCAAATTTATTTATTGTAAAAAGTCAAATACATATAATGTTTTTTCTGCAAACTCATATTCGTCTAGCAACATAATCGTTTTTATTCATATTGAAATTGATAATTCAGTAATTCATAAAATTTAAAATATTTGAAAATAAAAACGTTAAAATATTAATTTTTCACGTTCAATAAATGTACAGATCATTAATATAGTTGTGAAAAATTTAATTATATTAAGATTCATGTCTCTGATAAATAATTTTCATTTCACGTAGAGTATGTACTACTTTTTGAAAAAAATTTCCCCACTTTTTCACACCCTGAAAATTTATATGGGAAATCATCATTTCACTTTCTGTCTGTACATAGCTTTAACATTAAAAATAAAATTAAGTACTTATAAATTTAATTTATAAATTAATTTATTTTAATAATAATAAAAAAAATAACTATTTTTATGAGGCAAATAATTTTATATTTTTTAACGATACAGAAGTCTATTTTTGGCCCTTATAAAAGTTATTTTTAAGTCCTCCTTGTAGGCTGGTCATCAAAACTCCATTAAAAATCCTATTAAATTATAAATACAATCTAGAATATAATTTTCCAATCTTTCTATAGAATAATATTGTGGAAATAAAAAATGAGTAAAAAAGTAATAATATAAAAAAAATTAAATTATTAATATTCAACTAAAAAGTAATAAACAAGCAAATAATACCACATTAAAATACTTTAATCTGAAGTTTGAGTAAAAGTCAAGCTCCAGAGGATAGAAAGTATTTTTACACAGAAAAGTATTTTGATGTAGTATAAGTATACCATAAATTCTGATAAAGTTTCAAAACTGTTCATAGTTAATATGGAAATTAAAAATATCGATAAACCCCCTTTCGCTTTTCATATGAAAATAAAACCGCGCATGAACAGTATTTTTTGTCTGTTACTATCTGAAAATATCGATATCGGTACAACGATAATAGATAAATATCAATATCGATAAAACAATAATTGAAAAAATATAAATAAAAAGTTTTTTAAATATACTTTCCCTTAAAGTAATATTCAACTAAACAGTAAAAAACAAGCAAATAATACTACATTAAGGTACTTTCCTGTGGAGCTTGAGTAAAGGTCAAGAGGTTTGCACCGCACTTGACTCAATGTGCCCCACCGAGATGTATTATTCAAGAGCTTTCATTTGATACCCCACAAGATTTTTTAATTTGACCCCCGGACTAAGCAACGGTATGTACTCTCCAAGATCTTTCAGTTAATACCCCTATCATTTTTTTGTATGCTGAGGCCCACATGACCCATTTTTGGGCTCCATATAACCAAAAGTACAGCATGTACTATCCAACGGAATGTACTCATCAATACCTTTCATTTGATGGCCCACATGATTTTTTGTATGATGGCCCCTATTTTGGACCAAAACATGACGGACTGACTCCTTTAATTTGATAGCGCATATGGTTTTTTTTTATAATGGGCCCAAATGACTTACTTTGACTATAGGAAGAATAATTTGATAGCGCATATGGTTTTTTTTATAATGGGCCCAAATGACTTACTTTGACTAAAGGAAGAATAGTAAGCCATGGTGCCCCGCGGTCTACCCTCATTGAGATATACTCTTCAAGACCTTTCGTTTGATACCCCACAAGATTTTTTGTATGACGGGACCCCATATTACCCCTTTTTTGGATTAAAACATGACGTACTAAACTCCTTTAAATTTAAAATTTAAAAAAGAATTAAAATTATTATATTCGATTATAACATTTGTTAATGGCTCAAAACGGCAATAATTAGTCCGATGAAAGGGAACTGACAAAAAACCGTATAGCTCGAAGTTCTGTTGATGGTATATTTATATTATATCCAATTAAGCTTATACAGTAGAGTTGGCAAAATCCGGCTTTTGGTTCGACCTCGAGCTTTCGAGCCTTTTTTCTGCAAAGCCCGGGTAGCTCGAACTACACGAGCTTTCCTGAATTTTTTTAAGTATTTAAATTTAAAGAAAAAAATGTGTAAATACCAAACACAAATATTATTTTATTCATTGAAATTCACTTTTATAACAGAAAAATATTAATTTATAAAAAAAATACATAAAAAAAGTTAAATTGCAAAAAAGTTAAATGTTTATTTACATCAATTTCTTTTCAGACACACTTTCTTACACTTTCTTACACCCTCCATGGTGTACAAAATTTTTGCGTTCTTTTGACTACACCTTCTACACTTTCTACACCTTTTTTAAATCGGCGCCTAGAAAAAGTGTACACTTTTCTACACCCTCAAATTTGAAGGTGTAGAAAGTGGAGATTTAAATAATTTTTTTTTTAAACTTTTTAAGGTGGAAATATATACGATTCGTCAATTAAATAATGTTTTAATCACAAATTATGAAAAAAAGTATAACAATTTAAAATGATAAAGAATTTTGTCAGAGTGTACTAAAAGTATGTTTTTTTCACACCTTACACTTTCCTACACCACAGATTTTTGACAATTCCCACCATGGTGTGGTGTAGAAAAAAAATTTCTGAAAAGAAATTGATGTTAGTTTTAATAAAATAGCCTTTTAAAAATAAAATTGCATTGATACTGTTATCATTGAGCTTTTGCCTTGTTATAGTCAGTATATTACTGGCCATTGAATAAACTCTTGCTTTCTGTTGATGTAGGCTGAATAATTTTTAAATATTCGAGGAGTTTGCTTTAATTCGGGTTAATTATACCAGTACTTTCATATATATTTATTTATTTCAAGTATAATTGATTTGTTTTATTATTAATAATCATTGGTTTTCAATATTCTTTATGAGTTTTCAGAATCAGAATTTTATGCTTCTAGATCCACCTCCCCCTCCCAGTGGCGGACCGTGATCAAAAATTTTGGGTGGGCTAAAGCAAAGATTTGAAATTTTGTTGATCCGCAATCAAAATAGGTTGACATGAGCTGTTTTCGTCACGACTTTGTACGGTAAAACGTTCTTATCTTATATGAAAATGAAATTTACCGAAATTTTTCATACTCTGGACTCTTTTTATTAAGAAAAAACAACACACAAATATTGCAAATTACATTGTTCAAAAAAAAAATTTAACACATGTAATAAATATAGCGAAAATTGACCATATGCAAAAAGCGCATACCATCAATCAATTTTTCTTTGTGTTTATTTTCTCTTTTTCTTTTCAACACAGAAATTTTCTTCTCGAATTTATTACCATACAAATGAAAATCATATGTCATAAAAATAAACCCACTACCACCACCCGCACCCACCTAACTAACATAGTAAATTTTTTCATACTTATATTTGTATGCATGAAAAATGCATGTAATTTTTTTCTCAACTAAGTAGAAAATTGTTATTTTCTGAAATTTATGATCGCCTGGTACTAATTTTAACATTTTTGTTCTAATGTGTGCTATAATTAAATAATTTTTTGTATATAGGGAATTTAAAATATAAGCGATAAAATTATTGCTATGGGCTGCGATTTTCTAGCCCATGAAGATATATTTATTTATTTTTTAATACAAAATATTTATATAACGAAATAAATATTTCATGCAAATTTTTACTCAAAGGAATTATTCGTTCTAGGGGCTGCGATTTTCTAGCCCACGATGATATATTTCTTCTTTTTTTTAATGAAAAATATTTCATGCAAATTTTCAGTATAGGAATATTTTTTCTATGGACAAGAAATTTTCTATCCCAAGTTATGTATATTTTTCTCAATATAGGTATACATATTTTTTAATATAGGAGAAGAAAATAACTCAACTCAATAGTGTTGATTATTAAATATGCGCGCCTGGTATTTTGATTTTGAAAATTTAAAAATTGGTATAAAAATTATTATTTTCTTCTTATACGGTCAGACATTGTTTGGCTCATATAATGGAAATTTTCTAATATTTTCTTCCATAGAAGATAATAAAATTCTGAAAATCATATAGCAATTACAAATATTTCGCATTTCTATGGGGAACACATGGTCTTCGTGGGCTAGTATAAATTAGCCCAGCCTGATCCATACAAAATTCAACACATACGCAAAATTGTTTTGTGTAAAATTAGTATATTAAGGTGGGCAAATTTCAATTAGCCCCTGAAGTAAAGAGAAAAGAGTAGTTGTATTTTTATAATGAAAAAGTTATGTAGTGTTAGTATAATATATTTGTATTTTAGCGTTCATATTCATATTTAAACTTAGAATATATTTTTATATACATATTATATATCGCAGCGGTGGTGTACGAATTTCGATTGTAAAAATTATATAATATTTAACATAAAAAAGTAGAAATTTAGAGAAAAAAAATTTAATTTTTTTTTGCTCATTTTTATAACATATTTTAAATGAATATTTTGTAGCATTTTCCTGTAAATTCAGGTTGGGCTTAGCCCACCCTGCCCAATATGACGAGCCGCCACTGCCCCCTCCTCATATAGAGCAATTGAGAGCAATTAATTCGACCAGTTATAATATCTCTAATAAACGATATATTTACAATGCTCCTCCTTTTGGACAAGGGCTCCAAGTCAAGTAGTTTGCACATCGATGTGACTTAATAATTATGGCACTAGAACAATACTTAAGTATGCTTGTATTGTAACCACGAAAAAATACCAATGTCATTGAAATTACTAGAATTTCTCTTTAGAAACTGAGCATTGAAAAGGCTCTAGACCAGATATAGTCGAAATGAAAACAAATGACAATTTAGTGTCTAATATTAGCACTAAATCTTTTACTTTATCCAGCCTAAGTGATGTAAGTGACATGCTACCCAATAAATAATTGAAAAGAATTGGATCCGTACATCGATAGAATGAAATGAAACATTTAGATATATTCAATGAAAAACCACTATAGCGTCACAAAGAAGAAAAGCTGCCAAGTTGGAAGAGTGCTTCATATCCCCTTTTAGATAAACCTAGGATTTAATAAAAACAAAGAATTAAGTAAAAGTTATAATATTTTATAAAACTATTTTTTTTTCACAATTTAAAAGTAAATATATTTTATGTTCTTATATGAAACATGATGTTATATATACAAGTTATTCGAATGGTAAAAATGATCAAATTCTTATCTTTAATGTAGGGTTGAAGTTATGATATAATATTATATAATATTTAATATTATATATACTTATATATATATATCCAGAAAATCCAGAAAATATATATATATATATATATAAACATATAATATTTAATATATATATACATACATATATATATTATATATATATATATACAAATATTGTATATTATAAATTAATATATATATAATAATATATATATAATATATAATATATATATAAATTATATATATTATAAGGTGTGAAATAAAATTTTTAATTTTTTTAACCCCTACACATCTATCCGTGAAATTTATATATTCTTGATATGTTATAAAAATTTTAAAATTAAAATAAAATTAACCAATTTTTAAGGTTCAATTTATAAATATATATATTTTAATATATATATTTAATATATATATTAAATTCAGTCAAAAAACTGAAAAGGAATTCCAGTCAAAACTTTTTGATTGGGATTCCTTTTGGATTTATTGACTGTAATGAGAAATAACTCATAAGAGCAAATATTATTACTTTAACAGGCCGTCTCCATCTCCACTATATTAAATTTATAATATATATATATATCTATTTATAATAAATAATTAAAATAAAGTTATAAAGTAACGATTTTTATTTCGTGTATTGTCATAATATGTACTATGTACAGCATTATGGTTATAATGCAAGCTTAGAGTATATACATAATATCAGGGGATGCTATAGTATACTTTTGCGCCTACAAGCTGTTTCCTCAGTTTTTTTGTTTAAATTTTCAGATTTTATGTAATTTTGCTGTCAGATTGCCTGATATTGACGAAATTGTATGAAAAATCTCTTTTCCCCCCACAAAACATTCGGACATATTTTATTTTATATAGCATCTCCTTGCAAGTTACACGGGGTCTCGACTATGACTATCCATAATATTGTCCATAAATGGCAATGGAAATGGAAACCATTATGGATAATGGAGACCACTCGTCCATCAGCCATTCCATAAATGGCAAACTTTATGGACGTCCATTTATAGATAAGTTTATGAACGAATATGTCAAAAATAAAATGGCGGAAAGTGGTTTAATTTGTAAATTAGGTTTCATATTGTGGTTAATTTATTAATTGACTTTCGGTCTGTATTCCCAATATTCTATATTACCAATACAAAACTATTTTACACATTGAAAATCAAAATATAATACAAATTTCAATGATATTTTGAATAAATAATTTTATTTATTATTTATTATTTATTTATTATTTATTTATTTTTATTTCATATCATTTCCTTTGATATGCATGAAATCAAAACTTTCTTTAAAAAATAAAATATATAAATATTAAAATATTTAATATTTAAATAATTAAATATTTAAATATTTCCAATAATTTTCAAATATTGGAAATGGAAACCATTATGGATAATGGGGACCACTCGTCCATCAGCCATTCCATAAATGGCAAACTTTATGGACGTCCATTTATGGATAAGTTTATGAACGAATATGTCAAAAATAAAATGGCGGAAAGTGGTTTAATTTGTAAATTAGGTTTCATATTGTGGTTAATTTATTAATTGACTTTCGTTCTGTATTCCCAATATTCTATATTATCAATACAAAACTATTTTACACGTTGAAAATCAAAATATAATACAAATTTGAATGATATTTCGAATAATATTTCAGTCCATGAAATGCCCAGTTTTTTTTGTTTGGAAATCCATAAATGGAAATGGCTATGGCTATGGAAATGGAAATGGAAACGGAAACGGTCATGGATAGTGGATATTTACGGCAACCGAACGTTATCACTGGCGGCATTTTTCAAAAGTGCACGGGGCGCAAAAAGGGTTAGCGCCGGCCCTGACTTTTGCTTTTTTAATTTTCCACCCCATTTACCTGTGCGAACATCTTAAAGTGGGCCATTTTATTGCCTATTTTATGACTAAACCGTTACTTATTTAGATTTTTTTTTCTACAGAATAAAGATTGAATATATTTTTCACGGATGTATGTTTTACATTTTTGATATTTGTTATCAATTTTGTAATAATGAAATTTTTATATATGTATTACCTCTTTTTTTCAAAAATTTGTTGGAAATAAATGAGTGAATTTTAGTGTCTCACATTTCCGGTAGGGAACTTTGAGCGCTTAAGTTAGTTTTTGATAAATGAAAGCCTTTTTTTGTTTGTGTGGGTTTCAATTATTGTGTTTGGTATGTTTTTTCAATTCTGGGTTCGGATTCTCTGAGTCGATATCGAATACAATATATCGAAATCTAACGATAAATTTGCTATTTGTAATTCTATCATACGATTGATCGAGTATAAAACGATAAATTTGATTCGATAGCTATTTTGTTATCGAATGAAATTATTTATCAAAAATAATTAAATCAAAATCCAAAAAATAATAATTTTTGATATAAAACTTAGTACGCTGCTCTTGCTAAACTAAATTAAATAGTAGAGATAAATAATAAAGTTTTATTAATTAGTATTTAAATATTATTAATCATTAATTAATAATTAACTAAATATTAATATTTAATAACTGAAATTAAATTTTATATGCAAAATTTAGTTTAGCAAGACCAGCGTACTAGGCTTAGCTATATAATGTGAAATTATATTTGTTTATATAGGTATTTATAAAGTAAAAATTATTTTTTTATAAATTTAATAAAAATAAAAATTAAAAATATCAATACATATAACTAATAACTAACTTATCAACAAAAATTTAAAATCTTATAATTTTGATTTTTGTTACATAAAATATTCAAAACTAATTACCCAAATCAATTTCTTTTGACATACAGTTTTTTACAACTTTTTTACGGCTCAATATAAAAAGTGAAGAACGCTCCTCGATCAGTAATCAATTTTATACTTTATAATATACATGCTTTACAAGATTTGCTTACCTGATTAAAACAATAATCTTTTTTCATGACGTAATTAAATTATCTCTATATAAGTATCTATATATATATATATATATATATATATATATACCGTATATATATAATTTTTTTAATAAAAAATCAATAACGAAACCTAAAAAGAAACAGAATTGTATATGTATAAGGATATAACTTATTATCCTTTGAGATAAATAAACAAAAAAGTTAATGTGAAAATCGAAATATCATAAGAATTGACCTTAATTAAAGTTTTTTCACCTCAATTCATTGTAATGAAATAATTTGAAAAATAAAATATGTGTAAACAAAAAAACTAAAGGAAAAGTTATTTTATTGATCCTTTTTCACCTTTTCCTAATGCAAGTGAAATATATATATATAAAATATATACTTAGTACTAACTAAGTGTAAGGCCTAACGACGTGGCCGTGGTAAACACTAATCCTTTTTTTCTTACTTTCCCTTTTATGAGTTCACAATTCTTATACATGCAAATATATATATATATATATATATATATATTAATTATTTATCAAAAATAATTAAATCAAAATCCAAAAAATAATAATTTTTTATATAAAGCTTAGTACGCTGCTCTTGCTAAACTAAATTAAGTAGTAGAGATAATAGTAGAGATGATATATATACATTATAAATGATATATATATGTTACTGTTAAAGTTCAGAATACAGTTAATGTTAACAATACCTAGTTAATGTTAACATTAACTAAACTTTCCAGTTAAAGTGCGAAAAAATCTTAATTTCTTACTTTAACTAGTTAATGTCAACTATAACTAGTTAATTTTAATATTAACTGGTGGTCGATAGGTAATCTGAGTAATTTTATATTTTCTTTTAATTAACATAAATCTATTGCTTTAAAATCTGTCTTGAAATAGATAGCGGAAAATGTAAATAAAATAAATTATTTATATACAGACCTTATTAATTTCTATTATTTTTTTCCTATGAAATTCAATTTATTTTTGGGATGTCTTTCAGGGATTTAAAAAATATCAACACCAATTATATATGTTTAAAAATATTATTTTATTACAAAAGATTAAAAAAATTAGAAATAAGAGTTTTCAGTTCATTCATTACAAAAAAAGTATTAAAGTCAAAAATAAAAGTTTAAAGTTCATTCATTATTTTTATAAAAAAAAAACAAAATATGTACTAAAAAAACTAACATAGAGTAAATTTGCACAACTTTACATGAAGAAATAAATATTTTATTTGTTTGCACAATTTAAAGATTTGTGGCATTTCGAATTGCATAATAAATTATTTTTACGACAAGTACACATCCTTGTAGAACATTTAGAATTGCAGTTACATTTTCGGTATCCAGGTATCCTTGCCCTGTGCCGAACGACTGAGATATTGCAGCTTGTCGTAGACTTATTTCATCCTGAGGAATTTCATCGATGTTAATAAATTTCTCTTTGCACGGACTAAACTGTGATCGGCTATATAATTGTTTTAATATGCCACTTTTTGTACCTAATTTGTAGAATCCGTCGTCCGTTACATAAAGAACAACTGCTAAAATGACACGACTGACTGTTTTTGCTCTATCTACATCCGGAACCTTAACTCTTACCGTACAACCTTTTTCCACCTTAGGGTGTTTAGAATCAGATAACATTTGCATTTTGTTAGCCTGTATTTTTAAGCCAGATATTGCTCCTGCACGCTGTTTTTCTTGATTTAACTTGTTACTACAAATTGTACATAGTATTTTTTTACCATATCCTTCATCATTCTGAGATACTCCACAAATTATGTGAACATTCATATTACAAATTTTACAAGTGTGAGCACCAGTAGTTTCCTCTGAGCATACAATACAGATGAATTTGTTATTAAATGTTTGAGTTTCTGATTGTTCAATATTCTGCGACTCGTTTTCTGATATATTTTGCGATTTCGGGCATATATTTTGAAGATCTTCTTCGGTGTTAATAGTTTGTTGAACTTCGTGAGGTATAAACGATGACGACAGGCCGATCCTTGCAGAACATCCAAACATGGCTTCGTAAGGACTTCGTATATTACCTGAATGATAAGCTCAATTTTTCATCATCTGTACAAATCGTGCACCTTCACTCCACTTGTTGGTACTGTTGTCTGCCATCCACGTTGTCAACATATTTTCCACATCCTGGTTGGCTCTTTCAACACTTCCTTGACTTTGACTGTGTCTGGGCTTACCATGGATTATTTTTAGTTCAGGCCACATGGACTTCAAATTTTCTATTATAGCATTACAAAATTCACGGGCTTACCATGGATTATTTTTAGTTCAGGCCACATGGACTTCAAATTTTCTATTATAGCATTACAAAATTCACGCCCATTATCTGATTGCAAAATCACTGCAGCTCCAATAAGAAGAAATATGTCGAGTATATTATAAGCTACTTCTTCTGCTCGTTTTGAAGAAAGAGGTTTCAACACAACAAATTTGGTAAGGTGATCTTGGTATACTAAAAGGAATTTTTAATTTCGTCGGGTTGCGATTGATAATCAATGAGGTCGACTTGGCATCTACTGTTAAAATTAGAAAAAATCATTAGTTTCACTACAACTCCTTTTTTTTCACAGCTTTTCTTCTTTTGGCACGACTCACATAAATTCGAAAAAGTTGTTATTTGAAACTGTGATATATTTTTATAGCGCTTGTTTAGTTCTTTTATCATTCTGTCTCTACCGCCATGACCAATCGATAAATGTGCAGAATATAATATATCAAATAGTTCTTCTACAAAAACAAATAATTTTACCTCTTCGTTCTCAGCGGAAAGTGGTTTAATAAGTTTTTCGGATCCTTGTATAGAAAGAACATCATAGCGCTTTAAAATTCTGTAATCCTTTGAGCATTTTTTTATATTAGTGTTTTTGATACGTTTGACATACGTTTGACTATTAGTGACAAATATATTTCTTGCTTTAACACACAACTATTTGCCTTTAAATTCTCCTTTAAAATTGCATGATAAAAATTTTCTTTCGCGTCTGATGACGCTGCTTTTAATAAAGTTGATGCATTCATTTTTAAGGGCAACTGACAACTAATTTTTATCCACAAAATAAATTCTTACATGCAGTGGTGGTATTTATAGGTTACCGTTGCAGTTATTTAAAAAATTACTAGATACCTTTTGATGCTGACAAGGCAGTAATTAATTTTTTTAAGATTATTTCCTCTACTTATATAAATTATTATTATTAATTATATTAGTATTAGCATAGAGTAAAGAAATTGAAGAGGATTCAACATAAAAATTTTCCAAAAAAATTTAAAAATCTAGGTACCAGAGCTTTAGCATATATAGTAAATAAAACCACAGGAAAGAAGATTATTTCTCTTTGTAAAAAATATGTGGAGATAGAGAGAAAAACAAGAAAAAAAGCAAGCATTGCATTTTATATTTGCATTATAAAACAAAAGCGTATTTATAATTTTCACTAAAATATTTTTTTGTGCAATTTCTCTATACATATTTTTTCAGTAAAAAAAAGTAAAAGTATATATATCTGTAAAAAAGTTAATAAAGTGTTAATAGAGTTAATAAAGTTTAAAGTGTTTATTAAAATAGTAAAAATTAAAAATTAAAATATGTTAAAAACCTCATTTTAAAGATCTTTACAAATAACATAAAAAAAATGTATAAATAATTAGCGCACATTACTTGAAGTGACGACGGTAAGTTAAAAATTACTATAGTATTTAAACGTATAATCAAAAAAAAATATTACTCAATAAAGATATAATCAATTAGAGTAACAAACAAACAAATTTTATTTAATAAATAAAGAAAATAAATAAATTACATAATTAAATTTCCTGAATTAAAAAAAACCATGCAAAAAAAAATTAATTAAATTTATTTATATAATTTTATATTTAGGTTAAAATATTAATCAACATAAAATAATATATTACAAACGATATTATTCAGTACAATTTAATAGCTGATTCACAATGTAATTTCGTCAACGCAAATCAAAACAAGCGCAAAGCAAAGCGACGGTATAATAATTTTTCAATTCACAATGTGTTGGTATTTCCAGCGTTAAATGACTTTTGATTTTCATTTATTTCAGTCAATTGTCCATTTGTCCATTTTTTCCACAAAAAAATAATAAAATAAAAAAAAACATATTAATAGTACTACTAGAATTGGTATATTTAATATACAAATCGTCACCTCAGTTGTTAAGTGTTCTATGTCCAAAAATAAAAATGTTGAGAAATTGAAATTTATGATTTAGCATAAAAGTTTTAATACTTCTTGCAACAATTCAACAATTGTAATTATTTTTTATAAATATTTCATTTCTTTTTTTTATATAAAAGTGATAACAAAAATATTTATAAATAGTTATAATTTATATTTTTTTTTAAAAACCAGTGATCGATGTCGAATTGGATATTAACAGTATATTATATGTAGACCGGTAAATTATAAATAACTTTTGAACATAACTTTTCAAGAATATCTTGGAAACGATTTGTGATAGAACAAAACGTTTTACGCCAATCGAAAGATCGTAGTCAAATTAGTAAAACTGCATATTTAACTCATTTTGTCAAAAAATGGTCTATTGAACACTTAAGAACTGAGGTGACGAATTAATAATTTTTTAAACTATTATTTTTAAATTAAATTCCTTCGATCTAGTTTTCCACAAATACTTTTGAGAATGAGAAATATTTTTATTATTATCTGTCAATTACTCGCGTTGATTATCGTAAAAGTTGAAAGTTGGCCAACTTTTGCTTTGTTACGCGTCGCGTCGGCTCTCTCTCTCTTCATTGTGAACAGAAGTATTGTTTTCATATAGTTCAACTTTTTAACTTTGATTTGCGTTCCGTTGCTTTGCGCATCGTTTCTCATTGTGAATCAGCAGTAAGGTAAGTTTTTTTTTTAAATTTTAAAAGTCAAGTAGGTAGCATTTGAAGAAAATTGCGTAAACGCAGAAATTTGAAAATTTTATTTATAATTTATTATTTTTTAATACACCTAGGTACTAATTAACATATTGTTAATATTGATTGTTTTGATTATGGATCTGCGTAAAAAACAAAATCAAACATTTCCTCAATCACTGCAACTTAGTCTGAAAAAGTGCTCTGTATCAGGTTGCGAAAAAAATAAACACAATTTTAAAAACATTAAATTGTTCAAGTTTCCAAAAAAAGAGACATATTTGCAAGTTTGGTTACAAAATTGTAAACTTGATGAAAAAGATATTGGAAAAAAGTTTATTTGCTGTGCACATTTTAAGAGTGAGCATATTGGTAAAAAATACCTAAAGAACAATGCAATTCCAATAATTTTTCCCTGGGAAACTGAAATACAAAAGTATCCCTTAAATTTAATGAAAAAACAAAAAACTAAGCTGAAGAAGTGTTGTATTAAAAATTGTGCAGGTACAAATAGAAGTAAAAGACTTTTTAGATTTCTGAACGAAAAAAATCTAGAGACAAAATGGTTAGAATCTTGTGGTTTTGATGACCTCTTCGAAACAAAAAATAAATACATTTGTGAAGATCATTTTCAAAACGAAAATAAATTAAAAAGGAAAAATTCAATACCAACGCTTCATTTGTTCAATCCATTACATATTTTTCAATTTTCAGATGAAATTAATAATAAAGAGAATAACACTGTAATGGAAGAAAATGTTGATGATAGTGAAAAAGAAATTCTTCAATGCTGTGAAAATTTAGTGTCACCACCAAGAAAACGAAAAAGGATAAATTTGGAAGATGAAGTCGAAATATTTTGCATAAATTGCGAGAAAAGATTAAAGAATGAAAATGTTTACATGAGAGAAAGAACTAACATTGCAAATAAACTTAAGGACATTACAATTAAATATAATAAGTTATTACTTAAGCACAAGCATTTATTAAGGAAAAAGCAAAGTATAAGTAATTGTATAGAAAAAATTAATACCAATGATAATACCAAAAACTTTTGTAAAATGCTGCTTGTACCACGTCTGTCCAAAAGCTCTCAATGGACTGAAAAACAAAAAAATCTAGCTCAAAACATAAATTTTAAATCTAGCACCTGTTACAATTTTATGCGAGATACTTTAGATTTTCAAATGCCAAGCCAAAGTTCATTAAATCGATGGATGTCCCTAAAAAATTTACATCCTGGATCAAACTCATCTCTCCTTGAAAATTTAAAAATTCAAGTAAATAAAATGGAATTATTCGGAAAAGAATGTGCCTTATTAATGGACGAAATCAAAATAAGGAAGGAAACTTCATACAATCAAGTTACTGATGAAGTGAATGGTTTAATTGATTATGGTAATGGAGAAAGATTTAATATGTTTGGAGATTACATTTTAGTGTTTATGATTCGTGGGTTAACTTCCAACTGGAAATACATGCTTACGTATTATGTTTCTGGTAACAGTATAACAGGTGAACATTTAAAAAAACTTATGTTTCAAAATCTTAAAATTGCTACAGATTTAAATTTAAATGTAAGAGCAATTGTTTGTGACCAAGGTTCAAATAACAGAAAATGTTTTCGTTTGTTAAATGTCACAAAAGCTACCCCATTTTTTTATTTTGAAGATAAAAAAATATATGGAATTTTCGACGTACCACATCTGTTTAAATCTATAAGAAACACTTTATTAGTTAATGATTTAATAACAACTGATGGTAAAGTATCCTGGGAAATTATTCAAGATTTATATGACTTTGATTCAAGCCAAATTGTGAAGTTATGTCCAAAATTAACCACAAAACATGTAAATCCAGGAAATTTTGACAAACTGAAAGTAAAATTTGCAACCCAAATACTTAGTCAGAGTACTGCAGCGGGGATTAGAACGTGTTTATGTTTAAATAAATTTAGCGCAGAAAAAATACCAATTGCTGAAGCCACAGTAAGTTTTTTACAAAAAATGGATAATTGCTTCGATTGCCTTGATAGCAAATCTCTTATATGTAAAAAACCTTATAAACGTCCACTTCAGAAAGATAACCCAAATTGGAGGTATTTAACAGAAATAAAGGAATATCTTGAAAGTATAACTTTGACAAACAAAAATAAACCTAACAAAAAGCAAATTAATTTCTGTATTCCGGGTTTAATCCAATCCATTAATGCCATTATTGCAATGTGTAGTGACTTATTTGAATCCCATGCTAATATAACTTATATTTTGACATCAAGGATTGATCAGGATCCACTTGAAAACTTTTTTTCTCAAGTGCGTGGAAGGGGAGGTTTCAATAGAAATCCGTCGGTATATCAATTTAGTAATTCGGCTGGAAGAATTATTTCCCTCAGATTATTAGTCGATAACGTCCACTTCAGAAAGAAGTGGACGTTATCGACTAAAGTGGATTTAGCAGCAAAAATATATTTTGTTGGATTCTGTGTGCTGAAGAGAGCAATTAAAAAATATAAATGTTTAAATTGCCAAACCACTATGTTAAAAAAAGATGATATAAATATGCCATCAGAATATCATATTTTAAATAAAAATTACGTTAAAGATGGTCCTTGTAAACTGCAAGCCCCATCCGATTTATTTTTTAAATATTTGCAAAATGCATTTTGAAATCTACGAAAAATTTTTTGATAAACATTTACACATAAGAAAAATAAGAGAATCGATAACAGCTTGTTGTATTTTAGAATCAAAAAAATTATATGCTGATTGGTTTAATGAAGCGAATATTTGTTTTGAACATAGAATTGATATTTTAAATTATATGTTGATAATTTTACTTAAAAAAAATTGTATTTGGAAATCCAAAGTTAAAACTGTGGATTCCGGACATAATAAATTAAATATATTAATGCAATAATGAAAAATAAATGTTTTATTATTATCTTTTATTCATTTAGTGTGCAACCTTTATATTTTTCTATAACATATAATTATATAGATACATATCTATACATACATAATCAAATTATTAAAAAAAACTATTTAAAAAAAATATATTAAATTTACAAACCGGCTAAATATAATTAAAATAGAAAATCGAGCTACAAAATTATCTAAAAAAAAATTCTATTCTTTTTCTAACCCGAAATTAAAATTTCAAACATATATATATATTTATTTTAGTTCCTCTCTCGGATTATCATTACGACACGACGTTAAAAACAACGTAATCGTAAATTGACCTAGACTGAGAATTTTACTATATATACTACGATTTTGGTACCTAGTTTTCATTTTTGTATTTTGCACTTTTCTTCTGCTTGAAGCTTCTTCAAATTCTTTATTCTATGGTATTAGCACAGATAATAAATATACAGATGTCTCACGCCCATACAAAAATTTGGTGCCAATTCTTTCTATTAACCGACAGCTATAAACCGACAAAAAGCTCTGCCTCAACCGACAAAAAAGCTTTTCTCTCAACCGACAAGTATCTTGCTTAAGCATTTGAGTATTAACCGACGGCCATACAGGAATATTTAAGAAAAAGCTTTTTGCGTTAGTCAAAATTATATTACTCATATAATATAATATATCGCAAAAAAATAATACGAAGAAAATATTCAATACATACAAAAATGTGTGTAAAATACACCCATATGTATTTATTCTATTATGCGTCACTATTTCTAATATTCTAATATTACAAATTTCAAGAATTTAATTTTCAATTTTCGGCTTTTCATAGTATATACAGTATGCAAAATCCGTATTCGTACATTTTTAATTTATGTCATTTTTTAATTTATTAGTAAATAATTATTGAATAATGTAAAATGAAAAGTACATTCGTTTTTTTCTCTAAATTTATGTTACATTAATGTAATTCATAATTTCTTTCAGAAAATTTTGCATTACATTTGCAGTAATAGACACACTTTTCTCTTTAAAATAAGGGTGTACGAATACGGATTTTGTATACTGTAGATATTTTGGGGGCATGTTTGATTTACTCAAAAATTTTTTTTCTGAAAATTAAACATCGTAAATAAATAATTTAACTGCAGTTACTTTCCATTCTTAATGTTGAAATTGAAATAAAAATTATTATGATTAATAGAGAGAAAGGCCAATTCATAGGGTGCCTTATTTATAAAGGAAAATACATAATCTTTTTCCCTATTAATTTCTGCGAAATGTAACTGCAACTTCTTTGTTTAAAATATTCCAAAAAAATTTTATTTTTAATTATCTCGTCTTTGGGTTTTCCATGAAACCACTTTTAACCGACAAGACAGTTATTTTTTTAAAGAATACACCTTAAAATAAAAAACTAACATGCCCCTAAAATATCTATATACTTTGAAAAGCCGAAAATTGAAAATTCCTTAAATTAGAAATTAGAATATTAGAAATAGTGACGCATAATAGAATAAATACATATAGGTGTATTTTACACACATTTTTGTATGTATTGAATATTTTCTTCATATTATTTTTTTGCGATATATTATATTATATGAGTAATATAATTTTGAGTAACGCAAAAAGCTTTTTCTTAGATATTCCTCTGTATGGCCGTCGGTTAAGACTAGAATAAGTAACTTTTGGCGGTTAATAAAAATAGCTTTTTTTTTTGTTAAAAATCGTTTCTATACATCACTTTTTCCCATATACGTGAGACATCTGTATATTTATTATTTGTGGTATTAGTAATATATAGCTAATATATTATTATTCTTATTTTATTTATTTATCTGTTTAAAAAAAACTGCTATTTTAGTAGCAGCATTGTTTATATATCTTATAGTTGTCCAATCAAGGCATTTTTTGAGTTGTTACGCCGAGATTATAAAATTATAGAGGCAGCACCATCGATTAGTATTGGGTTGGAAACTCTGCTATCGATTTCACACATGTCCTTTAGAACATTTTCTCTGTAAATCAATATAAAAAAAAATTTCGAATTTAAATTTTTTTTTTTCTTTTATCATCACTTAAATAATATATTATTTTTACATATTTGGAAAGGGTATTAATTTATCTATACAAAAATAGAAGGTAGTATATTGTTTAATCTCATATTTTATTAGTTAACGATAAATTAAACACATCTTTCCAAATATCCATATAAAATTTTATATTTATGAAAGCTTTTCTTTTTTTTCGCATTTAAAAAAGACGCGTAATATTTTTTTTTGCTTTGTTTTCGCAATAGTTTGTTTGTATTGTATAAACTTATGAATTTTTTTATAATTGTACAATACAATCTCATTCGAATACCACCCAAAACTATAGTTTATATATAGTTTTGGGTGGAATTCGCATGATTGTATTGTATAATTTTAATAAAAAGTTTTGGTGGTATTCGTACATTTGAAAATATTCTAATTCATAAATAAATTCTAATTTTAAATTTTTAGCAAAAAGAAATATAATTTCTTATATATTGAGAAACAGTACAGTCGTTTGGGTTATCTGGTAATGATGAAAAAATGTATGGATTATTTTTTTTCAGACTAAATTAGAAGTCACAAAGAACATTTTTAAAAATATTTTATTCATCTATTAGTTATAATCAACATTTAATATTTTATAATTATAGAAAAAACCCCAAAATCAATTGAATTTAATTTGAACATTTATTAATTTAGTTTAGAAAAGATTAAAATATTTTTAATAATGTATTTGTGTTGAAAAATTTCTTATTTATTCCAGAAAAAAAATTACCAAAATCCCCAAACGCCTGTACTATTCTTATAATAAAGAAGAAACTATATTTCTTCTTGCTAAAAAATATAAATGAATTAAGAGCGGCGCGTGAGCGTTAACTTACGATTATACCTTTAAAAATGTTATTGTTAAATATATATCAATTATATTACAAAAAATTTTGCGCATAAAATTATTTTGATATAATATTAATAAATTTTTGTGTTTGGCATTATATTTTGGTTGGCTTTAGCTTTTATGCTAGATAAAAAAAAACAGTTACATAAAGTTAGCGCTCACATTCTTTGCCGTGCTTTATTCATAAATAAATTCTAATTTTAAATTTTTTACAAAAGAAATAGTTTTTCAAATGAACGAATACCATTAAAACTATTTATTACACAATACAAACAAACTATTGCGAAAACAAAGCAAAAAAAAATATTACGCGTCTTTTTTAAATGCGAAAAAAAAGAAAAGCTTTCATAAATATAAAATTTTATATGGATATTTGGAAAAGTGTGTTGTGTGTTATGTTAACGCTTTCGTCAGAAGATCTGCTGGCATAGAATTAGTATTCAGATATTTCAGAATAATTTTATCATCAGCAACAGCTTGTCTAATGAAGTGATGACGTATATCAATATGCTTGCTGCGATTATTCACCACATGGTTCTTCGCCATTAATTGCGCACTTTGGCTATCGTTATTTATAATAATTGGATGATCATTTCTTACGCCCATTTCTGCTAACAAATTTTTTAGGTATATTGTTTCTTTTGTTGCTTCAGCTAGTGCCATATATTCAGCTTCAGCTAACGACAAGGCGACGGTTTTCTGTTTTTTAACTTCCCAAGATATACAACTACCTGATAATATAAATAAATAACCACTGTATGAACGCCTGTCATCTACACGTGATGCCCAATCAGAATCTGAAAAACCTTGAATGTCTTTATTATCATAAATATATAATTTAAACCATAATCTTTGCTATATTTCAGATATCGCAGAACTCGTTTTGCCAATATCCATTGTTCCTTACCAAAGTTTTTGTTGTAGCTACTTAATACATTTACCGTGTATGCAATGTCTGGTCGTGTTGTTTCTGATAAATCATAAATATAAGAGACTTCCAATAAGATTTTGATAAGGAATATTTTCTAACAGTTTTCTGTCAACTTCATCTAGAGCACACATACTTCTATTAATTTTTACATTCGGATCCATCGGTGTCTTCACTGTATTACATTCATCAATATTGAATTTTTTTAATAATTTTTCAATAAATTTTTTCTGTGTTAATTTAATTTTATTATGCGATGTAATATTAAATTCAATACCAAGAAAATAACTCGGTTTTCCCATATCTTTTATTTCAAATACTTCTAACATTTTTTCTTTAAAGAATTTAACATCATTTTCGTCGTTGTAAGCCAGAATCATATCATCAACATATATACAAATAATCATGAATTTATCGTTTGTTTTATAAATATACAAACAGGGTTCGTTTTCCATTTTCGTAAATCCAATTAATTTTAAATAATCGTCCAATTTTTTATACCATAATCTACCACTTTGTTTTAATCCATACAAAGCTTTTTGTAATTTTAAAACTCTTATCATTTCTAATATTTATATTCTCCATTAATTTTTCAAAATATTCTGGAATCTGCATATATATTATTTCATCTAATTTCCCGTTCAAAAAAGCAGTAACAACTACAAATTGTATAAGTTTTAAATTCATTTTAACAGACAAAGCTGTAATTAGACGTATTGATCTTAATTTAGCCACTGGGGAATAAGTTTCTTGGTAATCTATGCCTGGCCTTTGGAAGCATCCTTTAGCTACCAGTCTGGCTTTTCTTTTTATTACTTTACCATTCTCATCACATTTCGTTGCAAATACCCATCTACACCCAATTATTTTAACATTTTCAGGCCTTTCAACTATTAACCATGTTTTATTCTTGTTATGTGCATCCAGTTCTTCTTCCATGGCACGTTCCCATTCATTTTTATATGGATTTTGCAATACATCACTAACATTTTCTGGATCATTATCATATGCTAAAAAACTATAAAAATCACATTCATCAATTTTTAATGTATTTTCGGTTTTATTTTCATTTTCCTCATTTGGTAAATATTTGTTTTCCTGGATATCGTCATTAATTGGTAAATATTTATTTTCTTCAATATCGTTATCAATAATATTTGATTTTTTAATTTTTCTTGGGCGTCCTTTTCCTCCTGTTCTTAATATTTGTGGTCTACCTCGTGTTTCGATATTTTTATTCAACTTCCACGTACTTAATAATTCTTTTCTTTCTTTAACTAATTCATCATTTTTATTTAAAATATTATCTACTGGATCAAAAATTACTGTTTTTTACTTTCCCTTTTATGAATTCACACTTCCAGTATATATGTCGGTATATTTATATATATATATATATATATCTCCTCACCTGGCCATAACGGCTTGACCGATTGAGCTCAAATTTGGAAGTTGAGCTCGTGTCATCAATGGCTTGGTACCATATAAATTTGGGACCTTTTTGATTAGAGGGAATTTATATACCATATAAATTTGGGACCTTTTTGATTAGAGGGAACCTTTTTGATTAGAAGCGCGGAGGGCTGTTTAATTTTTGAATGTACCAAAAAAACCATGTGGGGTATCAAATGAAAGGTCTTGACGAGTACATCTCATTGGACGGTGGTCCGGGGGGCGCCGTGGGTCATGTCGGGCGCAAATCGGGGCAATGTAGGGCCCCATAATACAAAAAATCATGTGGGGTATCAAATAAAAGGTCTTGACGAGTACATCTCATTGAGCGGTAGTCCGGGGGGCACCGTGGGTCATGTCGGGTCCAAAACGGGTGCAATGTTGGGCTCCATAATACAAAAAATCATGTGGGGTATCAAATGAAAGGTCTTGACGAGTACATCTCATTGAGCGGTAGTCCGGTGGGCGCCTTGGGTCATGTCAGGCGCAAATCGGGTCAATGTGGGGTCCATAATACAAAGAAACATGTGGGGTATCAAATGAAAGGTCTTGACGAGTACATCTCATTGAGCGGTAGTCTGAGGGCGGCGTGGGTCATGTCGCCCAAAACGGGGGCAATGTTGGGCTCCATAATACAAAAAATCATGTGGGGTATCAAATGAAAGCCTTGACGAGTACATCTCATTGAGCGGTAGTCCGGGGGGCGCCGTGGGTCATGTCGCCCAAAACGGGGGCAAAGTTGGGCTCCATAATACAAAAAATCATGTGGGGTATCAAATGAAAGGTCTTGACGAGTACATCTCATTGAACGGTAGTCCGGGGGCGCCATGGGTCATGTCGGGTTCAAAACGGGGGCAATGTTGGGCTCCATAATACAAAAAATCATGTGGGGTATCAAATGAAAGGTCTTGAAGAGTACATCTCGATGAGAGTAGTCCGTGGGGCACATTCGATAATACGGGGGCCCAAATGTGGGTCATGTGGGCTCATTATACAAAAATCATGTGGGGTATTAAATGAAAGGTCTTGAAGAGTATATTTAAATGAGCGTAGTCCGTAAAGGCACACTGGGTTACACGAGGTTCCAAAAGGGGGTCATGTGGGTCAACAAGGCCTTAAATCATAAAAATATCGTGTAGGGTATCAAATGAAAGGTCGTGCAGAGTACATCTCGTTTCGTAGTGCGTGGGTCAAGTGGGCCCAAAATCTGTTCCGAGAGGTACTCTGGCTCTTGTGGGGCCCATAATGCAAAAAGACATGAGAGGTACCAAATAAAAGGTATTGAAAAATACATCTCGTTGCGCAGTCCGTGGAGCTTCATAATTCATGTTAGGGCCCAAAACCTGTGTCATGTGGAGGCCCATAATAAAAAAATCATGTGCAGCATCAAATGAATGGTCTTGAAAAGTAGTCCGAGCAGTACCCTGGGTCATGTGGAGCCAGTTATACAAAAAAAAATATGTGGAGCACCGGGGGCCATGGAAGGCCCAAAACATCGGCCACATGTGGAATTCCAAATAGTGGGCCATGAGGAGCTCAAACAAATCATTCCCAAGTTGTCAAAGTATTTAAATATTTTTAGTCGGTCAAATTAATAAATATTTGACCGACTAAAAAATGTAAAATAAAAAATATAAATAAAAAAAAGTTTTTTAAAAATACTTTCCCTTAAAGAAATATTCAACTAAAAAGTAATAAACAAGCAAATAATACCACATCAATGTACTTTCCCGTTGAGTTTAAGCCACTGTCAGCAGTAGTAAGGGAAAGTAGATCTTATCAGAATTAAGGCCATTATAAGGAGGTCTACTTACCCTTACTACTGCTGACAGTGGCTTAAACTCAACGGGAAAGTACATTGATGTGGTATTATTTGCTTGTTTATTACTTTTTAGTTGAATATTTCTTTAAGGGAAAGTATTTTTAAAAAACTTTTTTTTATTTATATTTTTTTATTAATTAATACTTCTTCGTGTACAAATATTACATCTCGACTTTTTACTATTTTTTCTGTGCTTTTTTTCGTACAAACGATATGCTTTTGTATCTTCACAATAGCCAACCATATAAAATGGTGTCGATCTAACATCAAATTTTTTTCTTGATGGTTTTTTATTTAAAGCATAAGTTAATGTACCAAATGTTCTAATATAATATAAATTGGGTTTTTTTTTCATAAATAA
The DNA here is from genome assembly GCA_949752835.1 of Empis stercorea. Taxonomy (NCBI): domain Eukaryota; kingdom Metazoa; phylum Arthropoda; class Insecta; order Diptera; family Empididae; genus Empis; species Empis stercorea. The sequence goes on from OX457088.1 coordinate 33,022,225, forward strand.
AACGGTATATCACCCTTTAAACTATTTGACGGGACTCTATTTATTATATAATTAGCCGTAGAGATTGCTTCAGCCCATAAACTTGTATTCAGCTGGGACTGAATTAACATGCATCTCGCCATCTTTACGAGCGTTCTATTTTTCCTCTCTGATACACCATTCTGTTGAGGTGTATAAGCTGTAGTTTTAAAAAACTACAGCTTATTGTTGTTGTATACCAATTTTCTTCAAAAAATCGGAGAATTCAGTATTTATGAATTCCGTACCGTTAGCGGTATACGTAATGCTTTGATTCGACTATCTTTAAAATTTTCGACTTTTGACTTAAAATTTTTAAACATTTATCAATAAGAACATATTTAATATTTACATAATTAATTTATTTATTTTTTACCATATTTTTCAAACTATTTGTATTCAGTTCAGGTGCCCAAATCTTTGATGTCATAACAAAAATTTAGATTTTTCTTCAGCAATAGTAACTCTTTCATTACCATTTTCTACAATATTTAAATGATATAATCCGTTTTTCTTCTTTGCCTTCAAAATAATTTCATTATTTTCATTTTTAATTAATGCTTCATCCCTACAAAAAATAACATTATGATTATGTAATGTAATTTTATTTATGGATAAAAGATTGACTCGTAAATTCGGTACATATAAAACATCAGTTAAATTAATTCTGTTCCCTATTTCTGTAACTATGCTTATTTTTCCTTTTCCACATATTTTAGTAGTTTTTTCATTTGCCAATATTAGTTCACCATCTTTAATATTTATTAATTCAATAAATTTAGATCTGTCATTTATGAATCTTGACTTAATTGGCTTAAATTAGCTTTCGGTTCTGATATTATTAACGTTGACTCGCGTTTTTCTTGCACAATTGAAGATTTTTCTTTATTTTTACAGACAACCGCCTTATGTCCATAATAGCCACTGAAAAGAGCCAATCCAGAATTTGATTAGTCTACTGGAATACCAAGTAGAATAAATGGTTAAGATGATCAAACTTATTATGAGGCAATTCAGCGGGTTGATATTCTACTGGAATACCAGGTAGAATAGATGTTGAAGTTAATTAGTTAGATAATTTAACCTGTTGATTCTTGTCTTGCTCTAATTACTATCACTAGAGCTAAATTTAATAAAACACTTGAAGTCCTGATTTTGGACTGATTTATTCATGATATTTTCGAGCTATTTATATGATAAAAATGCTGGCTTAACGAAATATTTAATAAAATGTGTCAGAATAAAATAACTTAAATTAATTAAATATTAGAGATAGATCCTCTAATTACAAATATTTTTTAGAAGGAATTTTATCAAATTATATTATGTCGTGAGAAAATTTTTACAGGTTTTAAATTTTGTGCGCAAATAAATTTTATATATTGCTTTGCTTCATATCTTTATATATGAAGCTTTGTGGTGCAGAGCAAATTTAGAAAATTTTTTTTTCGGAATTTTAAATTTTTTCTTACGTTTTAGATGTCAGGGAACCAGAATCAGCAAAAAAAAATTTCGTGTCCGCCGTACGCCGTACGCAAAGCAAAAATAGACTTTTTCAATCACTTAGAAATAGTTCTAAAACATATTCAATTCAATAAAAAATTTGCAGAAACGTAAATAAAGGATGGAATTTTATGTTTATGATATCCTTTTTAGAATGATATCCCTGCAAACCCCTTTCATGGAGCGTTAAAAATGCATAATTTTTGTGCACGTTAAAAAACACTCCTTAATATAGTCGGATCTTTACTCTGTTTCACAGGTTTATGAACAGACATTATACAAAGAACATAACAAAAATTTAGAGCCCTGGGTCCCCGCCCCATTATTTTATGGTAATATTAAAGATAAATTTTTGAAAATTGATATGCCTATGAAACCAGTAAGGTTTTACGTTAAACACTATTACTTCTAAAATAGGTACAACAGGTAAGTGCATTTCCATTCCATATTAAAAAAAATACCCCACGCCTTTTTTAAGTGGATGAGGGGCTCATATATGAAACAAGTTGCAACGCCTCAGTGGGGAAATTTATTAAAGAAGTGAGAAATGAGTTTCTTAAATATACTATTTTACACCTTCTCCGTAAAAATTAGCCCCATACCTCTACCCCACCTTCACTTATAGTGAAAGACTTTTAAAAGAGCTATTAAAATTGTGTTTTTTGTATTAAAAATGGTCATAAGATATGTCGCATTTAAGATAGGGCCTTGTATCTTGTAAGTTAGGTATAATAGATCAGTACCTTTCGCAATCATTCAAAATTTTCACCCTTTTCTCCTTTAACATAGCTGAGGAAGTATATTTATAAAACAAGAGGCAACACCTCCTCGGGGGACTGGATTAAAAAACTAAGAAATTAGTTTTTTTTAAATACTATTTTGCACCTCTCGCGAAAAATTTGTTTCCGTACCTGCAACCCCCTCTATTCTTCATCCCTAAGAAATGTTATATTACAAAATTTATTACAGAATTTATGAAAATTTAATTTTTGGAACTTAAAATGCCTATAAAATAAGCCACAGTTTAGATATTAACTTGAAACTTATAAATTGGGTTCACTAGGTTCGTGGTAATCCAAATCACTCCAAATTTTATCCTTCTGCTCTTTTTGCTGGAGGAGGGGGTATATTTAGGAAACAAGCTCCATGCCTTCCGCGGGGCGCTAATTTAAAAAAATGGAAAAATACTGTTTTAACAATGAAATTTTACACCTTATATGAAAAAATCAGCCCCATCCCCTCAACCCTCTTTATGTTAGTTGTATTTGAATTTCGATATTTTCAAAGTTAAATTTTTAAAATTCAAAATGGCTATAAAATGGTCCAGATTTTATTTACGACTTTGTAACTTCTATGCCAGGTACCATAATTTCAAACCATCACTTAAAATTATAAACCACCATCTCATTAAAGTAGAGGAGGGGGTGTATTAATGAAATAAGCAATATCCCCTATGCGGGAGACTATATCAAAAAAATTAAAAATTAGTTTCTTAATAACACTATTCTACACCTTGTACATAAAAACGAGACCTGTACCTTCAACCCTCTTCATTTTACGGTTGTGAAAATTTCGACATTTTAAAAATTAATATTATATTGCATATATACAATTTCGAGTATTTATTTATTGAAACTTGGTAATAATTTATAATTGTACAACATTAATAGTTTTGAAAAAATTATAACTTTTAATTTTATATATGTATTATGTTGTTCCTGAAATTCAAATTTTTCGCAAAGGTCTTAGATTAGATATTAGCTTTCAAATATAGTTTTTAAACCAAAATTCCAACCTTTTCTGCTCTAGTAATTCCAAAATTTAAAAATTAGTATAACAGTGTTAATTTGTTTTTATTCATTGGTAACTTAAACTCAGTCCAAATTCTCAACTGATATATACAAATTGATATACAAAAAAAAATCTGCCAAGTTTTAAGTCCTTTTGATCCACCTAGGATTTAATGAAAACGAAGATTTAAATAAAATTTATAAATTCACGTGTAAAATTTTATTATTAAAAAACTATTTTTTCATTTTTTTTAAATTAACCCTCCCATGTGGGTTGTTCCTTATATATACCTCCTCCTCCACCTAAACAGAGCAGCGGGTTAAAATCTGAGTGAATTGGGTAAGCACTAACCTATTGCACCTAATTTGTAAGTTGAATGGTTATAAATAAAATGTGGCTTGTTTTATAGTCATTTCATATTCCAAATATTCAATTTTCATAACTATATAATAAATTTTCAAGTGTAATATTTCTATGTGATAAGAATGGAACTAAATTTTTCGCATAAGGTGTGAAATAGTGTTTTTAAGAAAATAATTTCTCATTTCTTTAATGCAGTCCCCCGCGGAGATGTTGCATCCTATTTCACAAACATACCTTCTCAACCCTATTAAAAAGGGAAGAAGATAAAATTTTTGAATGATTTCACTAGCCTATTATACCTAATTTATAAGATTCAAAGACCTATCTGAAATGTGGCATATCTTATGATCATTTTAAATATCAAAAATTCAATTTTGTATAATTTAATGATAAAAATGTTTGACAAATAATATTTTTGGTCAAAATAATTAAACATTATATGAAATGATGTAATTACAGATAAGTAAATTGTGCAGTGTCAAGTTACACACGTAATATAAATTAGAAAAGAATTTTTATGTAATTTGAAGTTTTTTAAAGACAAAATAATTTTTTAAAAATTATTTTGTGGGTTTTGCATTTGTAAATATTTTAGGTAATTTTTTATGTTCTTATTGAACATTCTCCCCGTGTTGAAAATATGGAGAAATTTTCAAATTATAGATTCTATAGATTCTCTCAAACTAGGATTCCGCGGAGGTGGTATTGGTGAGTCATCCTTGGGTGGTTTATTTGTGAAAAACCTTCTTCTAATTATAACAATGATGAACAGTATAACAATTATACCTAAGGTTGTATAGCTGATTGTATATTGATGAATGTCGTGGGATGTTACTTCTTTTGGTAGCTCTTCTTGCTCTTTTAGTGCCTGTAAGTCTTTCATGATTTGCTCTTCTTGAACTATATGGCCTTCTGATATTATGTATGGATGAGTATTTGATGAAATCTGTGTTGGTTCCTTTAATTTCATGACTTCGTTTAGATTAATTGTTGGAACAAATGCTTTATAAAGTTGACTATTATATATGTTATGAGCATTTATTGTCATACTAGGTTGTTTAATCGCACAATTAGGTTTCAGTTTTATCAATCCTTCACCAGAGAGCGTTTTACTGAATACGTTTGAGTTGCAGACAATATTTGAAGTATATTCTTTGTCGAATGAAAAAATCCAATGGTTTGGGTTAGTTTATTGTATCCAAACTCTTCCTTCTTTCCTAGTTTTGATCTGGCATAATGGTGATATCTCAGGATTATGGTTAAACAAGCTTACTTCACAATGGTTGTGGATAGATGCTGTTGTAAAAATGGGATGGATTTGTTTGCAAATGTGTCTCTCTTGCTGAACAGTTATGCATTGATGCTTTTCTTTCTCATTAATTGAATAAATAAAATCTCTATGTAGGTATAGATATAACCAGCGATGTCAAACTTGTGATCTGTAGCATTGTGTGTATTTGTTCAGTATTATTTGTAATAGCATTGTATAACCTTGCTATGTGATTGTCAATAAGATTTAGTCATTTCTTTGTACTGACTTCATTGTTTTTCATAATATTATACGTTGATTCAATTATTGGAGTTTGATTTTTTATCAATTTTAAAAGATGCTGCTCATTTTTCTTGACTTCCATAATTGAATGTTCTATGTCTGATGCGTCATTTTGATCTAATATGCCGAACAATGCATGTGCGATATTTCCTACAAAGTTCAGTGGTGAACGTTTTTTTCGACTTACTAGTCCATGTTGATTTGAAATCAATTCATTATTTTGTTCAATGACTTGAAGTTGGTGTTCAAATTGGAAAAGCATGCTGCTACATAACATTTTGTTAGCATTTTTTGTTGACATACACAATGTTTCCAAAATTTTAATACATTCTTGAATGTTATTCATTTCTTGCCAATAATTTGTCATATTGAAGTATACAAAAATGTTCCAATTATTATTGATTAAATTTACTGGACCTAATTCTTCGAAATAAATTCCTGGCTGGTTATCAAATTTTATTATTTCAACCTTTTCTTCTTGTACGTTTTGACATTTTATTGGTAGTATCAGTCCAATTATAACAAATAGTTTGAGCAGATTTGAGCCAGTTTTTGCCAATTTTTTTGGTGGTGATTTTTCTTTATTGAATTTTGTTTGATCTTTGTCGATGGTTACATTAATGAGAGAACTAGGTGCTGAAATCCGAATTCGCTTTGTGCCTTTGGAGTTTGAAATCGTTTTTAATTTATCAGCTGTTGAACGAATTTTTTCTTCATTTTTTGAGCTGCCAATAGTGGATGGGCAGTTTGTCTCAACTGGCAACGGGCAAATTTTATGAATTGCACGTTGTGTGATACCAGTAGAGGTTTTTACTTCAACTACTCTTACTAAACCATCTTGTCCTTGAATGGTTTTAATGACTCGTCCCATGCGCCATTTTAAAGGAGGTAAATTGTCGTCTTTTAATAGGACAAGTTTTCCAGTTTTAATTTTTGGGCCTTCTTGTTTCCATTTATATCTGTTTTGTAGTTCTTGTAAATATTCTGTGGACCAGCGTCTCCAAAACTCTTTTTTCAAATATTTAACTAATTCCCATCTTTTTTAAAAGAGTTGGGTTTTTTAATTCGGAGTGTGTACTTCTGGCATGGCTACTAATGGCTGTCCAATCAAAAAATGTCCAGGAGTCAGTGCTTCTAGGTCATTAGGGTCAGCCGAAAATGGTGTCAGTGGTCTAGTCTAGAGTTTAGCACTGCTTCAACTTCTGCTAGCACGGTATTTAATTCTTCTGAAGTTAATCTTGCAGAGGTTAATATCCGCTTGAGATGATGTTTAGCTGATTTGACGGCTGCTTCCCATAATCCTCCGAAATGCGGGGATCTAGGTGGAATTGGACACCACTTACAGGAGCTACGCGAGACTTTGAGCAAAACAATTGCACTGCCGTGTTTCCGTATTGATCACATGATTTCACATATAAACAAGCGCCATATGCCTTTTGACTAGCATCGGAGAATGCATGGATTTGTATGTTTCGTATGTTGTTATCAATCATTATATGGCGTTTTATGCATAGTTTCTCTAAAGACTTCAGCTGTGATCTAAAGTTTAGCCATTTTGTATGAAGTTCCTCAGGGATTTCCGTGTCCCAGTTTAATTTTAGAATCCACAATTGTTGAATAAAAATTTTTGCTAGAGCAATTACTGGACTTATGAGTCCTAACGGATCGAATATTTTGGCTACATCCGCCAATATTGTCCGCTTTGTTAATGTCTTTGTTGGACAATCATCCATGTTAGCTTTAATAGCAAATTGGTCTAGAGCTGGATTCCATCCAAGACCTAAAGTTGATATTGTTTCACAATTTATATCATCAAAATTTAAGATTGCTGCACGATTTTCTGGTGGTATGCCTTTTAACAATGTCGGGTTATTTGCACACCATTTTCTCAGTTCAAATCCACCCTTTGCTAGTAATTGTTGAACTTCACGTTGCATTTGCAGAGCTTCTTGTAAATTATCACTTCCTGCCATTAGATCGTCGACATAAAAGCATTCTTTTACGAGTTTTGCACCAACTGGAAATTGGTTTTGCTCATCTTCTGCTAGTTTATTTAAGCATCTGGTCGCTAGGTATGGAGCTGATCTAGTTCCGTAAGTAACAGTACGGAGTCTGTAAATTTTTAAATCGTCGTTTGAATTTTCACGCCATAGTATTAGTTGAAGATTTTGATCCTTTTCGCTTACTAGTATCTGCCGGTACATTTTACTTATATCAGCAGTAAAAACGAATTTTGGGATCCTAAATCTTTTAATACTATTTAATACTAGCAGGTTCATTGTGTTCGAGTTCCCAGAATTTCCTTAGTTGTGCTTCTAATGAAATGCTAATTCCACAAAAGTATCGATTTGTTAAAATGTTGTTTGCTCGTCCAAATACCACCCAGCCAAGTAGAGTTTCTTGTAATGTTGGAAGATCCTTAGATAGTTTTAATTGATTACCCTGGCAGAAATCACAGAAGAGTTCGGCTCCTAGTAACAAATCAATTCGTTTTGGTTTGTAAAATTCTGGATCTGCCAATTCAATATTTTCTGGGAGCGGCCAAAAATTTATATCAATGTAACGGCTTGGCTGCTGAGTAGCTATTTGAGGAAGTATATGTGCTTCTATATTCGCAGTGAAGTTCCTGTTTCTAGAAGATATTTGTATATTTGATCTTAAGTGAGCTGATGATTCACTATCGCCGATTCCAGAAATGTGTATTTCCTATTCGTTACTTATTAGCTCAAGTTGCTTCGATATTTTCTTTGATATAAAATTTAGTTGTGAACCTGAGTCAAGTATAGCTCTACATTGTATAGTTTGCCCAAGTTGATTTGAGACATTAACAATTGCAGTGCCTAGAAAAATGTACGAATGGGATGAATCATTTATATTTTGTGCTGCTAATGAAGTGGCCAGAGATGATTCGGATTTTGATTCTATTGTTGAGTTGGTATTCGTCTGCAACCTTTGGACCTGCGAACCCTTTTGTTGAACTGTCTTAGGTGCTGATTTTACCTCCTTTACCTCCTTTCTATGTGTAGTAGTGTATTGTGCTTACTAGAGCATTTGAAGCAAGCTCGAGAAGGACACTTTGAAGAGTCACTTTGAATGTTTGACATTTATAAATTTTGTGTCAACAATTACTAGCAAAGGTACGCTTCCATCATTTGAAATTTGTTTTCCAAAAATTTCATAAAACTTTCAATAGTCTGACTCTGTTTGGGTGCGGCTAGTGATTGTTCATATAAACGATGAGATTCCTTGTCCAGCTATTGAATGAGGATATGCAAAAGTAGAGGATCCCATGATGTAGTATCAATATTTATATTTTTTAATGCTAGTAAGCATTCATTTGTTGTGTCATGTAGACGTTTTATAGCTTCTGCAGATTCAATATGAATAGATGATTGAGATAATAGTTTGCTCAGCCAGGCTGAAACTAATAGTCTTTGATTATCATACTGGGCCTTCAGTATTTCCCAAGCAACATGGTAATTGTTATCCGACACTTGAAGGTGTTGAATGAGTTTGATGGCTTCTCCTGTTAAATGACTTTGAAGATAAAACATCTTTTGAGAATTTCCCATTTTTTGATTGTGAATCAACTGAAGAAATAGATCATGAAACTGTGTCCATAAAAGGTAGTCGCCGTTGAATGAAGGCAAAGTTATTTTTGGTAGTTTAAGCATATTATTGTTGCTAGTTAAGTTGTCTTTATTTTCACTAGCACGACCCATTAAAACTACAAGAATGTGTTGAGTTTTTTCTTGAAGTTCCAAGAACTGATCTTCCAATTGAGTGTTACCTTTTGTTCAGGGTTGTAAAATAGCGGACTCAGTATTCGGAAATCGAATCACCGCTCGAATCAAAATATGATCGAATCATTTTCCTAAAATCAGAAAATCGATCACATTTTGATTCCGCTCAAAATTGATTCCGCTCACATTTTGATTCCGCTCGAAATTGATTCCGCTCACATTTTGATTCCGATCAAAATTTGAGTCCGCTCAAAATTTGAGTCCGCTCTAAATTTGAGTCCGATCAAAAATTGAGTCCGCTCAAAATTTGAGTCCGATCAAAATTTGATTCCGCTCAAATGTTGAGTCCGATCAAAAATCGAGTCCGCTCAAATGTTGATTCGAGCGATGATTCGATCTGAATCAAATTTTGAATCAAATTATTAAAAAAACTTTTTTAATATACTAATATATTTTTATATATATTTTTATATTTTTATGTATTAGCATATATGTAATTTCATATTTATAATTAATTAGTATATATGTAATATATGTAATAATGTAATTTCATTTGCAAAAAGAACATTTTTTTGGAAATTTTGTACGTATTAGTATTATACATTATCATTATTATCATTTTTAAAATTATTTATATGTAACAGCAACTGTTTTTCGAAATTTTCATCTTTTAGTTGGCAACGATTTGGTGTGATTGCCAATTTTCCGATGCTAAAGAGCCTTTCCACAGAAGCGCTACTCGGTTGAGCTGTGTTAAATTCAATAAATAACATTTTTAAGGGTTTAAAATGTACATTTGCGAAAATTTTAATTGTTTTGTCTAAAGTAAAATTAAAATCATTTAAAAGTTTATTTGCTTCCATTTCCATTTCACATTCTTCGCCAGAGTCCCAAAAATTATCTTCATTAAATTCTTTTGTTTGAGTAGACTTTGGCACATTACATTCTATAATTTGATTTAATTTAGATGTTATGTAATCCTCAATCGAGTTCATTTTTTCTGGAAAATGATTTTTTATATATTGAATTTTAAACTGAGGATGTGTAGCTGTTGCCAATAAAAAGTCAAAGTTTTGTAGAACGCTGTGAAATCTGCAATAAATAACCACGTGAAGGAATTGCAAAAAAAATGTTTTAATGATAACCTTTTTTGGAAATTTTTTTAAATATTGTTGCCAAACCATAAGCAGAAGATACATTTGTTTTTTGTTCAAAAATTTCAAGTTTTTTTATCACCTTCATGATTACAGGAATTAACATGCCGATAAACATATTAGAATCACTGTAAAATATCTAATGCAGATGCTACTGGTCGATAAATCTGAAACATAAATTTTTGTTTACACTTTAGGTAAATGTCAAAAACATTTTATGTAATACAAACTAACATTACAAATATTCTGAAGGAATTGTACTTCTTCAT